>VZTN01016940.1:17878-249527 GCA_013400515.1 Erpornis zantholeuca | reverse complement strand
AGTGCCACCAGCCACCCCCTGAGTGCCACCAGCCACCGCCTGAGTGCCACCAGCCACCCCCTGAGTGCCACCAGCCACCTCCTGAGTGCCACCAGCCACCCCCTGAGTGCCACCACAGGGATATTGCAGGGCTCAGAAGTGAAGATCTGCCCCAGTCCAGGTGGATTAAAGGATTAGTCCAAGTTTTTGACTTTAAAGCAGGGGCCAGGCTGTGATTTCCACCAGGCCGGGTCTGACCCCACGCTGCTTTTCAACCCCACAATGGTTTGGGTGGAGAAAGGACATTAAAGGTCCAGTTCCAACCCCCACCACAGGCAGGGACACCTTTCCTTGGAATACAGTGCAATACCAGCTCTGCTGTGGGGAATGACTTCTCCTCAGGCTTGGGGGACTTGTTAAACAGAGCAGAGTTAATCCCCAGCTCTGTCCAGAACACAAACCCGCTGCAAGGTTTAGGCTCAGCCCGGGAATTGAGCCCCACAGCCCATTTACAGCCCTTTTAAAGGTGATCTGTGAAACAAATGTGAGCAGTGAGATAAGAATGGAAACCTGTACCAAATTCTTGCTTTTAACAGGCTGGGGGGGTGTGTGCAGCACATAAATACGCTCCAAGTCTCCATAAAAAATGCCTTTATAGGGCCTGGGAAGTCATCTGGCTCCTTCAGCCTTCACTGGAGATAGCCTAGGAAACACAACTCTGGGAATTGAGCCATGCCAAGAGCCAGTGGTAATTCCAAATGAGCCCCACAAACAGCACCTGTTGGGCTGGGTGTGATATAAACCCTTGGCTGGGCCACAGGGACTCGCAGAAAGTGTGATTATTTTATGTAATAAGGAAATTCTACGTGTGCTGAACAAAAACAGTTACATTTTTAAAAGCTAACTTGGAGAATTCTGAGCTTCTTCCCCTGCCCCAATTACATGAAAATCCACACTTTTCTAAGATCATTTTCTCCCCATGAATGGGCAGATCCACTGATCTCACCATGTGAATGCACACATTTAAGTCTCCTTCAACGTTAAACTTGTCTCACTGTTGTGTAGAAAGGGCCTAAATATTAAGAAGTTACCTGAGGTGGTGCTAAACACAAATCAGAGAGAAAACCACTCAGGCAGTTTCTGGGAGACAGAAAAAGGACAGATTAAAAATCTACCAAAGTATTTAAATGAATTATTTTCCTTAAGGTAACACTCAAGGCTCTGCTTAGAAAGAGTTTATGTCTCTTTCAACCTATAAGGAAATAAACTACTAGAAACCAATTTATGCCATTTGGTGTTTGCAACACACTTTATCCAGTCTATAAATCAGTAATCAATGAGAGATTCTAAAATTAAACTCTAAATTTAATATTAAATATAGTAAAATCTCAAAGCTAAAACCTGACATCCATCCATTTTTACTAATCAAAGTCCACTCCTGAGCTGGTCAGGATTAATCTATGAGTTAAGGTTGTGAATAATTGTAGAATTAGCAGAAGCAGAGATAAATGGATACAGAATTTATTATCCACATCCCTTTGTGGGATTTCTACCTGTACATCAACACAAACATAAGTATATGAATATTCTACAACTGTTAAATTTAAGTACCCAGTAAAACAGGACTGGCCAGTGACACAACAAGAAGAAACAAGGTCTGTTAGGCCAGGCCTTGGTTACTATTGAACTCTTTCAGCCATGGATGCAAATTCCAGCTGAAATATTTAAATTGATGCAAGCTGGGGAGCACATGCTTTGGAAAGGATCCAGGTACACACGGCCTGATATCCAAATTAACGTTCCCACAGTGCTGACAGACAGATGTGGCCAAAAAGTCAACGGGAGGCTCCCAGAGAGGCTCCTTGCCTGGACTGAGGCAGTGGGAGATGGATAATCCCCTCTGCCATGCCATCCCCCAGGGCTGGAAACCAGGGGTAGCTGTGCTGGGCATGCAAGTCAGGATTTATTTACTTATTTATCAAACTTAGGCATCAGTAAGTGCTGCTGGAGAGAGAATAGCAGAAGCACAGGGCAAGCAGTGAATACATGCAGGCTCCTTCCCAAAGCCCATTAACTCTGAATTTCCCCGCCCATAATACATGGAAAACATCTTTTCAATATATAATAATAATTGTATATATTATAGAATTATATATTTATATTTAGAGGATGATAATCTTCGTCTTCGTCTTCTTCTACTTCATCTTCTTCATCTTCTTCATCTTCTTCATCTTCTTCATCTTCTTCTCCCTATTTACCAGCCCCCCAGAGCATGCTATTCTCCTTACAGGCAGTGATGAAAATCTAGATTACAGCTTCGATATACATTAACCACAGCAGTGTTTAAACCTGGATTAAAATCAGCCTAAACAGGAGCAGCTGTGCACTCTCCATCCTCAGATTTGCATTCCCATTATTCCAGCAGTTTACAGGGAGGTTTTTTTTTTCCCAAAGATGTATTTTAGGAGGATTTGCTCCCTGTGAAAGTGGGGAGGAGCTGGGATGGAATTCCCAGAGGAGCTGTGGTTGCTCCAGCCCTGGAAGTGCCCAAGGCCAGGCTGGATGGGGCTTGGAGCACCCTGGGACAGAGGGAGGTGTCCCTGCCCATGGCAGGGGTGGGATGAGATGATCTTTCATGTCCCTTCTACCCCAAACCATTCCATGATCTTGGAATTCAGCACTAATCCCCTTCTCAGTTCTCCTGTTGGAATTGCAGCGAGTCCTTTTCCACTCCAAGACAGTTTTCCAAAGGCCACTTGTACTCACCAGGCTTATGATGATTATTAATTACACCCATTAAAGGTGCCTATCACCAGATCATCTGGGTGCTACCCATCTTTGATTATTTATTTATAAAAAAATTCTCCAACCTTGTGACAATTTTAATCAAGTGTTTCAGTTGATAATTGCAAGCTGTCAAGGTTAATACAATAAGGCTCATCTCTGATTCTTTTTCCATTTCTCTCCAAGAGGAAAAAAAAAAAAAAGACCCTCTGGGATAATGACTGGTGGTTGCTATATTCCCAACTCATCAGGGAGTGTCCTGCATTGAACCACCTTTATTGAAAAGTTACATCGATTCAATATATAGTAATACAGGCAAAAATAATTACAGCTTTGCTAGCAGTGTAAGACCTTAATCCAAACCTCCCAAACATTCAATAAAAAGCGATCCAGGCTGGGAATAGGCTTTTGACAGTGCAGCCCCAACGGGGAGTGGAGGTGGGGTGGAAATGGGCAGAGCAGGGTGTGTGGAAAGAGAGAAGCCTTGAGATGATCTGGGGAAAAGCAGGTGAGAATTCCAGGCAATATTCCTCCACTGACTCGCTCTTTGTTGCAGGAGGAGAGGCTGAGAATGAAATGACACAGATTAGACTTTGCTTGTATTTTCTGTGTTACTAGAACTTGTTATATCATATCATGGAATCACAGAATCCCAGGATGGTTTGGGTTGGGAGGGACCTTAAATCCCACCCAGTGCCACCCTTGGCATGCCCAGGGACACCTCCCACTGTCCCAGGGTGCTCCAAGCCCTGTCCAGCCTGGCCCTGGACACTTCCAGGGACAGAGCAGCCACAGGTCCTCTGGGAAACCTGTTTCATTCCAATACATATATTATTTCATTATTAATATTTCTCATCCTACAGTAAAAAATGTACTTTCATTTAAAGTTAAGAAACTTCCCAAAATTATGCATCTACGAGTGTTCTCAAAATATTTCTGAAGAGACATGGCAGAAACTCAGGTTTAAATTTTGTTTCTCTTTGCTGGAAGTTTTCTGTAATTAAAAAAAGTGAAAATAGTGTAAAAATAGTATCACAAAAAAGCATTTATGTCATTATGGACTGACTCTCTTGGGAACAGAGCTCCAACTCCACTGGCACCAGCCCCTGAATGGCTGAAACTAAGGCATGCTAAGCTGTTCCAGGGGTGCAGCCCCCGTGGCCAGACATCCAACAGGCAGAGAAGGTCACCCTGGCTGGGGACAAGCCAGGCACTGTCTGTGCAGGTGCTCCTTTGCTTCAGGCAAAAGTCCCAGCCAGGACAGCTCAGACAAACAGTTTAAACTCCTGGAGCCAGCCTGGATGATTTTGCCTGGAGCGGAGCAGGAGGATCTGCTCCCCTGGGACACTGTGGGATGGAGCCAGCACGGAGGGCACGCACTCACCTCCTGCTCCAGCCCAGCAGGGCCTGGAGTGGGGCACAAATCCAGGACTAAATCAGGTTTTCCTTTCTAAGGACAGAAGGGCAGGCCTGGGGTCAATACCCAGCTCTCCATGTCACCCTGGGACACCAGCATTAAGATTATTTTTGGGGTTTGGGGGCGAGGAGAAGGAATGGAGCAGCATCCTTGGTGTCATCAGAAATCCTCTCTTCTAATGCGTTCAAGCATATCTCAAAAACAGGCATGGGAGTGTTTACCTGCTTTATTTAGGGTTGAGAATATGAGGAAGAACAGCAAATTCCAAAGAATTTATCAAAAAGTATCTGTTTGACTTTGAGCTGTTGGGTTTCACTTTCTTTTTCAGCTATCTGCTAAAATTGGCAGGGACTTCAGCCCCAGTCAGTAAGAAAATATGAAAATATTTATTTTTCTATTTTTATTAAATCACAGACCACATCCACAGTTGTTTAAAAACACAGCTCCAGTGACAGACCCGTGTTAGCTCAGAAACTTGCCCAAAGCACTTTTTTAAACCCTCTCAACAAAAGGGTGAAAAGAATTTTCAGCGGGACAGGGCTTTAAACACACCAATAATCCCACAAATTTCAGTGGACATAAATCTTTGCAGGATTAGGACCTCGCACTGCACCGAGGCCCCTTTGAAAACGTGACTCACTCATTTGTTATATAAATACATCTAAACTCAACTTACCCCTCAAAACCTTGGGGAGCAGCTCCGGTTCCAGGCAGCTCCAAATGTTGCTGCTGTCGGTTACGAGGAGTGGAGCTGCAATTAAAGGCAGGAGAGTGACTAATAAATAATTTACATAAGCCCAGAGTTCTGGGAGTGTGCCAGGTAAGGCTGCAGTGACTCAGACATGTGGGGGAAACCAGGGGAGGAAGTGAGGCTGCTCCATGGTTTCCACTGGAATCAGACTGGCAAAACCCAGCCCTGGGCCTCGGCCTGGGATTCAGGGCTTGGAATTCCCTGTCAGCAGCACAGGGGGGGATTCTCTTTGCTTCCACACCTGTCCTTGCTCCCAGCCCTTCCAAGCAGATGAGCAGGGTGGGTAGGGAGCAGAGACCCTGCTTGGTTTTGGATTTTGAGGATGGTTTTGAGTGTCCAGCTTGAGAAGTCTGAATTTTGGGGACAGTTCTGAGTCCATCTCCAGGGACTTCTCTCCAGAGATAAGCACCTAAAATGGGAAGGTTTTCTGCAAATGCACGGGAATTGTATCAATCCTCTCTCTCTTCTATCCATTTAATAACCCTGATGGGCCTTGGCTTTTCACAGAATCAGAAAATCGTGAAGTGGTTTGAGAAGGGACCTTAAATCTCATTATTTCCACCCCCTGCCATGGGCAGGGACACCTCCCACTGCCCCAGGGTGCTCCAAGCTCTGTCCTTGGACACTTCCAGAACTGGGGCAGCCACAGCTGCTCTGGGAATTCCATCCCAGCCCTGAGCCACCCCCACAGGAAGAAATTTCTTCCCTTTCCCCTGGAATAGCTCCTTGCCCCTTGCCCGTGTCACAGTCAGTTCTCACAGCTCTCACTACAGCACCCAAACATTTAAAGACACTAAAACTCTAACCTAACCTCAGATCAGGCCCTTCTGTGATTCCTGACTGCTCACAGGAGGGTGAAGGGCTCGAATATATTTTGTTCCATAACATTTTGCCACAATTTCACCTTTTTCACTTTTCTTTTGCAGCCATGACTGGTCTTGTCGTTCCCCCGATGTAAGGAAGGGGCAGTTTTGCTGCTCTCCCTCTTCCCTTTTTTCCTCTTTTTTTTTCATTTTTCTTTTACAGCACAAAACTACTTATTGTGATGGACCACTATAAAGAAAAAAATAGCACTACAAGCTCTTTTTTGGGGGAAAGCCTGGCCCAGGAGAAAAAAAAAAAAGGAACATTTTTTATGGATTGGACAAGATAGAAGTCTGCATCTTTTACCTGTTTCATATTTCTGACACAAGCACATCAACTCCTCAAACATTGGGAATGAAGAATCAGCAAGAGCCAGGATGAACAAGAGTTGGCAGAATGGAATCAGAAGTGCAAAGTCATTCCTGGAAGACACGAAAACCTTCCTAAGATTTGTAACATATTCGAAGGGAAAAAAAAAAATTGGCAAAATGATTCAAGCTTGATATTTTGGATACAATTTGTTTTACTTTGTAGGGGTAAAAAAGTTGAAGTTTCTATTTTCTATGGAGCCTTTCAGATATCGATCTAGTTTATGCAGAAAAACAATTCAACAAAACAGGGTACCAGCATGAAAGAATTTCTAGGACAAACAGACATGAATGATGGAACTTTGGTGTATGTGTGTATTTGCTTATAGTTTAACCTCTTTAAAAAAATGTAAGATGTTTTACAATTATTTAAATAAATAAACTTGTAACTTATTGTATGTAGAGGTAGAAATTAAACCCTTTTTTGGATTTTTTCCTCCAGTTGTACAATGAAGAAAGATGATGCAAAAATGTAGTGATAAGTTTGAGATATATTATTACTGCTGCAATTGCTCCTCACTTTTTCCCCCCCCTCTTACTGAATTCATGTGCAAGGATGTATAGGATTTTTTCTGATTAACAAAACCCTCAGAAAATTTTACCTACATTGTGCTAAACAGGTCATGTAGGAATTTCTCACCCTCCTCATCTTTCCCCCCTTTCCATTTTTTGCTTCAATTAAAATATTCAGGTACTAAGATTAACTGCTAAGTCTCAAAGACCCAGCTGACGAGTGAGTGGCACTTAGGGATTTGAGTGAATCGGATTTTTCATGAGGTACGAGTTTATTTTATAGATTCAATGTATGAATTAGGAGGGAAAGGGTTCTCTGGGGTTTCCCACGTAGTTAGAACACCTTAAATTCAGTTATGCTTCATATTAAGGGTGCATTTATAAAGGGTGAACATGTATTTGAATGGTTTATGCACTTTTATCCTGAGTCATTAAAAATGGTAAGTATTTGCCAGTTATATAATGAAGTTCATAGAGGTAATCAGTTGTTTTGGTTTTTTCTGCATTTTAGCCTAAAAAAGAGTTTAGTTCTCCTTTGCATCTCCTCTCCTGAAATTGGAAGGTGAGGACAAGTCGGATAAAATAAGTTACAAATCGTCCAAGTAGACCAGAAAGCACTCAAAAGAATTTGGTTGTTGGAAAGCCCTTTTTAGTAGGGAAAAAATGAAAATGTGTTGCACTACGGAGACCCCTCAAAAATCACACAACTCATGGCTGCATGGAGAGCTCTTCCTATGGAAACACCTTGATGTTAATCAATAAACCCTAAACAAGGCCCCTGGATCTGAACTTGTCCATTTGCCCAGTAGTTTCATGGATGGGTAAGGAAAATGGTGCTTTGGTGATCTGTAGGGATGGTAGCAGTGGTGCTGGGCTCGGGGTGCTCAGACTGGGACAACTTCCATGGCTCAGCTCATTTGGAGCTGTTGTGGAGCTCACTGGGATTAGGAAGAACCAAAACTCCTCTCTGCAGATGCACAGCTCAGTGGTGGTGGGAGGCTGAGGGGGAGCCCCACCTGAGGGTTTGGGGCTGCCTGTGCAGAGAGTAGGGCATGGACTCAGAAAAGCCTGAAATGATTGGGTGGGAAAGGACCTTAGAGCCCACCCAGTGCCACCCCTGCCATGGGCAGGGACACCTCCCTCTGTCCCAGGGTGCTCCAAGCCTCTTCCAACCTGGCCTTGGGCACTGCCAGGGATAGGACAAGGTCCTCCAAGTTCCCTTTCCTGGTGCAGTGCACAGTTCAGTTCATGGGGTAAATCCATTCACTGCACAGGGAGTTTGGAAGGATACCTGAGAGGGACAGGAGACACCAGCTGGGCTGCTCTGGCCATTCCTAGAGGTGTCCCTCTGGCTGGGAAGGGGTTTTGCATTCCTGACTGTGCTGGGAGGTTTGGCAGTGTCTTCATTTGGTGCCATCTCAATGCCATTGAGTCCCATTTTAAAAAGGTGGAGGGGGGTTAATCTCTTCTAAAACTCAAGGCCAAGTTTATATCAGCAAAATTGACAATTTAAAGAGAGATTTGGTGGGAATAATGTGGGTTTAAGAAACATGGATGTAGTTAGGATCTCACAGCCAGGCTACTGAAACTGTCTGAGTTCCAGAAAAAATGAAATAAAATAAATCCCTGTTAATTACGGCTGCAGGTTGATTGTCCCCAGGGATTCTCTCTGTGCCCTTTGTGTCACCAAGGATATGGCAGTCACTGGAAGTCAACCAGCACCCCTGAAACCAAGGGAGCTCTGCAATATCAAAGAATCACAGGTGTTTAAAAGTCTGGAGTTGTCACTGACAACAAGGCACAGGGTCTGACCTGGACATTCCAAACAGCAAAAGAGCAACAGCAACCTCCCCCCAGATATTTCATATATTCATAGGTACTGATATCCCAGCAGGGGTAAGGGAGGTCCAAGTTCATGTTTGGAATTAGGCATTTATCCAGGGATAAAAATGGATTGAGGACTGGGACAGTTGGGATTAAAACCTCCATAAATTTCAGTGAAAACACATTCTAATTCCAAAAATTATCTTGGTGGACCAGCCTCACTCTATCAAATCCCTTCCTCCATCCCCACCTAATAAAATCCCCAAACAGCTCCAAAGCATGAAGATGGTGAATATTCCCCCCTGCCCTTCCCTGTGCAGGCTACTTCTAAAATTGATCATCAAATACACTCAACACTCTATGCCTGCCAAATATTCCACATCAATAAGAATTTCCAGACCACCTGCTGGAAAGCAGCAGTTTGCTACCTTAAATCCTTTACCTTTTTCTAACAAATCAGATTTTCATTACAAAATCTAGGTCAGGAAGGTTTCCAATAAAAAATAAAAAAAAAGAGATGTTTCATGGAAAAAGCTGAGTTTTGCCCATCCTTCTGTTTTGTTTTTGCTTAGTCAGCACAGGCACATGAGGAAAAGATCCACCACATCAGAGAAATCTTGGGAAGATTCAGGGGGAAAAATGACAGCCTGGCAATAAAAAACAAAAAAGTAAAAGGAAATTTTCTGAAATGCTGAACATTCCTTTCACCCTTCAGTTGTTTTTATCAGCTCTGTCCAGCTGCCCAAGTGGGAGAGCCACGAGTCCAAGTGAAAAAGAGAAACCTCCATAAAAAGCTGCTGCAAGCATTTGCAGGAGAGGAATTGCCTGTGTGGATGCAAACATGGAAAATGTGGTTTGATTTGAGCCAAAAAAAAAAACAAAACAAAACAAAAAAACCCCCTAGGAATTATTTAGAACATGGATTTTGCTCATGCAGGGAAATCATGGTACTGGAGATGAGTGTAGAATTCATTGAGCTTTACAGAGGAAAACACCTGTAAATAAACACCATCAGAGATCCTTGGCCACGAAAAAGGACTTTGGCAGTGGCAAAACACTCAACACAAAGGGAAAAAAAGATGTAAAAATGGATGTGTGAGGATATTTTCAGTGTAACAAGCAAACCTCTCCTCTTTGAGCGGTGGCTGTTGACAATTCCCTGAGAGTTTTCCTCTTTGCCCCTGGGAAGACGAAAGTGTCGCGATAGGAAATGCCAAATTCCATCGGAACTTTGGAAGAGTTGCTTTGATCTCCCAATTTATCTTGGTAGAGATCTCCCAATTTATCTTCCTCTCCCTCTTTCTTTGCACACTTCCAATATGCATGGTTTCTCCAAATGGTTCCCTCCCTTCTGTAAATTAAGGCCTCATTTCTCCCTCCTGTATAGTTTTGGGGTTGTTTGGGGTTGGCTGATTGTTTTTTTGGGTTTTTTTTTGCTTTGTCAGTTATATACAGTATGAAGTTGCTATGCACAGAGCTTTTGTAAAGATAGCTTTTTGGGTTTTGGTTTTTTGTTTACTGTTTTTAATGGTCCTACTTATGGAAGAATATCTTGTTTGTAAAATGAATATGTCTACTTCAGTTTTAAACTTTAAATTATCCTAACAAAAAAAAAAAATAAAATTTTTGTACTGTAAATGAGGGAGGAAATTATCTTAATTTCAGAGCATTCAATCTGCTTCTTTATCACCTTTACAGGTCACTCAATAACACTTAAAAATAACACTTAAACTCAGTGACACTAACAATAACACTTAAAAAAATGATATAAAGTGTTATTTGAGGATTTGAAGATTTGCCTGTAAAACACCCAACCATAATTTGGTAGAGCCAGGCTGAGATTATGCTGGGCATGGAATAAGAGGATAATTAATGGTATTTTTGCCCATTTCTTTAATGCAAATGGACAACACCTTTGTGAGAGTTCAGTGCTTTTGGGGGAGGAAAGGACTGGAAGGTTAGGACAGGAGGATGTCCTTTTTGGACATCTCCTTTTTGTTATGAGCACACAGTTGGTCAAAGCACAAAATCAAAATTCAAAACTGGGACTGACTGATCCTGGCCTTTCCCTGGACTAAATTTGGGGTTGGTCCTGTCTTAGGCACTGTCTTTGTGCAAACTCTGAGCAAACAGTGACTTGAAGCTGCAGAGGTGAATCACATTGGCTCCCAAAAATAATCTGGATATATTTCCTCCCTCTTGTGCAGAGTGCACGTTTCAGCCATAGGGATGGAAAAAACCAGAAAATGCTTGGAAAATGGTAATTGGCCATTTGAACCAAGAATATTCCATTTTCTTCTATGAAAATTACTGGAAAGCTTCAAACAAATGAAAACTTTAATGATGAGGGTCACTTTTACTGACATTTTTGACAGTGTTTAAACTACTGCCAGATGCCAGTGAAAGCATCTGAAATCATGGGGCACTATCAGCCCCAAAACTGAGGAGAAGAGGGGGTTTGGTGACCTGCACCAATTCCTCCCTTCTGGATAACGTGCAATCAGCAGATGAGCTTCATCCCAGCACTGAAACCCAAGTTTTCCACTGTCCTGCTGAAATATCCTTCATCTCCTCTTGAACAGAGGCCCATTCTCCTGAAAATCTGATTCAGCTCTTTCCCCCCCCTGAGAAATCCCAGCAGTGTTTTAAGTGATGATTTTGGTGATAAAACTCCCAGTTCCTGTGAAAGAGATTCTCAGCCTTTAACAGGGCCCTGCTGTTGTGTCCCAGGGAGGAAGTTTGTTGGGCAGATGAAAGCTGGAGATCTGCTGTTCCACTCCTGCTTTTCTTACAGCTCTTAAGGACTTGATGATGGACAGATACAAACAGGAGCCTGGGATGTGGCACCCTCAGAGCCTGAGCAACTTCCAAACAAAATGCTGAGGGGGGAAAGGAGATGTGTGAGAGTTTCAGACCAAAAAAATCAAGTTTTTAACTCCAAAAAGCACACAAACAACTCCCTCCAAACCCAAGTAGCTCAGGCTATCAAGGATTATCTGCACAGGAATATCTTTAAAAACAAAAAATCTCTAGGATCATTGTCATTAATCTGTTTCATTATCAGTCTTATTCCACTCTTAAAAAACAGTGCAAAAAGAGTTTTTTTTGGTCAATGTTAAGACCAATAAAGGTTTGAAAGCTCCCCCCTTTGTTAAATCCTTGGCCCACCAGGTTTTACAGGAAGATCAGGTGTTCAACCTTTCCTCCGAGGTTGCTGCCACGCTCTGGGAAGAATTGAATGACTTTGGTCACATCAGACACAGAAAGCAGCCCTTTTCCAAAGGCAAAGCGTGGCTGTGAATTTGTGGAGTGCCAGGAAGAGCAAAGGAATATTCCTGCTAAGAGCAGGGATAATGGGAATTCCAGGAGTGCTCAGTGACTGTGCAGGTTGTCCTTCCCTAGGGAGGGGACAGTCACATCTGGGCATGCCCATGTTGCTCTGCCTTGGCTCAGAAAGTCCTTCTCCAACAGCACATCCTCTCCCACCCTATGTTTTTGTTCCTTTCCAGGTCTTTTCTAGATGGATAAAATCTGAATTTCACTTCAATAAACAGTGAAACAAATGCCACTCCTTCAGCCACTTGTGCAGGGTGGGCAGGGAATTGCCAGCCCAGTTAAAATATTTATCTCTGTGACAACACACAGCTGCCGAGGTGCAGAGATCTGAAGCTTTAATGGCACCAGGTTATTTAGGCAGGAATGTCTCATTAACTCCGTGTGCAGGACTGGATTAACCAGCAGCTGGGGATGGAGCTGAGGGTGCCAGCAGAGAGGAGAACAAACACCAGAGGAGATAAGGGGAAGGGGAAACCCAACACTCCTCCATCCTGAGGGGGAAGGCACCAAAAAATGTCCCATGGAGGCAACAGAAGAACTTTGGAGGAAGCACAGCAGGAGGGTGGGGAAGGGAAATGGGATCTGCTGTCCTGTGTCTGGTCTGGGCAAAGTTACAACATGAGAAAACACAAACCTGGCCCTTTTCCACGGGGGGACATGGATTCAAACCTCCACCTTCTGTAGGCACAGGAACTGGAGCTTCTTGAGTCACTTTCTGGCCTATTCATCGGCAAAGGAAGATCCTTGGAAATACAGTGCAGCTCTTCAGAGAGGCATTTTACACCATTTTTACAATGGTGGTTATTTCTAATTTAAGTGGTGATTTTTAAGATATTACTCAGTTATTTCTAAATGTAATAGAGAAAGAAATATTTCCAACAGCAAGCAGCCTTTTTAGAAAGCTTTGGGGCAATTTTAAGAGTGTAACCAACCTGAATGAGAAACTGAAGTGCCCCTCCTTTTCTCAAGACTCCCTGGTTTAATTGGCAGCAGCACCACACCTCAGCAGAGTGGGGTTTGTGTGGGGCTGGGATGGAGAAGGACTTCTCCCAACACCTCCCTGCCAGTGCAGGGACTTGATTGGAATTTACCAGCAGGGTCCCTCTGACACTGCAATTGCTGCAGTCATTTCTTTGTCTTTAAAATGCCATATAATTGCTAATGTAATTAGTGATGTATACAGAGGGGGCTCGTGCAATTACCAAGTCCTAAGATCAAGTAATTAATGTTCTGTCAACAAAACAGCAACTGTTTCATTAACAACTGTCTGGGTTTGAAAACAGATCAACTCAGAACGTACCCACTCGGCTGAGTTTGGCAAAAGCAGCGAATTCCAGCCCAAAACACCCCAGCCTGGATCCACTGGGTGTGGAAAAGGGGATTGTGCCATTCCCACCTCCAGCTCCCAGTTATTCCTCCCCCAGTAAAATGAGGGATCACCAACACTGCCATAGGGACAGGGCTCACAGCTGTGAGGTCCAAGTTTTACAGATGATCTGAGGTTTTTAAAAATTTGCAGACAGTTTCTAGGACCTGAAAAGCTTTATTGGTTTGCAGGACTTGGAATCTTGGTGAGGTGAGGTTGATCATTTTGCTGACCTCTCGTATTCCCAAGGCTTTCCCTCTTACCATGGCCCTGAGCACCTCCCTCCAAGTGACAGGAGTGGGATGCTCACCCTGGTCTGATTTTTCACTCCTTCTTTTATGAACATGAGTTTTACAAAGAAGTTTTTAACCAGGTTTTAGCCCCCCTGCAGTGCCTCCCACCTCTCTCCTTGTCTCAACACTTTAATCCAGAGCCCATTTTCAAGGGTGGAACCCTGGCAGGTGAAGCCTGGAAGGAGCTGTGCTGGTCCTACCCAGCTCCAGCCTCTGCTCTGCCCCCCTCAGCACCATCCACTGCTCCTGGATCTCCCAGTTTGCTGTTTAGGGAGGGATTCGAAGTCCAGCTCTCCCAGGACACAACACACCCTTGGAGCCCCGCATGGGAACAGCTCCTGTCCCCTCAACACCACATTTGCTGAGCCTTCAGTCCAGGATAAGCTCAGTGCTCCACCTCATTCCCTCAAAGGATGGAATTCCCAATCCTCCAGATGTCATCCCTGGTCTCCCCACCCAGTTTTTCCTCACCTCAGACACAGCACACAGGTCAAAGGGCACAGCACACAGCACACACAGCACACAGCACACAGAGCACAGAGCACACACAGCACACAGCACACAGAGCACAGAGCACACACAGCACACAGCACACAGAGCACAGAGCACACACAGCACACAGCACACAGAGCACAGAGCACACACAGCACACAGCACACAGAGCACAGAGCACACACAGCACACAGCACACAGAGCACAGAGCACACACAGCACACAGCACACAGAGCACAGAGCACACACAGCACACAGCACACAGAGCACAGAGCACACACAGCACACAGCACACAGAGCACAGAGCACACACAGCACACAGCACACAGAGCACAGAGCACACACAGCACACAGCACACAGAGCACAGAGCACACACAGCACACAGCACACAGAGCACAGAGCACACACAGCACACAGCACACAGAGCACAGAGCACACACAGCACACAGCACACAGAGCACAGAGCACACACAGCACACAGCACACAGAGCACAGAGCACACACAGCACACAGCACACAGAGCACAGAGCACACACAGCACACAGCACACAGAGCACAGAGCACACACAGCACACAGCACACAGAGCACAGAGCACACACAGCACACAGCACACAGAGCACAGAGCACACACAGCACACAGCACACAGAGCACAGAGCACACACAGCACACAGCACACAGAGCACAGAGCACACACAGCACACAGCACACAGAGCACAGAGCACACACAGCACACAGCACACAGAGCACAGAGCACACACAGCACACAGCACACAGAGCACAGAGCACACACAGCACACAGCACACAGAGCACAGAGCACACACAGCACACAGCACACAGAGCACAGAGCACACACAGCACACAGCACACAGAGCACAGAGCACACACAGCACACAGCACACAGAGCACAGAGCACACACAGCACACAGCACACAGAGCACAGAGCACACACAGCACACAGCACACAGAGCACAGAGCACACACAGCACACAGCACACAGAGCACAGAGCACACACAGCACACAGCACACAGAGCACAGAGCACACACAGCACACAGCACACAGAGCACAGAGCACACACAGCACACAGCACACAGAGCACAGAGCACACACAGCACACAGCACACAGAGCACAGAGCACACACAGCACACAGCACACAGAGCACAGAGCACACACAGCACACAGCACACAGAGCACAGAGCACACACAGCACACAGCACACAGAGCACAGAGCACACACAGCACACAGCACACAGAGCACAGAGCACACACAGCACACAGCACACAGAGCACAGAGCACACACAGCACACAGCACACAGAGCACAGAGCACACACAGCACACAGCACACAGAGCACAGAGCACACACAGCACACAGCACACAGAGCACAGAGCACACACAGCACACAGCACACAGAGCACAGAGCACACACAGCACACAGCACACAGAGCACAGAGCACACACAGCACACAGCACACAGAGCACAGAGCACACACAGCACACAGCACACAGAGCACAGAGCACACACAGCACACAGCACACAGAGCACAGAGCACACACAGCACACAGCACACAGAGCACAGAGCACACACAGCACACACAGCACAGCACAGGAGCTGTGGCAGGGTGGAATTAAGCAGCAGGAGCAAGAGGGATCAACGAGGATTTCCGGGGAGATTTGAAACACAAACAAGCATGAGGAACTCTAAAAGTACACAATTTTTCCTCCCGCTCTGCGCGTGTCGTTTTATTACAGGGTAATTAAAGAACACTTTAAAATTGTGATTAATGGGCTTTTTAGCTTCAGAGAAATCACATCTTTGATGTCAGTCGCTTAAACATTCCGTTTACTTTGCCATTGAGGAATGGAAATAAATAAAGAATGCCAAGGATGCTTTTTTCCCTCCTGCTTTCTACAGGGAAGGTTTGTAACAATCACATAGAGAAAAATGAGATTCATGCAAGAAAAAAATGCCCTCCCAGCCTGAGTGACTGAAACCCTGGTCACAAGGACCAGCTCTGGGCACACTCAGTGTCACAGTGTGGCTCCAGCAGCAGTTGTTGTTTACACAGAATTTGGAGGTTCCCTTTTCTGGGAAGCTCCACACAGCAGCAGTAATTCAGATTATTGGATTTTAAAGGGTGGCAGGGAAGCAATTGTGGCGATTCAGAGCCCAAACCAGCACCAGGTACCTCAGAGCCCATTCCCTGGGGAAAAGAGGCTTCCCTGGGTGGGAACGAGCTGTTCCTGGTCTCTTTAGCAACCCCAGCAAATCTCAGGTGCCCAAAGCCCTGTTTGCTGCATGGTTTGAGGCACTGATTGGAGTAATGCCTCTCCAGGGTGCTTGTTTTATTTCATAGGACTATTTTTAACCACGGGTGAATTTGTGCAGGGTGGAGAGTTAAGGAAGAGATCAGTTCTAATTGCCCTTATTTTTCCTTGCATTTAAGACCTGGGCTCCCACAGCACCCACGAACCCTCAGCAGCCTGAACCCCACATCTTTCATCATAAAGCTTATGGAGGTGCTCAGTACCAAACTGTATTTTCAGCCCCCTGGCAGCCTACACAGCCAATAGTTTTTCTTAAAGACTAATTTTCTCCTATTTTTCTCTGTTTCTCCTTTCTCATCCTTTCCCCTTACATCCATAATTATAGAAAAAGTAAAAAGGCAGGTTTTGGAGTTTGAGGGGATAAATTAATCAGTTAGGCTATATTTAAGCACCAGTTTTTAAAATATTTTTGAAGCTTTATTGGAGTTCCTTAGCATATTTTTGAAGCTTTATTAGCAGTGTTTTTTTTGCATAAATCCTGGCCCCCCCTTCCAAATATTTGCACCTCATCACACCTCTATGCAGATTAAAATTATGGATGCTTTTCATTCAGCTGCTTTTGGAAGAAAAAGGGAGAAAAGGAAAGAAGGGAGGGGGGAAGAGGCAACTTTAATACTCTACAGTAGCACAACCCTCCTGGGCATAAAGCAGTGTTCAGGTAGACACATCTGGTGAAATGCATCACATCAAATTAGTATCAAGGGTATTGAGATTCTGAGACGCCTGGCAGACAATTCCCCTTCTAATGTACTGCTTTGGAGCTTGTTGAGGAAACTTGAATCCCAAATCTCCAGTGAAATGAGTGATACTAAACATGCCTGCTCAAATACTGAAAGTGAAGATCAAAGACGCAGTGTCCAAATTGGCTTTGCAAACAAAGCAAGCCCGGGGATCCCCAGGAGGACGTGGTGCTAATTTTATCAGATCTCCTTGACTCCTTCCTCCCAACAGTTTGTCATTTAAGAAAAATAATAATAATAATGAGAATGCGTTTCTCTCTGGCTGGCAGGAACCTGGTTGTGAGACAAACAAATTCAGTGCCTTTTAAGGGTGTGCTTTCCAAGGCACCTTAATGCAGTTAAAGTGAAAAATGAGAATATTTCCCTCTGAAATCTGCCCACGCCTCAGTCCCCAAACCACACATAGACAAACACACAGGGCCATGAATATTTCAGTACAACTCAGCCCTTCAGATCAATACAGGCAACTCTCAAGTTCTATTGATTTTTCAGAGGTTTGGCTCACAGGGGTGATAAAATATTTCTCAAGTTATGAAACCTGAGCTCGGGAGCTTTTGCTGACGCCTCAGCATTTACCAGACACATCCCTCTCCCTTCCATGTGGATTTATGACTAAGCAATAAGTCCTGGAAAGGTGGGCACTGCCATCCCATAGGGCCCACTTAAGGTCAAAAAGAGAAATCAGGGCGGTCCTTCAGGTCCCCAAACTTCTGTTTTCTGAGGCAATCACTTATTCTTTCCCCTCCAAGTCCTTATTCCAAGATTCATTAGGCAGCGAGTGAAATTCCCTTTCAGCGTCCCCTGTAAGCTGTCAGAGAGAAATGGACACCAAAGCAGACACCAAATAAAGCAACTCCCTGCTGAGGCAAGGGAGTTAATCCTCTCCATATGGAAAGGAAATACACTTAATTATGTATTTATGCATGTCATTGCAGGCTTATATCTTGTTTCACTTTCGTCCACAATGATCCAAACCTACTTCAATATAATGAGTAAACATTTCTGGGTTTACAATAACAGAAGCACATGGTCATTCACCATTTCCCAATCATTTCCTTGCAGTTCAGTGCAGTTTTTATTTGTCCTGGAGCAGCACCCAGGGAAGGACGTGCTGGTCTGTGGCTGTAAGGTGTTTATAATCACAAAACCCAGAAGAGCTGGCCCCAAAGAGCTTAAAACTGAGCTGAAAAAGCATTTTGAGAGAGAATAGGGAATCTGTGGCTGCTGCTTGCAATATTCCAGTTATTCCCTCCCAAAATGAGTATCTCTGCATAACAAAAAATCCTATTTTTAATCCAGTGGGCGCCCCACAGTCCAACACAGTCAGTTAGGGACTGAGGTCATTTGCTGGCCCCACCAAGGGACCTGGTGTATGTGAATTATGGATCTTTACTTGCTTTTTGGTAGTTCAGGAGGAAAATCCTCTCTGTTTCTTTGTTTAAAGCTGTTTTAATTATTATTAATATTTGGGGTTTTTTACCCAGAAGCACCAAGGGGCTTTGAGGGCCAGAGACACCCTGTGCTCCCTGCTGTCCCTCGGGTGGCAGGAGAACATCCCAGACACACCCTGCCAGTTACAGAGAAGGTTTAGGGGGAATAAATAGCAGAGAAAAGAGACCTGGAGAGCCACAGGCCAAGGCGAGGGGGGACCCTAAGAGACATTCCCAGAGCTGCAGACTGCCATGAAACAGAAAGCACATTTCCAACTGATTCACAAAAAACAGAGGATCTGTGTGTGGGCAAAGGCCCAGTGACAGACACAGTGACAGTCCCTGGTCTGTGCACGACCTCAGGGGAGCACCTGCATTGCACTGAGACACCCAGAAAAGCTCACTTAGAGACCCTGCCCCGGGTGCCAGAGCTTGGCATGGGAGTCAGGCTTGCTCAGTTCCTGTTTTTACCCCTGTGTGTGATGGTCTTTTATGACTTTCAGGGAGTCAAACACAAAAAAACAAGTCCTTCATTTCACTTCTTCAAATCTGGCTTTCACCCTCCTGCCTGGCAAAGAGAATCCATCCTCCCCCTCATCTGAACATGTTCCAGTGGGTTCTGCAGCCCAGCCCTGTGAAACTCTGCTGCTGCATCCCAGTTTGGCACTTCAGAAATGCAAGTTCACATCATCCCATCCCCATCCAGCCCTCCCCTGGCAGCAATACCTGGGAAGAATCCTCAGGCAGTTAAAACCCACCTCAAACCCCCACATTGGCCATCGCTAATCAAATTACCCTTCTCAAGCTGTTCACTCCCCAAACCCCCTCAAATACTTTCTAATATTTTTCCCACAACTGGTGTTAAGCTGTAATTGCTCACTGCATCTTTTTGCCCCTCTTGAATAATTGGTGTTAGATTTGCCACTTTATAGTCCTTGGGAATGTGACCTGTCATTGTAAAGCTTCAAAAAATCTCCGTTAACACTTCACAATTTTCTCTCCTTTATTTCCTCCTGCAGCAATGGATGTGCCCTCCCTGGACCAGATACCTGATCTGCCTTTGGAGCATAAAAAACCTTTCAGCAATAACTTCTGCAGTCATTTACGCAGTAACACCTCTAACATGCCTGGGAATAGAGTCAGGTCTTTAACGGATGTAAACTGGCAGAGCTCCACTGATTTTAATGGTTACCTTGGTTTGCACCACTTGGAGGGTTCACTGAGAATTTTTGCACATTTACAAGCTCAGACAAGCTCATTTCTCATTATTTAAAAGGCTCAGCTTGAATACTGCATAGAAAATCAAACTCAAGTGATAAGAGCAGCTGTTATTAAATAAGAGATTTCCAGACTAAGCAGAGACTGTATTCCAGGACATGCCTAATGGGAGCTCTATTGAATCCATCAATATCCTCAATTATCTCCTTGAACTGGACCCTCAGCTCGTAAGTTCAGTGTCTCATCTTCCAACGTGCCCAAACCCCACATTTCCAGTGGCAGGTTTGTGGGAGGGTGGGATTCTGACAGCCACAGCCAGGAGGATCCTCCTTTGGGTAAGTTATACACAGAGTTCCTTTGGAGAGGAGGGATTTGAATACAGAAAATGTTCTGGAAGGCTGATATTTCCTACTGCAGTCACAAAATTCTGTAGCCTTTTCCTTCAGTAGGTTCTTGGAGAGTTTCAGAGTGGCTGGTGCTGATTCCCATCTCCCAGATCCCTGGATCTCAGCTGCTATTGATGCTGCTCTAACACACACCTAACCCTGCTCCTCTGGCTGGCAGCACCTTCGCACACTCACTCTCCAAGCCTCAGTGTCCAAGAATACTTAAATATAAAATATTTAAAGCACATTTCTTGACCAAGGATTGTCCAAACTCTTTATAAAATGGATGGAATTCCTCAGCGATCCTGGGCTTGCCCATTCCTCCTTCCCTGAACGTTCCAGCCCAGCCTCACCTCCCGAATTCCCAGCTCTGGGAGGGGGAAGGCAGCTGGATCCAGTATTGTTGCTCCAGCTCCACAGTAGGTTGACCCCCTGGCCTTTTCCAGCAATCCCTAATTCCCGGTGTTACATGATTCCTAATGGCACTTTTTTGGCGCTGGACAGGGCAGAGGTCAAGGTCTGGAATGTCACCAGAGCTGCTACTTAGCGGGGACAGACAATTAAAGGATTGTCTGGGCGAGGGAGCTCCGGGCCGGGTGTGATAAGCTGCAATCAGCCCTGGGAGGTGATAAGAACAAGCTGCCGAGCCGCTGGGCTTCCCTTTCCAGCCTCCTCCTTCCTTTGCTGGGATCTCCGGAGCTCTCCCTGCCCTGCCCTGCTCCTTCCCTGCATCTGCTGCTCCCCAAGCCATCTGTGGGCACCCAGCTGCACCCAAACCCCTCCAGCCCCCGCGGCCAAAGGGCTGGGGCTGGGCTGTTTGCAGACATTATTGTACTTATTGTGACATTATTTATGCAAAGTACAGAACTCCTAATCCTAAATGAACACCCATTCCCTGACAGACACACACACCCCAAAACTGTGGGTTCAAGCACTTGGACAGAGGAGCTGAAACTGCGTTTCCAAAGCCCAGAAAAGCACATTAAGCCACTGAGATATTGCATTTTAAATAACAAAACTAATCCAAAATAACCAGGTGAACCATTATTCCCGAGCATCTCAGGCTATTTGTCACATCTAAATTATGTGTTTAAGATAACCAAACTCCATTTACTCCTGGTTGGAGGTTGGGAATAAATATCACCATGATTTGTTTTACTGCAAAGTACTGACAATGACATTACAGTTCTCTAACACCTCTAATTCCAGCCATCTCCAAGTATTTTATTGTGGCCCTAGTTCACCAAAAAAATGTAATCACAGAATTAAAATCCCATTTACTCCAGCAGAATGTACTCAAGTGCTTTGCTGAACTGGGGGACTAAACCATTAAAATTTACATGCCCACAAGGCAGGAATTATCTATCCTTGTTCACAGAGGAGAGGAAAATGAGGCTTGCAGAGAAACTCCCTCAGACCTACACTCAGTGATTCGAGGTATGTCCAAGTCAAACACAGGGATGCACAAGGATCCAAAAACAACAGACTGGAGGCAGGCCCTGCTTTAAAGAGTTTGATGTGCTCATTGCCGAGCCACAGAGACTAGACTGGAGTGGAGAAGAAACAAGACCATACAGGAGGGATGAGTCCATGGACTCTGAATATGAATAGTCGGGAGAAATTACAGAAATTAATTGCTCCTTTGCCTCAGAACGGGCACCCAGTTCTTGCTTTAGACCTGGCAAACGGGCACTAACTCAACATCTGAAATCCAAATCTTGCCTCTGGGTTCACAGAAGGATTTATGGAAATCTGAGCCTTTTCAAGCTCTAGAGCTGGCAGGAAAAGCCTCGTGGATGTGTGCCTTACCCAGAGCTGCTTTTGAGAAGGTCCTTTCTCAAGCAACACTCAACGTCCTGGGAATCCTTCCCCCAGGTTCTGAGTGGGACTTTGTAAGAAATGTGTCTCCTGAGGATCCTGCTTGTGTTTTACACTGAACCCACCCACACGTGCAGGGAGGGACTTTTCAGCCCCTGTGCTGTGTGGGCACAGCCCATAAACCTCACAGTTCCCTCCCTCCCCATCCCTTCTCCCTGCCTTGCTTTAAAGAGCTCCCACTACCCTGGGACAGAGCAGCAAACTCCACACAAAGTGAACATTAAGCAAGGGCAAATTCCCTCTTACATCAGCCAAAGTTAAGAGAATATCCAGGACGTGTTTTATTTACATTCCTCAAATTAGGCACTTGGGGCTTTGGGGGTTTTGTGGGTTTGGGTTTGGTGGGGTTTTTTTTTGTTCCAAACCAACTTTTGTCAGATGAGTTTGTCTGAAAGTTTCTTGTAAAGCCCTGAACAAGTTCTGCTGAGCAAATCCAGGCCTGCATTTACTATCCTCAAGCTTCCAAGGCACCTTCCTGCACCATAAATGCACCGTCATGGAGCAGGGAGGGGGAAAAAAGAAGGGAAATGAATCAGGGCTGGTCTTATGCAAACTATTAAATGTAAAACCTCTGTTTGTGAGCCTCAAAGGCTTCTTAAAGTGTGGGGAACGTCATCAGTCTGACCATGCTGGGGGCTGGGGGTTGTTTAAAGCTTGGTGTAGCAGAGTTTCTTTGAGGTTCAGACCCACTAAAGCCCTGCCTCACATGAAGTGAGAGGTTCTATTAAAACTGGGAAGGAATGGCTCACTTGGAAAACATCTGTTCAAGTGTTCTTTGTTGGCTAGCCCAGTGACAGACTCAAATCCAGGGGAGTCCAGCCACTATTAATGAGAGGGTTGCTGAGGACTGAGAGAATGGAGATGTGCAGTTGTTATCCACCAGCTACAGCTCTGTCTGGCCCAAATTCTGGAAGAATTTCTGCACAAAAAGGCTTGTTAAACATTGGAAGAGCTGCCCAGGGAGGTTTGGAGTCCCCATCTCTGGAGATGTCTGAGAAAGGCCTGGACATGGCACTCAGGCTGGTGATGAGGAGGGGATTGGGCACAGATCGATGACCTTGGAGGGCTTTTCAAATCTCAATTATTCCATGATTCTCTGAAATATCCCTGGGAATCAAAAGACCAAGTCAGAGTCAGCCTTTCCTTTCCTAAAATGCCTGATGCACTGGGAACTGCCCCATGATAATTTCCACTGCATTATGAGCAGTAAAAGAAGAGTGTCTGTACAGCCTGGGCAGAACTTAGAGCTACACTGGGTACAAACCTTCAGCTTCTCTTGCTGCTCCTGTGCTGGGTGTTAAATCAGCTGCCACTGGTACAATTCTCCTGCAGAAAGAGGCCCTCCCTCCTCCCTTCATCTAATTTGACCCCCGGGGCATCAGAGCTTTCTCCTCCGCAGCTCTTGCCCATCAGTGCATCTCCTTTGCATCTCTTTTCCCCTTCAACTCATTCACACTCTCTTCCAAACTCAGCTGGAAGCATCTCTTTTCCCCCTTGCCCATGACTCTTAATTTCTCTCTCCCTTGGCAGTTATTTAACTCATTAACTGAATTAATTTTAACCCTAAAGCACTTTGGGTGAATAGATTTTATGAAAGATCTGATGCAAAATGAAGTCTTGAGGGCCTTTTTTGGCACTGGAGGTGCACAAAGGAGCCTCAGTGTGCCTGAGAAGCAGACCCTGATTTCCCAATTTCTATGTGCAGTTGAATCTCCATTCCATTTAATGACAAAGTGGCTCTTTGATTGATAAAAGTCCCATGCCTCTGATGCAGACTAAATAGCCAAGCATCCTGAACAGTGGAAAAATTATTCTTGGATCAGTATGAAACCAGGCTCTCCATCATTTTCCCACACTTGCTCCTTAGAAAAATTCCTTTTCATTTTAAAATGCTGTTTTATTAGGAAATATTAAGAGCAGAGGAGACTCCAGCATGGTGGTTTTGCCTTTTGCTCTGAGAGGTGGCTGTTAGACAGGGAAAAAACCCAGAAAGTCAACAGAGCAATAACATGGAAGTTGCCCTACAGATTGTTTATTTTGCTTAGGTGTGCTGGTGGCTTTGAAAAGCAGTTTAGTTTCTCTTTCAGGTCAATAACACTTTTGTTCACCAAAATTGCACTGGAGACAAGAGTCTACCAACAGGAGGTATTGATTGGAGGCTGCCAGCACCCAAAAAGGGGCATTTTCAGCTGGCTGGGCATGAGTGGTTTCTGAGGCTACAATTTTCCACATAAAATCTGGGATGAGGAGGAAGGGAGCCTGCAGGAGAGCGATGGGAAGGAAAGGGAATTATGGCTGTTCAGAGCAGCTTCCACAGACATTGCACATATTCCATGGACAGACACACAGCTCCTGACTGGCAACTTCATGGGATTCAGATCATCTAAACTCAGGTATATTCACAAATTTATACATTTCTATATCATTGCCTATGTTCTAAAATGATGATTACTGCCACCCTGCTCTTTGGAAGTGAGAAACTCATTACAGCCAGACCATCCTTTCCAGGAGCAACCAATTTTCCCTGCAGTTTTCACTGTTCAGGTCTAGCACAAATCTCAGCTTTAAAGAGCACTTCTTCACCAATAAAACAATTAGAGAAGAGCAGAACTATAAAATCACTTCTGTTTCTCATCCCTGCCACCCACTCACTGAATTACCTCGAGCAAATCACTTCCCAAATCCTTTTTTTATTCCCAACCCTTCCCTGCTCAGACCAGCAGCTACCAGGGACAGGGACACTGCATGTGAGAGGTGAACAGGTTTAATGTCGAGATGGCTCTGCAGCTGATAGTGTTCCCATGAAAATACAAATACACAGAGACTGGAATGTGCCCCAGACCTGGAAGTGCCCAAGGCCAGGTTGGACAGGGTTTGGAGCACCTGGGAGAGTGGAATGTGTCCCTGCCCATGGCAGGGAGTGGAATGAGATCTTTAAGGTCTCTACCAACCCAAATAATTCCATGATTTATGATATAAATAATGTGGGAAAAAAGTCCTGGTTGGCTGCTGTCCTGTTATCCTCAAATGAAAATCAGCACCTATTTGAAGACCAGTCTGGCACACAAAAGCCTCAGCCCATTTTTTATTATAATGTATTTATTTCAACATGTTTGAAAGTTTCATCAGCTTCTGCAGCAGGACCAAACTTCCAGGAAAAGGGATAAAAGGAGCACACTTCTGATGGGCTTGGAAAAAGAGAAAAAGGAGGAGTGGGGGGGGAGAAGGAAGTCTGCAACTGCTGCGATTTTCTCTCACACACTTTAATCACAGGCATTGAAGACTCTGCTCTGATCCTCTCAGCACAGGTGACCTCGCAGCTCCTTCCTCCCCTGTAATTCTTGGATTTCAGCTCATTTCAGAGACTGCTGCAAAACAACCTCTGGCCAGAGCTCGGAGCCAAAGAGGAGCCCCCGCACCATGGACACGTCCCTCTGTCCCTGAGACACCGAGGAGATTGACCCCAGCCCCAGCCCTGGAGCTGCTGGAGGTTTTCCCTGGAAGCAGAAAATAAGGAGCAGGGCTGAGGAGCTGAGCCAGAGTAATTTGGGCAGTTACTCTTTGCCTGAAAGGCGATCCTGAACGTTTAAATGGTTTATCCCCTTCTCGTTAGTGGCATCATTCAATCAGGAGGACTCAGCCTCCAAGTGAAGGGATTGCAGCCACCCAGGGAATTCCTCACTCCAACCAGGAAATGTGGGGTTTGTTAGTTCAAACAGCATCTGTAGGAAGCTGGTAAACAACAGCTGAGATGATGAAAGACCACATCAGCTCCTTCCTTTGAAGTAAAAGATATTAAAACCACGAGTGCAGGAGTTCTTCTTCTAGCTTAGCCCTCCCTGCCTGCTGACCCCCAAGAAGCTGGCATGGCTCTGGCTCTTGCATAATAACCTGGATAATAAAAATCCATAAAAATATCAACAAGGCACTTGGAAGTGACATGAAAAAGTGAGGAAGGCCTATTTCTGGTGGTGCTGCCATTAAAGACAATTTGTTACTCTATGCCTGGAATGAAATCCAACATCCTTCCAGGCCCAGAGTGACATTTCCAGTCTCAGAAATTTAGGCTGTGTCGTCCCCTGGATGGGCACATTATGGATATTCAGAGGCAGAGCCATCAGCATCATTTGCACACAGAGTCAGCATCAAGAACAAGGACAAGAGGTCATATTTTAACAGACTCCTGAAGCACTGGGGTGTGAATTCTCCCATTTGCAAAGTCAGGTCGATTTTTGTTATTAATTATGAAGGTACAAAAACAAATTCAGGAGCCTCTGCAGGGCTGCAAGTCAGTGCCTCCAATGGCCTCGCTGACCCTGTGGGTCCCTTCCAGCTCAGCTTGTTCTGTGATTCCCTAAAGCTGCTGGAAAAGCCATGGACACAGTTGCTCCTGGAAGTTCTTTCCAGCTCCCTGGACACCACCTGAGATGCAGAGCACACACCCCTGGCAGCTCCTGTCATTTCAGTCCACTCCAACCACACCAAATCTCCTCACCCTCTCTGGACCCAACATCTGCTGTTCCCACCTCTCCTAAACCCCCTCACCCTTTGGTTCTGCGCTTCCTTTCTCTTCCCCTCCACCACCCTCTCTCCACCTTGAATTTTCCTCCGAGCTAATTAATCCCATCATGTTTTCTACCCTTATGAGAAATGGCATCTCCAGACTGCAGTGGAGAAAGCTCTGGCCTGGGATGGTGGAGGCCCTGTAATTCCAGGTCTCCATTGGTGCTACACAGTGCAGTTGTTTCCCTCTCTCAGCCATTCCTCTCTGAAACAAGGAGGACAATTTACATCTTCATTTGCAAAATGCTTTGAGATCTCGACATGAAAAGAGCCAAACAGACAGAATGAATAATAGATGAGAGCTACAGGACAAGAGACGGGTTTATTCCTGGTCCTAACATGCCAAGTGCAATATTTTTATCTGTGTAAATATTTTTCCACAATAAATTATTGTTAGTAACAGTTTTTTCCCTTGTTTTGCTTTTTTTTTTTTTTTTTGTTTTTGTTTTTGTTTTTGTTTTTTGAAGCCTTGAGCTTTCAAAATTGCCTGGTCAGGGAGAGCTCTGAAAAACATAACCCTGAGGATATGGAGTCTCTTTCCAGTGCTACTGTACAGCCCCTCATCCCCCAGCAAAGGACCCTAAATTGTATATGTAATACATATCCAGGCATCATTACAAGAGGGGAATAAGCACATAAAGTCGAATTTGAACTCCTCATGTCCATATGGCAGGAGATGCATGAAAGTTGAAATACTCAGAGGTGTTTTGCCACCTGATTTGTTTGATTAGATGCCTTTCAGCACATTAAAATACATTTATTTAGGATTCCATGCAGCTTACAGAGAAAAACAAAGTGCTTTAGGGTTCGGCACATCAAGATTCTGCAGAAAACAAATATCTCAGCCCTGACCCCACCATAAACCCCACACCAGCAGCTCTGGCCCTTCAGTAGAGCTGGGTTTATGACTCTGGAAACTTAACTGAAACTGCTGTTCCCAAGTGAAGGAAGGATAAAGGATGTGGATAAAGTGTTGGGCAGGGCTTGGAGCACCCTGGGGTAGTGGAGGTGTCCCATGGCAGGGGGGGACACTGGATGGGCTGTAGGGTCCACTCCAACCCAAACCATTCCATGATTCTGTGACTCTGTGGAAAGCAAATGTTGCAGAGGCTCCATGCAGCCACCGAGGAGCCTCATCCCCACCATTTGTGAGGATCCCAGTGTGAAGCCCCAGGATGGATGGAGCTGCAGCCAGCAGTCCCTGCTCCCCGTGCCCTGTGCCCCCTCCCTCCGGGGAGGCCCCAAACCACCCCGAGTGCCCGGGCACGGACAGGAGCCCAGCCTGGCACCAGGTACCAGGCTGCTGGTTACTGGTGATGGATGCACCCACAGCCTTCCCTCAGGTCCCTGTGCAGGGTGCAGGCACTGTCCCTGCTCCGGGCAGGGCAGCAGTGAGAGGCTGAGCAGCAGCAGCAGGGCAGGGTGTGCATGCCCCAGGGCTGGGACAGCTGGGCTCGGCTCGGCTAATCCTGACCCAAGCCCTGCTGCTGCTCTCCGAGTTGTCTCTTTTTTCCAGCACCGGCTCTGATTCCATCAGCCTCGAAACGTAGGATGTGAAAACAAATCTGTTTGGGTTCCTTCTCTCTCATTGCAAGACTTAGCACCTCTGCAGAACGAGCAGGGAGGACAACACACGCTCTGCAAATGAATTAATTAGACCTCAGGAAAGAACGTGTGGGCTTGGAGGAGGGTCTGAGTGAGCAGTTTGCAAAGCAATAATGGGTGAAGAAAATGAAATTGCATTTCCCAGCACCCTGAACAGGGCAGATGAGAACAGCCAGGGCAGAGAGAAGGGTGCTGGGTGATACTCTGGTCACCAGGAATCTGTTTGAAATGATTGTGGGCTCTCAGAACATGCTGCGCCTTCCCTCACCCCCTTCCCCAATCCAAAGGTATCTGCCTGCATTATGGGGCTGCAAGTAATGCCATAAAAAGAAAAATCCAGTTTCATTTGACTCCTGTTGCTCTGTTCACCAGGGCTGCCTGCTTTACAAGTCTACCAGAGTGAAATAAAAAGTAAGACTTCCTGCATGTCTGCTCCACTTCTCAGGTTATGAGGCAGAGAAAAAAAAAAATCATCAGTAATTGCTTCACATATAAATGTGAAAACCATTTTAGAACTCCCTGGCCCTGCATCAACATTCATGTGCCTTTACCAGCTCTGAACTGGGTATTATCCTAACTTTAGAGCAATGATAAAGGAAATGGTTCTGCTCCACAGCTCTGGGTTAACCTCCTTACATCCCAGTATTTGCAGAATTTCTCCTTTTCCCCTCGAGGTGTTGCTGGGGATGCTGAGGGCTCTGCAGTTTGTTTCATTTGGTGAGGAGTAACAATATAAAAACCTGGGGCAATCTGCCTTGGCCGTGATCCACCCCAAAGCTGTGGAGAGGAGCAGGAGGAGGAATCCAACACATGAATTACAGCAACCACAAGTGAGGACATGACGTCAGCGTGTGGTGCTGTTAGGGTTTGTATTAATGCAGAAAGTACAGAAAGAGGAAAATGCCCAGTTGTGTGCATTTCATTAAATCCATCACAGAAAGCCAAATTCTGTGTGGCTCAAATGCAGGGAAACCTGCCCCAAAATAGCTGGATGGGTTTGAACCCCAACCCAATTTTGTTATTTCAGAGCTGATCCATCCACACAAACCAGCCCACGTTCTGCTGCATCCATCAGCAACAGAGCACACACTCCACCAAGGAAAAGAGAAAATCAATACTATGCAATTAAAAATATTTCTTCTAAGTAGAAGCAACCTCTCTTTTCCTTTGGCAAAGACAGCCAAAAGCTTGTACAGTACAAACACAACAGAAGTAAAGCGAGTGGACATTCTCCTTCAGCATTCATAAGGAAACCCCAGGGAGCTGAGTGCCACTTGAGGGAGAAACAAAGCACTTACCTCAGTGTAATGCAGTGCCAGAAACCATTAAAAGTAAAAACCCAGCAGCATCCACAGCCCAGACGCTGCAGCTCCTTGCCCTGCCTGCTGGGGAGGGCCCTGCACCCCCATTCCTGCTCTGGGAGCTCCAGTTAAAGCACTCCAGTTCAGTTTCCTCCTAGAAAAAGGACTGAAATTCAGTTGTATTAATTAATGCAGTGGCCAGTGCAGGGCCAAAGGCAGGGTTGGATTCTGGCTGGGCAGGAATCCTGGTAGCCAGACCTGGTGTTTTGTGGCCAGGCCTTGTGCAAACCCACTGTTATTATCTGGGATCTGCAGAATTCCTCTCGTGGGCCCAGGAGCCTGTGGAGTGATGTGCTGGATTTTAAGGCCAGCAGTGCCATCATTTAACTCCCTCTCCTGGAGAGTTCCACCAGTGCCCTGAGCTCACCAGCTCCTGCTGCTTGCCAAGAAGTCACTCAGGCAAACAGTGGAGAAGAGGAAGGGCTGAGATTCCATCGCAGTCTTTGTCCCAGGGGGCAAAGGCTAAGTTTAAATATGAGACAAATTAAACTTCAGCCAAAATAATTCTGTTTAAAAAAAGGATTTTTTTGTACTGTACTCTCTATGCCCCTACAACATTCCCCAAAAAATCCCCCTGAGCCAACTTTTTCAGGTTAAAAGAAGTGAGGAATTAGAAAGCAGAACATGGAAGATTACAACAAAAATATCTGAGCTATCTGTAATAAGCTGCAGTTTGATGTTCTCCTGTCCTTTTACACTGGGCTTTCATTTCTAAAGTGAACAAATCCCAGATCCTACTCCCTGAGGACAGCAGGGTCCTCCTGTCTCTGGATGTGGCTGGTTACAGGTGCCAAGAGGGAATTTTCAGTGCAATCAGTGATATTTGCACATACTTCAGTGATTTTCTTCCCCTTCCTCACCCCCTCATTCTTTAATACTTCTACACACCATGTCATACCTCAAATTCAAAAACAAGTGGACAGTGACAAATTTAAGTGTCTGATCCAAAGGCAAGGAAAGGCTCCCCTGAAGGTGTCTTTAGTCCTTTGGAGCTGCCAGCACAGGATTTAACAATTTTTGTGTAAAGCTCTGGAGGGGCAGGTACTAAACCCCCCTGTCTTGAGGAGATCAGAAGCCATGGGAAATGGGAAGTGCTTCATTCCTAAGGAGAGCAAAAGATCAACAGAAAAACCAAGCTGGACTTGGACCTGAGCCATGGGGAGCCAAAGGACCCAGCCTGAACCCTGCCCAGGATGTTTAAGTCTCTGATTTAGTGCCCAATGAAATCAATTATTGATTTCCACAGGAACTGGAAGATGTCTTCTGTGAGTTGCCCAAAGGGACACAGGAAGTTTATGGCAGAGCTGAGAGTGAGCCCAGCTCCCCAGACCTCCCGTGTAACCATATGTCCATGTGTCCTCTCAGATTTCCCTGGCTCGTTTTTAGAAGCCATTTCCCCCCAGCTCTGCCCCCCTGCTCTGCTGGGAGGGAGGAGATGGCACTTTCCCTCTTCCAGCCGCACTCTGTCAGCTCCCTCTGCCACTTGGGATGTGCTGTCGCTTCCATGGAAACAGAATCATGAATCTTTTCCCCAGGAAATGCCTCCAAACTGCCTTCATTTTGTTTTGTTGTTCCTTCTAGACAAGTCTGCTGCATGTGCATGCTGAGGCTGTAGGACTTTGCTGCTCTTTAATGTAGAAATGTCCTTTTGGACATCATTGCAAATTGGGTGCAACATTAATTTCAGTGGAAAATATCCTCTTTTTCCAAGGATTTTTCCTCTTCTGCCTGGGGCTCCTTTGCCAACCCTGGCCTTGCAGTTTGGATGGCATTCACTACATGATTTCCTTACATCTGTCATGGTCAAGGGAAAAGAGAATCACAGAGTCATGGAATGTTCTGAGCTGGAAGGGACCCTGTGGGATCATCCAGTCCAGCTCCTGGTCCTGCCCAGACACCCCAAAATGCCACCCTGGCCATGCCTGGCAGCGCTGTCCCAACGCTCCTGGAGCAGCCTCGGGGCCATGCCCATTCCCTGGGCAGTGCCCAGCACCCTCGAGGGCTGTTCCAGGGATCTCTCCCATGACAGGTCCAGGTACAACCCTTCAGCTCACCCTCAAATCTCCCATCAACATGAGGATGATTTTCCATGGCCTTGTTAAGTGCTGGGATTTGGACTGGAAGTTTGTGGAGCTGCTGGAGAGAGTCCAGAGGGCGAACCAAGAACAGGCAACACCTGAATGTGCTCTGAAGAAGTGCTCCTATTTTGGGAAGCATCCAGAAGTTCCAAGTTAATTCTAGAAACAGCTCTTAGCACATGGATTTAGCAGATTTTCAAAACTCAGTGTGATACAATTGCTCAGGAGAACAGACTCCTGATCCGAAACCATTACACAGAATTTTCATGGAACCCTGGAATCCTAGAATGGTTTGGGTTGGGAAGGGACCTTAAAGCTCATCTCACTCCACCCCCTGCCATGGCCAGGGGCACCTTCCCCTATCCCATGTTGCTCCAAGCCCTGTCCAGCCTGGCCTTGGGCACTTCCAGGGATGCAGGGGCAGCCACAGCTCCTCTGGGAATTCCATCCCAGCCCCTCACAGGAAGCAATTCTTTCCCAATATCCCATCTAACCCTGCCCTCTGGCAGTTTGAAGCCATTCCCCCTTGTACTGGCACTCCAGGCCCTTGTAAAAAGTCTCTCTCCATCTTTCCTGTTGGCTCCTCCAGGTCCTGAAAGGTCACAGTTAGGCCACCCCAAAGCTTCTCTTCACCAGGCTGAACCATCCCAATTCCCTGAGTGTTTCCTCCCTGCAGAGCTGCTGCATCCCTCTGATCATCCTCTGCTCCTCAGAGAAAAGAGAAACCAGGATAAGGACAGCAGTGACCAAGATGACACAAACCCCTGTGGGAGCCATTTTGAGAAGGGTTGAACTATTGGAATCATGGAATTGTTAAGGTCGGAAAAGACCTCTAAGACCATCAAGTCCAACTTCCAACCCAACACCACCACATTCACCCCTAAACCACATCCTCAGTGCCCCATCCCCACGTTTTTTGAACACCTCCAAGGAGAGTGAAGCTGTAGGAACAGAGGAAACTTTGCTCTGTCATGTCCTTGGACCAACTTGCCACACACAACAAATGATTTTGGCTGCCAAGGAGAATTCTCCCACTGCTCCATCTGCAATGCCGAGCGATCCACAGAAACCACAGTGTTGGTTTCATGTCTCACAACAGCCTGGGGGAAACTTTACTCCTTTTTATTCTTTTTTCAGTTCCATTCCTATCTCTTCCTATTTCCCCTCCATCTCACAAACAATTAATTATAACGCTCCACCTAAATTATGAATTACCAACTTTGGGGGAGCACAAAAAAAAAAAAAAAAATTGACTTAAAAATTCTGAAAGGCTGAGATGTCAAGATTGGGGAGAAGCAGCTGTTTTGGAAATGTTGCCTTTTCCTTTGTTCCGAATGCTATTTAAACATTGGCAGGGGGCCTCATTAAAGATGAATCGATGAATTAGTAAGTAGTGTTGTAGCCAGAAGAGACAGCATGTGCTCCTGTGGTGAAAACAGATTTACACAAAAGAAAGGAAGGGGGGGAGAAAACACCCCCCTCTCAACGTGCAACAAAGTCGGTGTTTTACAATATTCTATCAGGGCTGCGCCAATCCCGGGCAGGATCCGCCAGAATTTCCAATCTAAATTCATATTTGGGGGGTTAGAAGTTGGAACTGGCTGCGAAGTTTCCTCTGGGCTAAAATGGAATAGATAAGTTTGGAGCCCCAGAGCATTTTGGTTACCAAAATGTTATGAAGTGTGAAATAATAATAATTAGGGGTATGGCTTGGGAATCACAAACCAGATATGATCCAGCTGCAAAAGCAAAGAGAGATATCAGCTCAGCCACCAGCACTGATGTCTGCAGGCATTAATATGGAAATGGCACCTCAGTTTTGGCACCAGACTTCAGGGGAAGTCCGGGAAAAGAGGATCAGCTTCAGCCATGGAACTGCAGGGGGGATCCACAGGGTCCGGGATGATGAGGGGAGAAATACCAAGGGACAGACCCCGGGTGGAGCTGCTTGTCTGACTCTGAAATGCAAAGTCCAGGACAAAAGGTCTGTCCCAGCTCCTGCCCTCAGCATGGGACTTGTTCAGGCCATTCCCTCCTGCTCCAGCTCCAGGAGATGTAAAACAGGGGCAAGGTGGAAGTTCCACACCAGAGCACTGGGAATGGAGCTCCCAACGTGCCCATGATGTCCTCTGTGTGTCCCCACCTGGCCTGGGTGTGGCACCAAGCTCCCCATCCGTGTGCCACCAGGGACCCTCCCATGTCCCCCCTTCACACACAACCTCCCCAGGTGCCCCAGACACCTCCCCAGGTGCCCCAGACACCTCCTTATCAGTTCAACACCAAGCTGAGAGCAGCCAGAACCTCAGCTCCAATTCTGGCAGCACAAACTAGCTCCAAGCACCACCTGAATATTTTTCCAAAAGCCCCAAGATGTTCCCAAGATGAGGAGCATTTCAAAGAAAAACACGAGGTTCTCCAGTATTTTGTCATTCAAAACCAAACCACGACAATTCCAAAGTCACTAGAAGTCACACCTGTGTTTTAAGCCAGTGGAAAAGAAGGAATTGCACAGAACCACACAGTCCCAATCCCATATTGCTCCTTGAGACATCCTTTCTCCAATAATAATTTGGCCTCTGCCAATTAGGAAGAAACCTGAAATATTGTTGGTTGCTTTGTTTGTTTGTTTTTTTTTTAATTATTGGAGAAACTATAGGAGAAATAATCAGTTATTAATAAATAATTAATTTCTGATAATCCACTATTATAATCTGTGTGCTGCTCATTGCTCTCCCTTTGTGCTGGGCCCTACATAGGCAGAGGGTAAATGACAGCTTTAAACAGCCTAGAGAATATTTTAGGTAACTTTGGTGCTTGTATTTACTCTGATTTTTTAATGTGAGTTCTGGAAGGGGAGAATTGAGGCCCAAAGAGGTTTCGTGATTCACTCGAGGTCATCCTGGGAGTCTCCAGCAGAGCCACCAGCTGAACCCAGAGCTCCCATATTCAATATCCTGCATCTCCAACCTATCCTGCAAACCACGAAAGGAAGGAACACAAGGAACACCAGAACTTCCCCTGAACATGAGATTTCTGAGGGACTCCAGTGCCTTTGAGCTCATATATAAAATATATATATATATATAAAATATATTGCTCCAGCTTCCAGGACCCCAATTCATTTCAGATCTATCACTATTAATAAACCTCAAGAAAAGTCCTACATTCTTGCAAGAAATTAGTTGGGTTTTTCACCAGAGGTCCATTTATCCTACTTTATTAAGTGTGAAGAGTCAAAATGTTCACTACTTTAAGTTTTTATCCACACCAAGGATTTGGAGCAAATAAAAATTAGTGTCTTCTGAGTTGACTCCTACAAGGCTGGGCCTCCTCTGTTGTTTTGCTATTTTAAATCATTTACAGTTGTAGAGCTGGTGCAAGACACTTTGAATTTGATAGATTTGGGGGTTTTTAAAGAAAAAATAAACACTTTGTGCTGAACATCACCTGAATTACTGACCCTGAGGTAGGTTGCAGGTGGGTGACAGGCACTGGCACAGGAGCATCCTGGGCTGGCACCAGGACTGCAATGGAGAATTCCTGCATTCCAGCACTTGAGACCTTCCCAGCTCCTCCTGCTGCTCCCTCAGGACCCCAAAGCAGAGGAACAGTCTGGGTTTTTCACCTTTGTTCTACCTCCCTCCCATGGAATGACAACATCATCAAGGATGGAGAAGACCCTTAAGTTCAAAGAATCCAAACATCCACCACTGTGCTCCCTGCTAAACCACGTCCTCCAGAGCCACACCCTCGTGTTTAGAGATGCCCAGGAATTTGGGAATTCCCTCCCAGAGGCTGTTGGGAAGCTCCTGCCAGAGGGAAAACCCTGAGTTCACCCTCAGGTGCTCCCAGCTCTGGCCCCGTGTGGAGACAGAGAGCGAACAGTTCCATTCCCCTTTAAACCAACTGCTGAGACCTTGATGCCATTTTACATTTGTTATCAGGGATACGAAGAGCAGATTTTTTTTTAATTAACTTTCTGTCCCCTGTCTCTTCCCCAGGTGCTCTGTGCACATCATTATTCCCTTTGCCTCCCTGTGACCGTGACCCAGATTGGAGCTGGGAGCATCCAGGAGCAGCTCACCTTGGGCAGCCACACCAGGCCTGACTTGATGGCTTAAGTTAGAGCAGCCCAGAGGGCCCTCCAAGACACCTTCAGTCTGATTGAGCCCCACAGCACAGGAAAATCAGGTGCCACCAGGTTTTTTGTCTTTTTTATAACCCACATGTCTCCAGGAACACATAAATTTAGAGCCTCCCTCCACTAATATTCATCACTGACAGGTAAATTCCCATCACTTTGCACCAGCTGGGGAAAAGCAAACTGGTAAAATATGGGAAAGTTTGGGGAGTATATAGAATTTCATTACTTAAAAATCAAATTAATTGCTTACAAAATAAAATACCACTTTGCAGAAATAAAAGGGAGGATATTTAGCCCAAAAGCCACACTCTGATTTCAATGAATGACTAAAAAATAAAATATTAGGGATGTGGAAAATTCTCCAGCAGGTTGTTTTCTAGCTCAGATTGGGAAGCACCAAGAGAAATGCCAAAGGTAAGGTGAAATCTGAATTATTTAAATCAAAGGGATGAAAATGCTAAAAAAAAAAAGTCTGAGAGGGAACAGCAAGAGAGAGGAATATGAAAAATTGGTTGAGAAATAATTGGGGTTTTAATGCCTGAGAAATATGAAGGCTACATCCCCGAAATGGTTAAAAATTCCTGCAGTATAACACGCCTTAAAAATAAATAAATAAATGGATAAATCTCAGCTCACTCTTCTCCTAAACCACCATGGCTCCCACTCAAACTGTTTCATCCCAGGGCTGCTCCTCTGCCTTCACTGCACTTTCCCGAGGTTGGGTCATAAAAAAAAGAAGTACCTTTCAAAAAAAGAAAAAAAAAAAAATTTAAAAAAATGTACTTGGATCTATTGATTTGTGCTGTAGCAAAGCCCCTGACATTCCAGCACGATGAAGATATTGCTCTGGACCCTGTGTGCCTCCTCATACTTCTCCTCTGCTTATGAGGGTCTCCAAGGATGGTATTAAAGATATTGTAGTTCCCACTTTCCGACTCTGGGATATCAGCGAGATTCTCCTGTGTAAAGAATAATTATCAGCACTGCTGTTACCTCTAGTAAGTGTGTAATTACATGCTCTGTTTTGTGGGCTGTAGGCTGTGCGGTTTTAAATTATACAGTAATGACAAATTCTCCCTTTTTCACCACCTTCTTCCAAATAATAATAATAATAATCATCATCATCATCATCATTAGCAACGTCATAATGAAAGAAAGAAAACTTTCTTCTGTGTTAGCATTTGCAGCTTGTGTTTGCTTGTGGAATTATTTTAAGGCTAAAAGAAGAATTGAAATCGGAAATTTTTGCTGAAAAATAGAAGCAGGTTAATATGGGGAGAAGGGAGTGAATAAAAGCACAGGAAAAGCCTTAGCAGGGAGCGAGAGCAGGTGTGGAATTCCATCTGATCCCATTCATCCCACAGAACCTGCCCTGCTCTTACTGGGAATGCTGGCCAGTACCAGGAGCTGGAGCGGTGGCCCCAGAATGGAAGATCTCCTTCCCCAGCCCTAAATTGGGGTTTCTGCTGGGGGAAGCAGCCCTGGGTGAGATGAAGCAGCCCTGGGTGAGATGAAGCAGCCCTGGGTGAGGGAAGGCAGCCCTGGGTGAGATGAAGCAGCCCTGGGTGAGGGGAGCAGCCCTGGGTGAGGGCAGCAGCCCTGGGTGAGATGAAGCAGCCCTGGGTGAGGGAAGCAGCCCTGGGTGAGGGCAGCAGCCCGGGCGGGGCGAGCCCCGTGCCGTGCAGGGCTCATGTCCTCGGTTCAGGGCTCGGATGTCACCGCTCCCTGTCCCGGCCCCGATCATTGCCCCAGTGAGGGCTTCCCAACCATCCCAGTCAGGGCCTCCACATTAAAAAAAGGCACAATCGGAGTTCAGGCATCGCTGGGAGCCACCACAACCCTGCTCTGAGCCCACACAAAGAAAGGACATGAATTTATTGGGACTACTCAGAAAACAAGGGATAAACCCCAAATTCATTTGCAGCTCTGCAAAAGCAGCTCAGAAAAGGAGAGAAGCATATTTGTCGTGAACTGAGAAGCAGCTCCACAGCTGCTTTATTCAACTTGAAGAGAGTTAAAAGAGTTGATATTCGCTGCAAATTTGGTTCATTGCTCTATTTTTATTTTCCTGCTCCCACCAAGGTTTACATATATTCATGTTCCCTTCAGGGAAAGTTTTATAGTGATTACTGTGGAGAAAGCCAAAAGGGACCTCTATAAATACACCTCAAAACACTCCAGGATTTAAATCAGATCATTTCCGTGGGTTATTTCAAGGATGGGGCTTGCAGGGTGTCCTGGGGAATGCAATGGTTTGGATCCGATCCTCAATGAAATTCTGTAGGAATGTCACGAAATGGAAAATGCATTATGGCATTATTTACTATTTGGGGTTTTTTTTGTTGATTTCCAGCAGCTTTCCTTCCCAATATGAGAAGCTGTAATTGCAGCACCATTCCCAAGTAAATATTCACTGGAGAAAACCAGGTAGGGTCAGGTCCTGAGGGCACCCAGGGGCTTGGGGAGCATTCTATCAAGTTAATCTTGCCCACAATGGGGACAAATAGATTAATAATTTGGGATTTTGCCTCACAAGCTGCTCTTTGGGAAGGAAAAGCAGTAGTTTTATTTGCAGAGCAATTATACGAGATTATCTGGAAGCCCAGGACTGTGTTTTATGACTCAGGCAGTAAATAACTCTAAAGGGATGGAAACAACTTGGGCCTTACTTCTATTCCATTCCTAATATCCTACTAGGAATTAGTTCTCCCACTGCAGCCAAACTCTGAGGCTGTGATCAGGCAACATCCCAGGGCTTGGAATGAGCTGGACTTTCAGGTCCCTTCTGAAATCATTCCAGGATTCTGGGAACAAACAAAGAGAAAGAGATTAAATACAGATAGGGGAAAGCATCTTCCCAGATCCACAAGGGAATTGGGTATGGAACCAGCCCTGGAATTCGAGATTCCCAGCTCCCAGCCAGGAGTCCATGGCCTGGATGGACTGAGCTGTCTCTGCTTTTCCAGCTACCAAGGGAAGGACAAACCTGCCTGGACCCTGGTACAGCCAGAGGCACTTGGGGATTAGAAAATATTTGTAGTTTTTATACTATTTCATGTCACCTCTGAGGCAGAAAGAGTTTAACAGATGAGGCCAATTCATTGAATTTCAGACCAGTTTGGGACTAGATCCTGCTTCTCCACAGTTGGTATTAGTCCTGTTGTTGATACCCAACTCACCAGCCACACTCCAGGGAGGAGCTCACTCCCCGGGCAGGGAGGCAGCGATGGATGTGTGTAACTGCTGTGCAAGTGCTTACTGAGAACCAGAAATCTGGGGTCACATTTCTGCTGGTTGGTATGTGGGAAGACCAGTTTGGCTTAAGAACCTTCCTTCTCTCCTTATTCTCCCCAGGCAGGCCTGTTTAGAGTGAGCAGGAACAAAAATACCATTGTTGTTTCATTCTATTTTTATTTGTACAGAAACTAGGGGGAAATTGTCTCCTTTTCCACTGCTTCAGCATGTGGGATTTAATACAAGATCCAAAAGGTTTCAAGCAGTGCAAAGAGACATTTTCTCATCCCCTTTTACAGCTCTTTCAGTCCCTGTGTCCCCGTTCTGGTGTGGAAGGCAAGGAGGGCAGCTGGGACTGAGCTCCCTCTGGATGCAGAGAGATCTGGGGACCAACTCACCTTGGAAAAATCCTCTCTGTTAAATCTGAGGGAGAAGGTGCTTAGGTGTGTTCCTGCATAATAATAATAAGACAAGAAAGAAGCCCTAAAAGAACAGGGTGAGGGAGAGGCACGACTGGGACACGAAAAATAGGAATTAAGTCAAGCATGCAAAATCGTCATTAAAATTTACCAGACCAGGGACTAAATATCTCTCTCTCCCTTATAAAGCCTGATGGAGAGAGGCTTATAAAAATTAATAGGCACTGAGTCAACAGCAGTCTATAGGAATAGAACAGGATGCCATGGAAATTACTCCAAAATCTACAAGGACAGGTGAAGTTCTAAACACATTTTCTTTTCTTATATGCTCACACTTTAAATCCTGCAACAGCAGTAAAAGCTTAAGAGAACTCTAGAAGAGGAAATAATTCACCATTAAATGCCATGGAGATGCAGGGGGAATCACACTATTGTATCTCGAAATAAAAAATTACTTGTCCAGAGCTGAGAGAATTTCACTCCTGTGTTACATCAGATGAATCTGAATGGTTTTTACTGTACCTGAGAAATCTTTGAGGAAGTTCACATGAATGGCATCTTTAATCTGTGTTTTTAGTGTTACTGGGTTTAGTTTGTTCTGGGACACAGGAGAGGCTCTGCCCACACTGTACAGAAAGAAGAAAATTTGCAACAAGAAAAAGCAAATGCTTCATAAATCAAGGGATGAGACTGTGAGGCAAAGGGCTGTGATGCTGACTGGGATAATTAGGAATTATAATTAAAAATTTGGGCTACAAAAAAACCCCCAACAAACAAAACCCCCCACAAAAAAAAGCAACAACAAAACCCAACCAAACAAAACCCACCAGCAAAAAAACCAACCCTACAACTGCAAAAAAGCCCCCAAACAAATCAACGACCCCAAAAAGCCCAAACAAAACCCCAAGCACTTTTCCTGGTGCCTCAATTCCTCTTTTCTCCCAACCTACCCCTGTACATCCCAGCCTGACCACTCCACAGAGGACCAGCAGTGATTTGTTTCCCCAACTCCATCATCAAAAGCTTCAGTTCAGCATCCTCTGGTGAAGGATGCCTCATAACTGCTCAGATTCATTAATAAACACCTTCTCCCCACACACAAGAGCTTTTTAACACTGCAGAAATAGCAGGAGGTTGTTCTCCCATGACTTCCACCACAAATCCATATAAATGTTAAGTGCAGGGTTTTTTCCCTGGCAGCTCTTCCAAATTTGTTAGGACAGATTTGGTTCCTCTGTTTCAGCTCAGTGGGGAAAAATGCTAAAATTTCAGCTGTGGATGATTTCTTTTCTCTCTGAGATAGAGAGAACCCAATCTAATTTCGTTGTTACTTACAAAGACAGTTTTGAAAAGCATCCTCAGGCTCCCCATCCCTTTTCTTGGGGCTCACATTTCAGATTTTGCACGAATCTCTTTTCCCGGCCTCTAATTGACAGTGAAAAGCTGATTTCTGGAGCCAAGGTAAGGTACTGAAGGTAAGTGATCAAAACACTGCCCCTGTAATAAATCACTGGAGCCCAGGTCAGGGGCTGGAGTGTGAATGCAGCGTTCAATAAAGAAACACTCTGCACCTCTCAGCTCCAAACTGACCCAGCTAATTGACCTCATTGTGCTCCCCCCATTAATCATCCTGGCACGGGGGGCAAGAGGCAGCTCTGCTGCATGGGGGTGGGGGTGGAAATATAAGGTGAGATGAAATCATAGACAATTCTTCCTTAATTAACTCGTTGGATTGCCTGGCTGGGAGGTGTCACTGGTTTTCTGATGGAATATTAGGGATAAGATGCTGGGTTTGCCCAGTTTGTGGTCATCGAGCCCATGGGTGCCCAACACAGCAAATTAAAGGAAATGTGAGCAATCACCTCATGCAAAATCACAGACTCTGCTCAGCTGGGAGGGACCCACAAGAATCACCAAACCCAAATGTTTGGGTTTCCAGTGCAAATCAAACCCTCCATCCATAAAAACTTCACATGTTCACATAAATCCTGTGCTTGCAGAAATCCCTGAGTCATTTGTACAACTTAAATTACTGATTCACCTGTCCAGGGTTTCCTGCATGCATTTTTCCATGAGAAAATTGTGCAAGAACATGTTGGAAAACCATAAAGCCTGTCCTGCATTTCTTCTCCCCTTACCACTCTTCATTCAAGATCTGAAACCACTGTTTGGCACCTAAAACTCATCAGCTCCAAGTTCATCTATTTATTTGCTAATTTAGAACCATCATCCAGAGACTGTGGCCATGCTCTTGTGAGGAATTTCAACAATTTAATTGAAGGAAATCACCTCATTAATGTGGAGTTGAAGTCAGCATAGGCTGGGAGCCTGTGTTCCATTTTCCAAAGAAAATGAATTTTTGGGTTCCAAAATGGTTGAGTTAACAACGTCATTGAAAAATTTGGGCAAAAAAACCCCAAACAGTGAGAGACAATGGAATTTCATCTCCAAAATCGCTGTTGAAAAAAGAACACATAAGCACTTTCAAATTTCCACCCATTTGAGATTTGTGCCTGATTTATTTTCCTTTGGTCTAAATCTGTTTATTGGCCGTGAACAAAATGATTCTACTCAAAAGTGGCCAAGCCTGGAGTGGGGGATTGGAGCAATGACCTCCACACATCCTTTCCACCCAAATTGTCCTATAACTCCATTAGAAAAGGTTAAGGATGGACTGAAATCAGCCTTTTAAACACTGAAATTGCAGTGATCTTAACAGGAACATATAATTATTTGTTAAACCACCAGGACTTTCTGGGGAAACAACCACCACAAAGCTGCGATTTTCAAACCCTAAAGGATTTACTGGAAACCAAGGATTTAAAGAATGAGGAGCTCAAAACTCCTGTCTGCACTCACAAATATTACACACATTCACAAGTCACTGGAAATTTGGGAAGAGGATAAAATATTCAGTCCTGTCTCCCTACATCACACTGAAGCTGCTCATCTAAACAAGGAATTTCAGAGCAGGGTGTCCCAGGAATGCACAGATGATCCAGCCCAAGGAATTGCTCCTGGTGTCAGGAAATCACAGGATTTACTGAGAGTGCTTGATTTACAGAGCATTTAAACCAAGTTCCTGGAAACCAGAGCATCCCTGTTTCTGCAAAGTCTCACATTTCTGAAGCCACGCTCCAACCTTCCCTGAAAGCCTCTCCTCTCCTTCCCCATTTTTCTCCATTTACGGGCACTGAATGCTTGAATGCTTCCCCACCAGCAATTCCAACGCAAGGACAATCCCCTTGGAGCTCGAGACACAGAACCTATTAATAAGCAAATGGAAAGAGCTGGCATATATTTCTCATTGTTTAATTCAGCAGCCACCAGAGCCTGAGCACTCCTCTCCGGGGGCTCAGCCAGGCACGGGCAGTGTGGGAGATGACTCAGTGCTCAGTGTGGAGCAAACCACCCCAGACACATCCCAGATCCCAGATCCCACAGCCCAGATCCCACAGCCCCCAGCCCACATCCCAGATCCCAGATCCCACATCCCAGATCCCACATCCCAGATCCCACAGCCCCCATCCCACAGCCCCCATCCCACATCCCACAGCCCACAGCCCCCAGCCCACAGGTGGAGGTGTTCCTTTAGACAGCCAGGTCTGGATTCTCAGGGAAGGGAGCCTTTAATCCCCTCCGTGCTGCCCACCCTGTGCACAGTTTGGTTTTGGGGGTGGGGAGGATGCAGGGCTTTGGGGAATGACACTCTCTGCAGAGCTGAGCAGCTGTGGGAAAGGGCTGGGGAGGGAGCAAGCTCTTGCTCCCAACTGGAAAATCACCCTTCAGCTTATGCTTCTGGGGCTGCCTTAACCCTCTCCTCTCCCAAATCCCAGCTTCCCCTCCTGTAATCCTTAGCAGCCTGAAGAGAGTTCAAATATCCCTGTCTGAGAGACACCTTCCCATCCTCCTTCCTTTGCTTTAGAGATAACACTTCTGTATCACATCAGGATTTGCTGAATTATTTCTGTTATGAAAAGAGATGTTTTTTCAGTTATGGTGATTTTTTTCTCCCTCATACACCACAGATTTTGCACAACCACTGCAAAGATCAGCACAAACCCTCCCTGGGAAAGGACTCTGCTGGGTTCTAAGTCAGGCTCAAGGGGAAGGAGGCAACGTAGATTGTCCTCAAAGCATTCTGCACGACTCCATCCTAAAAACATTTTCACCTCTGCTGCTCTGTATGAAAGGATATTGTTCTGCCAAGCAACAGGATATATCAACCCTGATACAACAAAATACAGGAATCCACTTTTTTTCCCTTTGAACTGAGCACATACAATTGCTGGGCCCAACAACATCTTGTATTTTCTGCCCCAGGCTGATTTTCTGCTCCCCAGGCTGAATTCTTCAGCTTCAGTTCCTGAAAGTGTCTCCAAGTCTGCTGCATTCCCTCACACAACACACCCAATTTGCTCACGGATACACCAGAAACATCCTGTGAGGAGAAAAACGCAAAAATCCTCAACACACTCTGCTCCAAAACACCCAAACCCAACAGCCTCTGGATAACCACCCAGGTGAAACACCTCTCCCACCTCTCCCACCTCCCTGAAACTCCGATCCTGGCCCTTCCCAGCCTGTGAACGGTTGTGTTTTTAAATCCCAGCCTGTGGACAATACTTCTGGGTATTTCCTGTACTTAGATCATTGACTTGTCTTTCATATTGACACTTCCTGCAGTGCCCCCCATGACAGGAGTGCGGCAGTGACATGTGGAATACAGAGCAGCTGCCGGCGCTCAGTAGTGAGAGCTCGTCACACCTTTCATCCTCCTTTCACCTTGCTGCCTCTGCTCCTCCTGCTGGATAAATTGGGGTGACCAGAGAATGACAATAATCTCATGCTGATGCATCCCCCTGGATTCTGAGTGATTTACACATTTCACCTGTGACTCGCTGCTGCCCCAGAACCTCGGGTGGAGCTTTAGCGCCATGGGAAACCATGGGGGGTTCAGAAGGAAGAAATGGGAATGACCCCATTAGAAAAATATGTCCAAATGGCCCTGAAGAAAAGGTGTTGATATTTTTCAAGTCCCAGTTGGTAAAGACTGTTTATGATTTAGTATTTTGTGTCTGTTTTGCCTGTTTGCTCTGTCCACATACACAGGCGCTCAAAATAAATCATTTAATCAAAACTCTTATAATTTATCAAAACTTTATAATTTCAAGGTGAAGCCTTCACAGCAGACCGTGGAAAATAAAGCTGCCTGTTTCACTATGGCCCTGATTTATTAGAATATAAAAAAATAAACTCTTCCTTATGGAATCAGCTCCACAATTGCCTCTGCTTGGATGCACTGAGAGTCTTAGGCTGTGAAGGGTGACCAATATGGGCAATTCCAGCCTCAGAGATGCCCATGTTACTGGAAATCCCAGCTCTCATCTGGGGAAAGGGCTGGGAAGCAGAGCTTTGTAAATGCTCTGTAAAATCCAACTCCATGGAGCACTTTGGCTCCGGAGCTTCCGAACAACAGGAGATCAGAACCAGCCTCTGCTGGTGGGTGGTTACTGCTGTGATTCACCCAAAAAGTGGCTCCTGTTAATGAACAAAAGATGTGTTTTAATATAAAACCATGCTCTGCACACACACAGATGCAGTCCCTTGCCCGAACAGTAAGATTTTCCAATGGAACACATTCTTTTCCTGAAGTTCCATGAAGAACCACCTGGAACCTGGTGCAGGACTGAGCCCAAATTCCTCTCCCTTGGAGCAGGAGGGCTTTACCCTGCCCTGGGGGAGGCCAGCCTGGGCATGACATGAGTGTCACCAGCACAGTGACAGAGGAGCTTTTGGTGACCTTCAGATTTCCTGGGTGATCTCCCTGTGCTGGCTCCAGAAATGTTGGAACATGGAATATTTTCCAAGTCATTTCCACGTCCCTGGTCAGCCAAAAACCAGAAGAGTAATGAATGGCAGCGCTGCCCTTTGGAGGACCAAAGTTATTATCCTAATGCACGGGGAGGAATGATGCATTAAGGCATTAAAGAATCAAAACAATCACATTAATGCCTGACAGCATAAGCAGGAAACAAAAGATGAGAGCTGTAATCCAAACCATATGGCTTAATAACTAATCTCTCGTTTAAGCATCGTTATTAAAACACCTCCTGGATGCTTGGGCCTTACCAGGACATCTCAGTGTTGTTATTTTACATATTCAGTCTTTTTTTTTTTCTCTCCTCCCCCTCTCCTCTCCCTGCTCTTTTCCTCTCTAAAAGTGTTTTGTTGTGGGGGGTTTTTCTGGGGGGGGAAAAAGCCATTTTCAAACTGTTTCTCCTTTCATAAAGTCCAAATCCTGCATCAACCCAATTAAGCCTCCACAGTCATAACAAATGAGGGTTGTCAGTTAGGCTCACTCGAGACACAAACTGCAGCTAATATTACTCAATATGCAGATGTTTTCTGTCTCTTTCTGTTGCAAAAAAAAAAAAAAAAAGTATTATTCAAATGGATTAATGATGAATTGCAGTTAATCTGAAGAGGATATGCTGCACAATGACACAAGGTTGCAGAAACGTCAAGTGGAGGAGCTGTGTGTGAACAATGAAGTCCTCTCCATGTGCTGCTGGATTTCAGTAATGCCTGCACTGTTGTGGTGCTGGACCACACCAGCTCTCCCTTGACAAAGCACCCCCAAAATGGGTTGCATTAAAATGTTTGGGCCCCAAATGATGCTCAGACAGATCCAGCTGGGGATCTGTCACAGGGAGAGTTCCCAGTAAAACTGCTGGGCTCATTTTCCACTTCTACAGAAGTTTCTGGGAGTCAGGAATCCTCTGAGTGCCCAAAATCAGATTACACTGATGACTCCCAGTCTAAACCCAGTGGCTGCAGCCCCAATGACTTCAGTGCAGTCACCCTATAAACAGATTAAAAATTGTCTCCAATGTGCTTTAAAAGGTAGTAATTCCCAATATTATCAATATCAATTTGAAGTATCAAAAGTTATTTAAATGTCTCAAAAGAAAATCAGCATCTGTTTTATCAGCTACCCTGCAACTCCTTCTGTGAATTTGTTTGAAAGAAGGGAAATTTTGGTCAGATAGATGGAAAAAATTCCTGGCTGTGAGGGTGGCTCAGGGCTGGGATGGAATTCCCAGAGGAGCTGTGGCTGCCCCTGGATCCCTGGCAGTGCCCAAGGCCAGGCTGGAGCAGCCTGGGACAGTGGAAAGTGTTGGGGCTGGCACTGGATGATCTTTAAGGTCCCTTCCAACCCAAACCATTCCATGATGCTCTGATTCTTTTATTTTCATGCCACTCTTTCTACAGCTTTCAATATTTCCATGTATTTATTTCACAGATTGACGCCAATGGCAGAAAAAATTGCAGCTGAATTTGAAGCATTTCAAAGCTTGGGAAAGCTTCAAATCCTGAGCCAAGGACTTATCCTTGAAATAATGTTTGAACAACAGGTGCAGAAAGGAACTACCCAAATGTAGGTGTGGGAAAAGGCTTCAAAAAATCTCCTAATGCAGCATCTTGAATTTATTTTTGATTGAAGAAAAGGCTTTTTGGAGGAGCTGGAAGGAGGTAGGGAGGAGAAATAAAAACTGTTTTGTGTTGCACCAGAATGCAGGGTTAGGGCTTAATGCAAATAATTTACAGCCCTGAGTTCTCCAGAAAAAAGAGAATAAAAAAGTACATGGAGAGTTTTTCCTCCTCAAGCTCCAGCAGCTGCACTTTGTGCTTCAACAGACACAAATTCCTCCTGAGCTGCTAAATAAATGCTAATGATCAGGATCATTCTTTTCTTTGGGGTTTTTCCCTCTCCCTTAAAGATTTTTGTGCAGTAACTGAATGCTCTGATTTATCTCCATTAGAGCCAGCGTTACACTGAACACAGAACACTGTTTTCATTCAGGAATAGTTTACTGGAAAATATCCAGAGTTGGAAATTTTGATGATGGGTGGGTTTTTTCTCTTTCTTTTTTTTTTTTTCCTTCCCTGTTTTATTCTGCTTTGTTTTCAAAGCAGTTTAATAGAGGGTGAAATGCTATAGAAAAATCAAAGTTGCAATAAAAATGAGCACAAAAATAACTTCTAGATTTAACCCACTGTAGCTTGAAAGCAGATATGTCAAATGTGGAAATTCCAGTTATATCTGCATTACACAAAATGATAATTTATTTTAAAAAATCTTTATTTCTACCAATCAAATTGTTTTAAATGAGATTACAGGAACTACCTTGGGCTGATACTCCTGTGGCTGAACTGGGATTTGTGAGAAGGAAATCAGGAATTACCAGAGCTGCTGCAGGTTCTGTGATCTCTGAATTAGATGGCAGCAGGCACAAGTAAAAATCAGCAAATTTTATTTTTTTTTTAACTTTCCTCCTGCTCCTCAGTGTATTTACAATCCACACATTTGTTGCTCCAATAAATTATCTGCCTTAAGATATCTTAGACTTCTGTGGATTTGAATGCAGATATTGGCTAAATAGGAACATAAAAAGTTATGTGATGCTCTAAAAATGAGATACTGTAAATCTGATTTGGATCATAAGTTACAATGGAACTACAACGATGTCAACTATCAGTTCCAAAAGTGTAAATTAATTTACTTCAGCAACAGGGATAAGGGAGGATCAAGCCCTGTAGTAAGAGTTTGAAGGTTATCCACTGGCTCGAGGACTCTTCCACCACTGAGCATCACCTGTGCTCTGGAAGCCCAACAGAACAAACTCCCCCAGTGCTTTCTGCATTCATTGTGCACAAAAGGAGGCAAGAGAGAAGTGAAGCACGGAGGAATTCCAGTTTCAGGCTGTGGGAGAGAGCGCAGAGAAGTTTGGGGTATTTTATTTAATTTTTTATTCCCTCATTTTGCATCCTCTGCTTGGAAGGAGTTGGCAAAGTGTGTCAGCTTCCTGCCTTAATTGGAGTCTCTGTCTACTGAGATCTACAGTAAGTAATAAATAGATTCTCACCTCCCCACTTTCCAAAGCTATTCAAAGCCCACCTGGGCTACTGATGTTCCTGCTTACAATGGAGAATAGAGCAGGAGCTGAAGGATTTGACACTGCCTGAAACAGACACTTAATAAATAGTGTTCTCTTGGAATGATTAAAACCAGCTGGCCATGGAGAAGCAGTGTAGAATTTAACTCGGGAGAATGAAATAAAGATAAAGTCAGAATAAATTCATCTTCTGCTTCCCAGCCTTGCTTTCCTCAGCTCCTCTCCCTTCCCCCAAGGCAGCAAACCTGGTTTTCATAACTGCAAAGAGAAAAAGGGGGGGAATCCAAGAATTCCTACTAAAAGACATCAGCCAAATGTAAACTGTTCCAAAAAACATGAAAACCATTTGAAAATCTTCTGTGTCTCTGAGAGACCAGTAATTCCCAACATTTGGCTGCTCAGCTTCAGAAATTGAGAGGGAGGGGGGAAAAAAAAAGAAAAAGAAGGGAAAAGGAAAATTTAAAACACAGGAACAAGATTTCCAGTCATGAGTAATGATTTTCAGGGACCCAGAGTGAAATCCAGTGAAAAACACCTGCCTTGCTGATAAGTGATTCCCTTTCAGACAAGGCAAACTGGACAGCCCTGGAACAGACTCACCCACAGTCAGATTTTTCACTTTGGAAATAAAACTTAGCTCCCAGATTTTCCATTAATATAACATCAATCTTGGTGTTTTATCCCTAATGGAGTCACAAAGTGTTTCAGAGGGAACCTCAGTGCTCGGCTGAAGTTCAGCCCTGGGGTGAAGCCACAGCAAAACTGCACAAACACGGAGCAGGTCAGGGAATTCCAGCCAAGGGGGAGGCCAGGGAAATCCAAAATCCTTTCACCAGCAGGACAGGTCCAGTGTCCACACCCAGGACAAGGCTCTGAAGTTCTCCAATGCCCAATAGTTCAAACTGTCCTGAATTACGGTGAGGCACTGCTGAACTTACAGGGAGAAATTCCTCCCTGTGAGTGGGTAAGGGCTTGGGATGGAATTCCCAGAGCAGCTGTGGCTGCCCCTGGATCCCTGGCAGTGCCCAAGGCCAGGCTGGATGGGCTTGGAGCACCCTGGGACAGTGGAAGGTGTTGGGGTTGGAATTGGCTGAGTTTTAAGGTCCTTTCCAACCCAAACCATTCCATGATTCCACGAACTCTTCTAGAGCTGGATGGACACACTGCAGGGTGCAAATCCAACTGGGACATTGGACTGGGACACATTGCAGTGTCCTGCAGGAGCTGCTGCTGTCAGGGCACACCAACACCCAGACAAACATCCAACACTCCAACTGCTCCCTGCCCGAGCTCTCCTCCCCCTGCTGAGCCCTCCCCACGGGATAGGCACTGCCACAAGTGCCCTGCCCACGGAAGGCTGCATCCCAGGAAATCTGTCCTGGCGGTACAAGAATCAGCATTTTCTTTCTCCATTCAGGTTTACAGCCAACTAACGATAGTACAAGGAGAAAAAAACCTCAAATTGAGCCAGGAGAGGTTCAGGTTGGACATCAGGAGGAATTTCTTCATGGAAAAGGGTTGTTAAACACTGGGAGGGGCTGCCCATGGATGTCTGGAGTCCTCATGCCTGGAGGTGTCCAAAGAAGGCCTGGATGTGACACTTCCATATGTGATTTACTGGGCATGGTGAGATTTGGTCAAAGACTGATAGGATGAAGTTGGAGGTCTTTTCCAACCTTAATTAATCAATAAAATATTCATTCCTTTAGAATCAGCAGGTAAAAAGGTGCATCAGAGGTGAAATGGCACCTGAAAGCCACTGCACAGTTAAAGGCATGCACTGCAGCCTGAAGGATTTTCTCTAGCTCAGCTTTCTGTCCAAGGCTAAGAGGCACTGAGTTGTTTTTCAGACACAGCAGAGTAAAAAAAGAAGAAAAATAATATTCTTAGAAGTTTCAGTGCTCCAGAAGCTCATTTGTCATGTGGCACATGATAAGTGACTTGAAGAAACGCAGGCACTGCCTTGAAAAAAAGAGGAGAAAATCATTAATTTTTGAGTTTGTGTTCAGAGGTCACAAGCCCGAGGTTGAAAGTTTCTGGAAGAACATTAACACACAAACAGGGAGGGAAGAGCCTGATCTTTTCAACTCCAGAAGGATTCCTATGATAATTTACAGACATATTATGTAATATATTTGACGTGGATCTCTTCAGGAAAGTAGTTTCAAAACATTCAGAAGTTGCAACCACACCTTGAAAACATCTCATTCACAGGACATGAATTTTTGGGGGCTTTGGGGTTTTTCTTCCAAGACACCAGAGAAAATTATGTACCAAATTCTACAGCTGAAAGAAGCAGATCTGGGATGGAAATTCCTACTGGTCTGAGGGGGAAAATGATTGTTTTCACCATTTTTAAACATGCTTCATTGGTTTCCTAAGCAGTCTGACTGACTAAGGGTGTAGGACATTAATAGGCTTATCCCAAATACAGGAATGTAACTTCCCAGTGAGTTCTCCATCCCCACTCTTCCCAATCACAAAATTCAATGCAATTCTTGCAATAGCAAGAAAAATCTTTTTTTCCAAGTGTCCAAGGCCAGGGCTTGGATGGGCTTGGAGCAACCTTGGATAGTGGGAGGTGTCCCTGCCCACAGCAGGGGTGGGACTGGATGGGCTTTAAGGTCCCTTCCCACTCAAACCACTCCAGGATTCCATGATAATCAGGAATTATAATGTATTATCCTACTTAGCTAATAGAAAGTACATTAATTTTCCCTATTTTTTCTAGAAACACAGGTGGATTGTCTGCTAGGATGCTGTGCTTTATAGAAAATCTAATCAAAAAGTTTGGCTTCTTTTATTTTTTTAATACAAAATCTCTTTTAAGATACTTTTCTGAAGAGAAAACTTCACTTGCACTCCCCAGCCTGCTGTTGTTGGGGAAGGCCTGGATGTTTTTCAGTATTACAATGCTTACTTTGATTTAAACCCAGAAAAGTTCTCAGGAACCAGGGAGTTTATTTGAACAAAAGGCCCTGCTCAGCTCCTGTGCCCCATCTCCAAGCAGTGCTGTTATCTAACAGAACCAAGCCCCAACACTTTTTTACTGCAGGGTTTAGATTCAGTTGCCCCCATTTTATGGGCAGCTGGCTGATCAGATTCCTTGGGCCACGAGGGGATGTCCTGAAAGCAGCGTTTTGTCACTGAATTAAAACCAGAATAAAAATCCCAGTTGGTGCAAGTAAAATCCTTGTAAAGGCCATGTCACCTCCTCAGCTGCTGCAGGGCTTGGCTGGGGCTGTCTTTGGGAGGTGAAACAACACCTCCAGCACGGAGGGCCCTGCTGCTGCTCCAGTCCCCACTGCTGCCAACCACCTGCTCCAGGAGCTGCTGTTCACAAGACATTCCCAGGTTTGGTACTTTAGGGGTGAATTTATGACCCCTGCTGCACTGTTTTGTCACCTTAAAGCCAACAGGAACAATTAATTCACAAGACAGACCAAAATCAGGTCTTAAAGATCTCCATTCTCATTTAATTGGAATAGAACAATGCTCAGATCTGGAACCAATCTCTTTGCTCTGCACATTGTGAAGTAGTGTTTGGGACAGAGGTCCTGCCTCTGGGTCAGAGGGAGAGGAAATGGACTCAAGTTGGGCCAGGGAAGGTTTAGATTAGATATTAAGAATTTTTTGTCATGAAAATTGTTCTAAAACATTGGAATGGGCTGCCCTGGGCAGTGGGGGAGTCACCAACCCTGGCAGTGGCACTTGAGGATGTGTTTTAATGGTGACCATGGGGGGCTGGGCTCAGAACTGGGCTTGATGATCCTAAAGATATTTTCCAACCTTCCCAATTCCATGACTCTATGAAATGGAAGCACAGGGCTGTCCAAAGCCAGGTATGAAGCTTGTAAAAGAAGCAGGAGCAAATCCTGAGAGATCTCTGCCCCAGTTCTCTGCACCAGCTCAGACAGAACCCAACGGTGTTTGAAGTATTTGGGAAACCATAAATACACACAGGCACTGGTGGCCATTAAGAACTGGACAAGCACTGGGAGGGAATGTCCTTGTCCTGGGAAACAGGAGCTCCAAGGAGACAGGGAGGAAAGGGGGAGGGAGAATTCATCAACAGGAGATGTGGAACAGAAATCACAGAACCAAGAGATGGTGTGGGCTGGAAGCGACTTTAAATCCCACCCAGTGGTCTTTAGGGTCCCTTCCAACTGAAACCATCCCATGATTACATAATAATTAGCACCAAGGTTCTAATTGCCTTCAGCAGGCTTTGGATTGGGATGAGTGGGTAGAGAACCAGCAGCTCTCCAGAGCCAAAACCCTGGAACAGGCCCTGAAAGGTGAAGTCACATCATGGACAGCAAATCCTTCCTGGGGGAAAAGCATTTTCAACCCTCCTGCACTTCCCACGTGTTCTCCCTCTTCACCCAGGAGCCTGAGGACCACAACTGGGCTTTCCATCTTCAGAGAACCCCTCCAAGCTGCCCATGTCTGCTCCAGAAGGATAAAGCCTGTCAGGCAGACAACAGATTTGTTGAAGTGAGAGAAGATTCTCAGTCTAATTTTAGGGATCTGAACAGAAGGCGACACTCCAGCTGGGAGAAGATTTCCACCGAAAACAGTTTTTGATGCAAACCAGAGGGTGAGGGGAGGGGGGAGTTTCACAACATTATTTCCCTGCTTTTCCTAAACCTGCTCAGAGGAATCCACATGGGACATTCCTTGGGAACAGCCATTATCACTGAGGGAGCTGTGATGGTCCCTGCAAAGGCTGCCAGCACAACCAGGGACCTTCTGGAAGGAACAGGGATCTCTCCCAAGGAATTTCACAGTGGGATGGATGGTAGGCTGAGGCAGAGGATGCTTTGTGAGCTGTTTGCATGAGCAGCCTCAAAGAATGGAACTCTTTGGAATACTGGACACAATTCCTCAACAATTCCTTTCCTCCCTGGACACTGGGAGTTGCAAAGAGGCAAAAAGAAAATGTCTTCAGCCTGCAGAAATGGTTATCCTTCCCTTCCTCCAAAGGAGCCAGACTCGAAGAACCTACCTGAAATTTCTAGCTGGGGGTTTTTTGGGAGTTTTGGCTTTTTTAAGGGAAGGCAGAGATTTTAACTCAGTCAAACCAGAAATTTTCTGAGAAAGAGTTAAAAAGCAGGGTGTTTTTAATCAACTTCAGTTCCAATTCACCTGTCCCACAAGTAAAGCAAAATTTCCTCCCTTTAAGGACAACAAAAAGGTAGAAAATTTTCTATCCAAGGCAGGACATTAAAAATCACACAGGTCAGATCTTGCCAAAATGCACATTTAAACTATATATTAAAAAATTCAGACCTCGGGGTCACCCTTTGAATTGATCTTGTAGGAACAACTGAACTAGCAGGGAATGCTCAGAGGAGAGGCTGGACAGGCTCTGCCCTCCCTGTCAGACACTGCTCCAACACCCCCGGTCCTGCTCTCCCTCTCCTTGGGATGCTCCGGGAAGGAACGAGACCACATCCCCTGGTGCCCATCCAGCTCTGCTCCAGCTCAAAAAAACCCTCTCAAGTTGTTCAAGAAACCCAAACGAGTATTTACAACTTCCTGACAGCCTGGATTGCACAGAGCTTTAAGACCCCTGTAGAGTCTGTCTTCCCTCCTTTCTCTCCCACTGATAAAACTTGTGGCTCTTTGGGGTGAGCCATTTCTCCCCCAGACCCAGAGCCAATCCTGGACACATCCTCACTTTTAACATCGCCTTTCCAGCATCTGCAGCTGCCAAATCTCCCTCCCCATGCCACGACCAGCCCAAGGCTCAGCTCCATCCATGCGTGCTCCTTGCCCAGCCCCAATTTAGAAGATAAAGGAAGGCACCAGAGGAAAACCAAGTGGCAGGTTTAGGTGATGGAACAAGGAGGAGTCCTGGAAAAACCTACAGTGGGACTTTCTATATGGGAAATTATATATGAGTGAGAAATTCTATATGATGCAGGTGCAAAGAGTTCTTTGTTGTTTTTTTTTAAATTCAGACTCGTTAAAATATGTATTTTGCGAAATGAATTAAATTAAAACATCTGGGAGCGAGGAGGAAAGGCAGGGGCTGCAGAGCAGGACAGGGTTGGTCCACACACACAATTACTTTGTTTCCAATGAAAAAAGTGGATTTGAAGGCCCAGGACTTCATCAGGACCCATAATTGTGGGAACGTAACCTGAAGATGCCAAACAACAGGAAATTACCAGAAGAATCTGTCAGCACAATCAGCTGCTATTTTCATTGTTCTTTGGCAAATTTATACACAGTCGGGAACACCTGGGCTGGCACCCGGCCCGGCCCTGACTAATTGCCAGGGGAGAGGAGCAGTCATTTGTCTTCAGTGGGGTTTCCTACGCTCGCTCCTCCAAACATGTGGTTTCACTTTTCCCCTCTCTCTGCAGGAAATGGCAGGACAGTGAAACGCAGAATAAATGAGCTCGATTCCAAGAGGTTGCCTCCTCAGAGGCCACTCCAAAAATAACTGTCTTGTGAGAGGCTGTTAATAACCGAGATTCTCTGCACTGTCTGCAGCAAACAGCATTTCAAAGGCACAGGGCTCCTTTGCTCCCCCATCCCCTGCACGCTCTAAAAACGTTGTGGGGGCAAGAAAAGGAAGGGAGGGTGAGGAGGAAGAGTTGTGAATCCAGTGTGTTTTTGTGGGGGATTCACACTCTCTCCAAACTGCACCTCAAAGAACTTGCTTGGGTTTTCCTTCAGCAGGACACTGCGGTTTCCCAGCTTTATTCCAGGACTGAACAAGGCTTTGCCAAGCAGCTCTGTGGTGGCTCCTCAAGGACGTTTCTCTCTCTTCATCTCAGCCCTCCATCCCCTTGGAGAACATGGAATACCTGATCTCAGTGGGATCACAGCCATTTACAGCAGACAATGGCCCCTTCCCCAGAAATCCAGGCACAGTCCCCCCAGCAGTTGGTGCTTTGATCCCCCTCACCCACAGGGATATCCCAAGGTGGGTGAAAGCAAGGCCGTGCTTTCTGTGCTCTGCATTTCCATTTCTAGTTGAAGCAGGTATTTGCTGCATGTGTCTTATATTAAAAAAAAAAAAAAAAGCAAGAAAAGCAAGTCCCTCTCCAAATGCAAGTTCTGAACGGGATTTTAAAGCCCTGTGACAGACACCAGAAGAGTCCCAGCACTCACCTGTGTTATAGCTTTATCTCTGCCCAGACTCTGACATGCTAAGAGTGCACTTTAAAAGATCACCTCTTTACAAGAACCACCTGTCTAAAGCGACAGCTTTTTCCTTTAACCTCACAACAGATTTTTAAGGTTAGCACACCACTTAAAAAAAAAAAAAGCCTCTCCTCCCATTACCACCAATTCTCAGCAAATCCAGGCTGTGGTGTCCCTCGGTGCAGCAAAAATATGTTTTGTGTATTTTGTGTATTTTTCTTTTAAACCTGGGGTGCTTTTAATTTAAATTACACTGTATTTAGCCTTTGGGATGGTCCCAGCAGCAGCATGGTTTATATTGATGTGCATAGCCACATTTGGGATATTTTCACCTGCATCTTGTCCAGCCCCTAAAATGATTTAGCATCTTGGCATTCTGACAGCAAAGAATCACTCAAACAAGAAAAAAACTAAACCCAAACACTAAAACCCATTTAAAACATACAGCAGATGACCATTAGGGTGGGTGAAGGAGCTGAAGGAACATTTGGGTTTCATTTGGCTTCAGTTGCAGCCTCCTGAGCAGGGCAGATCTCGGCCGTAATTCTAAACTGACCCAACTTTTCTTCCCTTTCCCCCAGAAAAGGTGGAAAACCTGATGGAACCTTTCACAACACGCAGCACATCGGTTACGCTGCAGCGCTGAGAGGGCTCAGACTTGGCTTATTTTCTCTAGGACTGAGATGTTTTGACATGTTTATTTGTTTAATTTGTTTATTTTGACTAGCTCTGATTATAATTGGCAGCAATGAGCAGCATTAACATTAGGCAGTGTCTTAGACTTGTCGGTTACAATAATGCAAAAGGCATTTGAAGCCAAATTCTCCAAAGGACTGACAAGAGCTGGAGCTTGGTTCAGCAGAAAGCAGGGAGAACAAATAGGGCTGGAATTGCATCTTCCCACTGATGGCAACAGCGCAGGACCAGCCCCTTAAACAAAATTAAAAATTATATTATGTTTAAAATCATAAAATCTCTAGCCCCTAAATTACTGGAGTTTGAATCAGGAACATATATATACGATATATAATATATCTATTATATCTGTTATATATAATATATATTTTATATATGATATATATTACAGTATTTTCAAAGTGCTTTTGCCCTCAGATGCACTCCTTTGGTGCCATGGACAGTGCAGAAAGGGCTCATGATCCTTCACAACCAGATCCTTCATTTATTCAGGCAATGAAGACTCTCATTGACTTCCCTTCCCCAAAACCTTCATTTACTCTCTTGCACTGGAAATGTTCTTTAGACCAACAAACTTTTCTGGGTTTCTCTTGGGGTTTTTTTGTTCTTAATTGCAGCCACAGAAACATAACACAAGTTGGGGAGGGGGGAGGAATCTCTTCGAGACACGCACTGCAGAGCATTTTTTTTTTCCCAATCCAAATGTTTTGCCTCCAACAGCATGTTTTTAAACTGACAGAAACAGGGATATTTTCTGAGCTGCTGCCTCCCTCACACAGGCTAGCGTGCCGTGATATTGCAGTCCATATGTTCCACGATCTCACACTTCCCGGCGCTACCTGGGCGACGCCAACAAATCCCCGTCTGTGCCTGGAGACCGAGCAGAGGGTGGGGGATAAATCTGCACCCAACTGCCAGAGCTTCCTTTCCATAGCTGAGGGTGCTCTGGACACCTTATTCCTTGCTTTTTCCTTGCTCCTCATCCCAAAACACTGTCCCAGGCCTCACATCACGGCTAGGTTTTAGCACCCCGAGGTTGTCAAGGGAAAACTCTGCCAGAATGTTGCTCTGCTCCATTACTGAGCAAATAAAACACCGCTGAACTGCTGAACCTTAGAACACCACCCTCAACCTCTACCAGTTAGAGACCAAGACCAAATATTCAATCTAGACCTTTCCCAGGATTCCAAAAAATCCCCTCACAGAGTTCAGCTGCAAAGTGCAGATTCTACTGCACAATTCCAAGAGCCTGACAGCTTTAATTCAGGATCCAAACATCTTTACAGAGCAGTGGAGATTCAGGCCAGATGTCAATGGCTTCCTCCTTCCCAAAAGGAACATTCAGATCATCAGAGATAAACTTCGGACACTTCACCTGCAAATGCCAGAGAATTTTGAAGGGAAGGGAAAATAAAACCACAGCAGGTCTTCAAGATGAGAATCTGAGGCACAAAGGAGAAAAAAAAAGTGATGTCAAACATAAGAAAGAAGCATAGGATTTAACTGTTTCTTAGTTTCTGCTATTATTTTACTTCTCCTTGTGATTATTTATTTACAAGGGATGGAGTGACAGGACAAGGCGGGGATGGATTCAAACTGAAAGAGAGTAGGTTTAGATGGGATATTGGGAAGGAATTCTTGGCTGTGAGGGTGAAGAGGAGCTGGGTTAGAACTCCCAGAGCAGCTGTGGCTGCCCCTGGATGCCTGGAAGTGTTTAAGGCCAGGCTGGACAGGGCTTGGAGCACCCTGGGACAGTGGAAGGTGCCCCTGGCCATGGTGTTCACACCAAACACTGCAGAGTTCACCACACTGAATGGGCTGATGCCTTTGCTCACTTTTTTTTTGACTTTTTAATTATTTAAAGTGGTTTGAAAACACATTCCCTCCACCAGGCACCCTGGTCAGTTTTGAGGAGTCTCCAAAATTGGTTAAAATACCAACGCCTGGAACTGCCCAGGACTTCCCTGCACATGCTGGACAGCTTTGGGCCTCATGGTGGGGAACAAGCTCACCAGCTGTGTGCACTGAGTTTAAATATTCAGCCTGTCTTTCAGTGAAGATTCATTTGTGGTGTTCCTGGGCGATCTCGAGTCTAATTATTGGAGGCTCCACACCCCCCTCCCCACCCAGAGCCTGTTGGTTTTAAAGTGATAACACACAGCTCAGTCCACACAGGGGAAAGGCACAAGGTGCCCTCAGCTGCAAAATAGTTGTGGAAATGGCAGAATTTCCCATTTCTAGCCTGGACTCACGTAGATCAAGGGATGAGAGATGATGGTCCCAGGCTTACACTGAAAATGCTCAAGTCCACCTGAAGGAAACACTGAAAAAAAACCCTTGGCTCTTGTGGTAGAACATCCTGGAAGGTGTTTGTGCCTCAACAGAGAAATTCCTGCCAGGGCAGTAGCAGGGAAGGTGCTCCTTACACTGCTTTGGTTTCTCAGGGATACAGATGTCTTCAGTATTTTGCCACTCCACAGCATCTTTCAGCCAGTTGGGCCTTTCGATTCCCTTCACACCACGTTACAAAACACAAAGCAAACAAAAACATCCCCAGCACACACTTAGTCATCTTCCTCATATATCAACATTATGGAATCACAGAATCATAAGCAATCATGATGAAAAGCCCTCAAAGACCATCAAATCCAAGCTGTGCCTGATCCTCACCTTGTCAGCAGCCCAGGCCTTCCTGGGACACCTCAGGGATGGGCACCCCAAACCTCCCTGGGCAGTTCCAATCCCTGAGCTCCCTTTCCATGGGGAAATTCCTGCTGCTGTCCCCCCTGAGCCTCCCCTGGCCCAGCCTGAGGCTGTTCCCTCTCCTCCTGTCCCTGTTCCCTGCCAGCAGAGCCTGACCCCCCCCGGCTGCCCCCTCCTGTCAGGGACTTGTGCAGAGCCATGAGGTCCCCCCGATCCCCCTTTTCTCCAGGCTGAGCTCCTTTCCCAGCTCCCTCAGGAATTCTCCAGCCCCTTTCCCTCTCCCTCAGCCTCTCCTGGATCTCCAGCTCCTTCCCCAGCTCTGTTCCCTTCCCTGGACATTCAAGCTTTTCTGGCTATTTCACAAAATCGGATTTTGATCACCCCGGTTTTACAGGTGGGAAATGGAGGCTGGGCCAAGAGCCACCCCCAAGGCCAATGCTGAGCGCAGCCTTTCCCTCAGCACGGGGAACCCCAGCTCTCCCCACACAGCCCTGCATGTGCAGCGGGGGTAAAACGCCTTTCAGAGGATCCGATCTGCCGGAGAGCTCCCCGGGGCTGGCAGGGACAGGGTCCAGCAGCCTGGCAGTGTCTCTTTAAACAAAGGCAGCACGTCCGACACGGCTCGGGTATTCCTCCACAGAGCCCAAGGCAGCAAAGGTCACTCTGTGCTGAACCTCCCCAGAAAGTGCCCGAGATAAAGGGGGAAGCCCAAATTCACGCTCCGAGGGCTCTGTCGGTGGCTGGTTGTTGCCATCTCGTGGATGAAAAATATACACCAAAATCCCAGCTCCGAGGAAAGGCCCCAAATCCCCTCCTCGACAAACGCAGTATCTTTCCCTTTGGATTATCGCTGAACTCCTATTCCACTGTGTTATCAGCTGCTTGTTGTTTGCTTTTCAGATAAAGGGATTTTTTTTTCCTGTTGACTGAAAAATCCAGTGAAAGGACAGCCTGGGTCAAGTCTAAGTTCCTTTAATTAGTTTGAAGAACTGGCTGGGAGATGAAAGAGAAGGGGAAAGCAGATGAAACTTGTGCCAAATGGCAAACAAAGGGTTTGCTCTGCAATTTCATGGATCAAGCAGTGGTCAAGGGATGAAAACCTGAACTGAGACATTTTAAAGGGCACTAAATTAACGTTCATTGGGAAAGATAAAAGTTTTCTTTTGTCATTAATGTGTGATCCAAGTTCCCTCCTGGCCCTTTCTCTCCCAGGTTGCCCAGGGATGAAAAGTTTTTAATGTAATTTTTTCAATGCCAAGCCATGGGGCTGTGCTAATTCCGTAAAATAGGAACTTCTTTGCCCTTTTTTGAGTCCCCAGGTCACAACAGCAAGAGAGGGAAGCAGGAGCTGGGTCTGGAGGAGTTGTTATTCCCAATCCTACCCCTGGAGATTTATGGATGTTGGGTTAAATCACAGATTGGCTCAATGTCTGCCAATAAAAACAGCTCAGAAATTTACATCACCTGCCAGATGACCCCAAAAAGTCTCCCTGCCTCAGTTTCCCCACAGAAAAAATTGCAACTCATCCTTGGGTCTTCATTTATTAACATCCTTGAACTTCCCAGGTGGAGACTCCTCCTAGAAGTTAACTATTACTAACATGCTTTTTAAAAAAAAACTTCTGAATTTTGGTGCCAGCACAAGGACAAAAAGATCAAAAAATCAGTGATAGCACAGTAGAAAAATAAGGACTGAGGAAGATGTAGGGAAGATGCCATGAGTCAGGCACTGATATAAATTCCAACAGAGAGATTAATTCATATTTAGTCAATCAAAGAAGGAAGACCCAAAACCATAGAAAAATCTACATTTAAAGAAAAATCATTTAAATAAAAAAACACTAAAAATAATTTCAATAAAAAGACATTTAGGGAAAAAACAGTTGAAGAAAAAAGGGATGAAAATAAAAACATTTAAAGAAAAAATAATTTGAAGAAAAAATGTTTAAAGAAAAACACATTTAAAGAAAAAAGTTTAAAGAGGAAAATATTTAAAGAAACAAATAGGAAAAAAATTTTAAAGGTAAATAAAAGAATTCAAAGAAAAAAATAAAAGAAGAATTATCATTTGAAGTGACTCAATCAAGCCCTGTTGGCCCACACTGAACCCCCCCTGATCTCCAGAATAAGCACACTGATGATAGCACAGTTTGTCCTTTAAACAAGGTGTCAGTGAAGTCAGTCCATGTCCGATGGGCAGAGTTTAAAGAGCAGGGAAGATGTTTCCCCATTATTTTCTGGCCCCAGGCACTAGGGATGATGATTTTCCACCCTGCCAGGGAGGGCATCCCACATTAAATTGTGACAGATGGGCTTGGGGTTATGAGCTTTACTGGTCCCACGTGGTAACTAAAATTCTGTTATTTGACAGCAAAGCCAATCAGAAATGGTTCTGATAAAGTGATAAAGCTGATAGAATTGGTTCTGATAAGCAGTGGCACAGGCTCAGAGAGCAGTGGCCACCCCCTGCTCGGTGCTGGACCAGGATCAAGGTGTCTCTCCCAGGACTTCCCTGCTCTCCTGAGTTCCACACTCTGCAATAATCCCCCAGGTTCCAGGGAGGGCTCCCCAAAGAACATTTTGTTCAGCAGAGTCTGGACTTTGGTCACCTTCTTTTGCCACCAGGCTGGAAACACCTGAATAATCCTGGTCTGACTCACAGAGCAGAGTCAGAGCAAAGTCCCTGGAACTGTGTTTTTTCTTGGCTTTGCTGTATGATCTTGGGATTAAAAAGGAATTCAACATTCTTTGTGCTTCCTCCACAACATTTCTTGAGGTGCTGTTTGGGGAAGAAAAGCTTCTTAGTGTAAGTACAAATCAACTTTTCTTCTTCAAACACAGACCCCACAAGGCAGGGAACCACCCCAAGAGTGGGGCTGGAAGTGGAAAATGGCCTTGCAGCACTACAGCTAAACATGTTCCTTGGAGAAACATGGGGAAACAGCCATGGCAACCTGGAGAAGTCACCAAAAATCTTCATTTATAGCCATTTCTCTCCCAGCTGCCACCATCTGTGGGCTCTAACCTGGGAAAAGGGTTCCTGAGCTCAGCTCTAGCTCTTGGTTTTGGAGATCTCCAAATATCCACAGAGCAGCTGCTGAACCAACAGAGTTTCCAGCTCATCGTATGAAGATAAACCAGCCCAGGTTTTGGATTACCCTCACACCTAAATTAGGCAGTTTGAAAAGGGAATTGTCACAGCTATTTCAGCTTAAATTCATCACTCTGAATCCTCACTTGGCCAGAGGGGACCAGAGGATTCCTGGCACGCTGAATTCCACGTGCTTGAAGTGTCCAGGAACATTTTGAGCAGAGAAATCAGCAAAGTTTTCCCAATCCCTCCGAGCTCAGGGAGTTCTGTGAGCCTCAGCCCCAGCTGACACAGGAGCAGGAGCCCACCTGCACAGCATCCCAGGGGAATGGAGCAGGGAAGCTGAAAATCCCCAGGGAAATGGGTTTTGGTGACCCCAGCAAGTTCCTTGGTGATGATGCATGAATATTTGCTCATCCAGGATCAAACGCAACACTGGAGCCACCAGCACGAAGTTAAATTGCCCCCCCTGAGCAGAGATGAGGTGGTGGAAATCCATCTACACCACCTGGAGCCTTTCAGCTAGGACAGCACACCCCAAAGAGCACTTCAGGGCTGGATGGTGGCACTGAACCCCACCAGCTGATTTCCCACGTGCTGGAAATACAAGAAATCCAGTAAATAAACTACCATGGCAAGGTCCCCCACTCAATTCCTGCAGATGTCCTGATAAATATCCAAACACTCAGGCAATTCTCCAAATTTGTGCTGAATTACAAACCTTCTCCATTTTATTCTTCAAAATTCCATCCAGTTTGGACCATGAAGGACTTGAGAATTTTTTTTAAAAGTGCAAAGTGAGTGAACAGAAGGGAGAACAAGAAGTCACCAACCCACCCTTTATGCCCCGTTTATTCTGCTTTGTATCACCTAAAAAATGAGCCCTAAAGGGCTGAGCCAGGGGCTCTCTTTTTTAATGTACTGTAATTTCTCAGGAAAACTCTTTGTGAAAAGTGAGCAATATATCCTTGTGGATAAGCCTGGAACCACAGTTTCCCCCACCATGCAAAACATCTGTGCCCTTGTGCAGAGGTCATCGCTGCAGTGGTGTTTCTCTTTACTTTTAAAGAAATGTCAGGCCATTCTTTATCCCAGACTTATGACAGGGTGCTGTTTATTGTATCACAAAGCCACTATAACTCCAGCACAAGGAAACTGCCATTATTTGGGGAGTATATATCTTCCTGACTAGCAGTAAAGATGAAAATAAGAGAGGTCCTTTTTTGGAGAGTAAAAGTCAGAGCCTCCCTTACTGACACCAGCATCTTCTGAAAATTCAAATTTCTGGGCTGCTCAGCCTGATCAAGGCTCACATTTTAGGTTGGGGGTTTCTATCAAGTCACACAGCTCATCTTCCACTGAAAGTGGTGCCGGAGTCACAATTTTTGAGGTCCCTCACGTAACCATCAGATCATTTTAGCCACCAGACTTCAAATTTCAGCTCCCACACCATCAAATCTTTTTAGTTTCATGGGGAAAATGTGGCAGAAAATGTCAAGGACGATTTGGGGTGGAATGAAAACCATTCCCAGTTCCCCTCTATTTCCTTTTCACCTCTATCACGGAAAATTGCTTGTGGTTTTTCTGGTGGCTCTGCTCAGTGCTGGTCGGGTGCTCTGGGTGGGCACCAGGCTGTGAGAGCTGCATCTCCTAAATCAGGATCTGACTGAGACCCCGACTCGTTGTGCTCATTGGAGCTCCCCCGGTGCTCTTCGCAAGAGTAACCCTCGTGTCCTGGCCAAATTCCAGCTCAAGTAATTACAATCCACTTTCCCAAACACCTCTCCTCTCTTCCCCCTGCAGCACTTCCAATTGCATAGGAAATTATTCTATTATCTAATTAGAATGGTGCCCACAGCCTCCTGCCAAGCCTGGGGATCGCAGGGGCTGTGGGTGCACCCAGAGCCCTCCCCTTCCCCAGCAGCACAGAACCAGGGCTGGCACTGGGACTCACTGGCCAGACTGGAGGACAGGGGCCAGTTTGAAAGGCAATAAATTGTACAGGAAAGAGAAGTGAAAGGAAGTTAAAGAAAGGGAAGGAGAAGGCTCGTGCTTGTGCTTTGGTTCCTTGGTTTTTGGCTGCTGGTGCTGTTTAATCAGCAAAACAAAAAACCAAAACTGCCCAGGGAACAAATCAGGGGCTAAAAAAAAGAAGGGAGAAGGACTTTGGATAGGGACAGAGAGTGACAGGACAAGGGGCAATGGTTTTAAACTGCCAGAGGGCAGGCTTGGATGGGATACTGGGAGAAATTCCTCCCTGTGAGGGTGGGGAGGAGCTGGGATGGAATTCCCAGAGAAGCTGTGGCTGCCCCTGGATCCCTGGGAGTGCCCAAGGACAGGGCTTGGAGCAGCCTGGGACAGTGGGAGGTGTCCCTGCCCATGGCAGGGCTGGCACTGGGTGGAATTTAAAGTCTCTCCAAGCCAAACCATTCCATGACTCCGTGATCTGCACTCTTTACCCAGCCCAGGTCTGTCCCTCCCAAGGTTCCTCATGTCCCAGCTCTGTCCTGCCAGTGCTGTGCCCACCCTGCCTATAAATCACTGATGTTTTCCCTCTGATCCAGGTGAATTCCGTGGGATTTCCTGCAGCCCCACACCTCACCCAGCTCAAGTGAGGCCTCTCCCAGGCAGGTAAGAGCCTGTTTTGCCTGTGCCCCAAACACCCCAAGTGCCGCCAGTGCAGCTCCAAGTCGGAGTTAAGAAATGCTGCCAAAAGGTAAAATAAATCAGATTGTTCCCAACACCTCGGAGTGCAGCCACCAGCCCAGGTGCTTCACTGAACTGGGAGCCTTTGATTTCCTGAGGTGGCTTGTAAGGAATCACCTCCCTCATTTCATATTTGCACGAGCAGTGAAGCCATTAAATGGGAAAGATCAGACTTTGAAGGAACTCCACTCCCAGCTAAGCAGCCAAATTTTAAAACCCAAGCAAACACAAATGGAAAAATTCATAAAAAATTTGAAATCTTTTTTCCAGCACATTCAGTAAAATCAACTGCTCACAAACATTACCCAGCTTTAACTCAGAATATTACCCAGCTTGAACTCAGAGAGATGAAATTTAGGAGTATTAAATTAAATGGAACATCAAGAATTTTCTCTGACCATTTTGGGAAATGATCTTTGAGATGTTTAACAAAATTGACCACAGAACATTCATTCCCCACAAATTGCATCCCAGCATCCAGCAACAAGAACAGCAGAGAAAAATAAAGGGATGGAATAAAGAAAAATTTCATGGCCTCTTTTGAAACATTTGTTTGTGGTTCATTGTCATTAATTGGGAAAAAAGGATTTGTGGTTCTCTGGGGAGAATTTTTTGTTCACTTTCTTCTGCCATCCATTGTAAGTCTGTATTTAGGTAACAGCTGCAAAGACATTTCAGTTTAGGTTTTCTTGTACCTTTAAGCCAAATGTTTGATGCTTTTCCTTATAATGCTGGAATTGAAGTGACCATTTGGAAAGGGCAATGGCAGCAGGATGCACTAGCACACACTGGGCAGTCCACAGGGTGGGAAGTATTCATTTCCCAGGGAACACCTTTTCTTACAGTGGGGAGTGGGGAGGGTTGTTTGATGATTATTATTATTATTATTATTATTACTACTACTACTCCTGGCTTTATTTCAAGTTTTCTCCATGTCTGTATCGCAACACTCCTGCAGGGCCAGGGATTCCTGGGTTTACTGGGGTTTCCAAAATACACCTTCATCTTCTCTAAAAGCCCAAACCATCAATCCAGGCCAAAGCCAAGGGACAAATTCCACTCCTGGTCCAGGCTGACAAACCTTGGGCTGGGAAAAGACAAAGGAAAAGCAAATTCACAACTCACTGACAGAGCTTCCTGTGCCTTAGTCCAGCTGACATTTGGAATTCATTCCTTACATCCAAAATGCCAGGAGTGGAGATGGACATTTGATCCAAACAGAAATTCTTGAATTCTTTCAGTGAAATACTCAGCACCCAAGATGAAGATATCACCCAGACAACACCAAGAGCTGGGCTCAGACAGAAGGAAACCCAACCAAGCTTGTTTGGAATGATGTGTGAGCAGGTCAGTGACTCCTCAGTATCAAAGCACTGCTCCCCAAAGTGCCACCCCCTCCCTAAAGGCTTCCTGTCCACAGGCAACAGCAGAATGCCAGGGAAATTGGGCTCTTTGCTGGGATAAAGCCTCAATTCTGCAGCCAGAGCCATGTGGGTGCATCCTTACATCTACTTAAAGCCCCATTAATTTTAACTAACAAGTGAGGCTAAAGAAACCATTCCTGCAGATTCAGACAGGTTTTTATTTATATGAAGCAGCTCTTGAAAGAGAAACTCCAAAAGGAGATCCAAGCTCAAACACACATTGCCAATATCAGGATAAATAAAACCAGGAAGGTTTCACTGATTCCTGAAGATGTAACTTCTCTCCCACCTCTGATGCTACAGATACTAGCCAAAGATTTGGTGGAAATAAAGATTTCCTTCTCCTAATACCTGGACAACTCTTTATTGCTTAAAACCCCCAATATTCATTAACTGAGCCATTTCTAAGCAGCCTCTTCTCATAGTCAAGGCTGAAGTAGTTACTGAAGAAAGATCAAGGGTTAAGCTGCAAGACTTTAAAAGAAATAATAATAATAATAAAAAAAAAGCTTCATCCAATTTTTTTCCCAAATTAAATCAAGAACATTCCTAATTAGTTTTTCCACCGGAGACATCTAGTGGGAAATGAAAGAACTGAAAGAGGCATAAGCTACCTTCACCCTTTCATTAATATTTGCTCCCAAATGCAGGTCAAATAAATCTAACTCACAGTTTGAGATGAGCAGCTTTAAAACTGATGTATTACTTTCTGCTCGGGTTTATGCCACCCATTTTGGATAATTACTCCCAGTGCTTTTTCCCTGTTGGATTCAGAGCTTCTTCAGAAGAATGAAAGGAAAACTTGGGGTCCTTGAGAGCTCTCCTGCTTTTAATAACTTTTTGTTTCCTCTCCACCCCCAAAGATCACTTCAGCTTGGCAGTGTGAGGAGCTGGATGGTGCTGGTGCTTGTTCGGGTGGCTTTGGCTCCATCCAGGCACACAGGAAAAGCAAAACCATGTCCTCCAAAGCTCAAATTCCCATTTTAAATCCATTCAAAGCCTGAAGTCATGTGTGGTTCATGTCCTGGATGACCAAACACCCCAAACCTCCCCCGTCCTAATTGCAGAAGGCTGAAAGGAGACTCACCTTGGAATTTGGGGGGATCTGAACGTGGGCTTGGGGGCTTGCTCTGGAAGGAGACTGCTCTGGAGAGACTGGGAACCCAGGGGGTGAACTGGGACTGCAGCTGGGCAAAATCTCAGGAGTCAAGGCTTTGGAGAGGATCTGAGGTCCTCCACAACTTCCAAGAAGGAAATCAGCCTAAAATGGACCCCAAAGCAGGATCAGGGTAATGCTGGTGCCAGAGCTGGATCCTTCCTTATTTCAGCCTTTCTTCAGCCAGGGAATCACTCCGAGGTTTTGGTGCCAGCCTAAACCCATGAGACAGCTCTGAGCAACCCCTGAGCAGAGCCACTGCAGGGCAGGAGACAAATGCCCTCACTAACACCTAAAATTTTGGTTTTATTTACACACAAAGCCACACCATGGCTGCTCCTCCATTTTCCTTCCTGAATTTTAGTGTATCTGGGATTGTAGCCACATCTGCTGTCAAAGGCAGGGGTTAAAACCATGAATTTTTGAATCTGTTTTGGGTTTATCAGAGTCATTTAATCACTGCTATTGATTTCTCTGCCTGTGTATAACATTTCTAAACATTCCTTGCTCCCTGACTGATTGGGTAAATCCACCCAAAAAGGATAGGCCAGCATGTCCCACTGTCCTTTTCCTCTGTATTTAACCTTTCAGAAGGTTCTGTCTGCAGAGATTTGCCAGCTGAGGGCTGGATTTGGGCTGCAAATCCCAGAGGGAGGGCAGGCCCTGGGCACTCCTGGAAGTTTAAATTTTATCCTTGTTTATTCCTTCGCTTCCCTTCAGCACATTCCATAATTGTGAAGGGAAAACCTGTCCTCTCCCAGAATGAGGAGCTCCAGGATATCTGAAACACTTATAAAGACAAAATAAAAAATTGCATTTGTTTACTTCTCTGGAGAGATGAACTGAAGTCTTGCCAGATAAAGGAAAAACCTAAAGAGGAAGAAGAGGCTCCACGGAGGGGAGCACTGGAATGTGTGTTTTAGGCAGGCAGGCAGACTTGTTCCACCTGCTGAAGAGAGGAAATGAAATTAAATCCTCTTTGCTGTGTTTCATCCCCCCCCAGAGCAGAGCTCAGGTCTTGGATTCCCTGTCCTCACCTGCCCAGAGCAAAACTTGCCCATTTCCTAGGCTGGATGTGGAGAAAAGGTTTAAAATGAAAACCCAGGTCGGGTGGTGATGGCAGAGGGGGAAATTTGAGAAAGGCAGAGCTATTGAGGCCCAGCTGAAGCAGAGCTTGGGCTGGGCAGGTGAGGATGATGTGGCACCAGGGCTCAGCCCCAGTCCAGCTGGCCTCTTGCCACTGGCCACTGTGACAGCTGTCCTGGGGGACCACAGGAAATTGCAGTTTTGCTATTTATAAACTGTGAGAGGGAAAGAACATGAAAACTCTGCGTTTGCCTCTGCCCAGCCCCATCTGGGGGGGTTCAGTATCCTATAACCCCCACAATTTGTGTTCCTCCCCTCTCACAAGGGCACTTTCCTCCTCCTGGCCCAGAGCACATTTCAGTGTCACTGCCCTGCCATACCAAGTTGAATAAAGGACATTTTGGGGCACAGCTCCTGTACAGCTCCAAAGTGCCTCTCTTTAATTCAAGTTGTTCAGAAGAAGGTGGTTTATCTGCAGTGACCTTGTCACAGAGCCCTGACACATCCTCTGTGGGTTTATTTTGTGGAATTCTTCACACTTTGGACCTTCCTGCGTATAAAATTAACAGATAAGAACAAAGTAAACAGCCTCAGGTGAAATCAGCCTAACACAGCAAGAATTGATCCCAAATTAATCCAGTTTATACAGAGCCTAATGCAAAAGTGTCTCAGGAAAAAAAAAATCTACCTGATGTGGAAATAAAAAGGAAAAAGGGGCTGCTCCCACTGTAACTGTGGGGTTCCTCCTCCAGCTAAAGACTGATAACAAAAATCCCTTTGTGCTACAAACATTAAACTTAGGCCAGTTTTATAGCAAAATGTATAAAAAGAGATTTTCAGCCTTGTAAAGCACAAGTTCAAGTTGCAAGCAAGACCCTTTTATCGTGTATTTGTTCCTTTATTTCTGTTCATTGCCATGTCCCAGCTGGGGCACCTGTGAGAGTTTCCAGGGAAGCACAAACTCACCCCAGTGGGTTGTTCCAGCAGATTACAGTTTGTAATATTTCCCCCAGCAGAGTTCTCTTAATGGGAGATGCTGGTGCTGCACTCACCAGCTGGAAAAAAATTCAGTTTCTACCAGATAGTGTGAGGTTCAGCTTTTCAGGGCAGGGAAATTCCCACTGGGATGGGAAAAGCTACAGCTGATGAGCACATCCATAAAAATAATAAAAGAGGAGCTCGTGATTGTACCGAGATAATGACAGGAAATAAAAAGATTTTGTGCACTGAACACTCCAGAATATTTAATCAAAATGCTGCTCCAAAGGGGCCTCCAGAGTGAGAAATAACTGTGGCATTTTGGAGCTGCAGGGATGGGATCCCTGTTATGGGATCATGGAATGTCCTGAGCTAGAAGGAACCCACAAGGACCATCCAGTCCAGCTCCTGGCCATGCACAGACAGCCCAAAATCCCACCCTGGGCATCCCTGGGAGCTCCAAATGCCCCTGGAGCCCTGGCAGATTAGGGAATGTCACCATTCCCTGGGGACCCTGGGCAGTGCCCAGCACCCTGTGGGGGAAGGATCTTTCCCTGCTCTCCAGCCTGACCCCCCCTGACACAGCTCCAGCCCTTCCCTGGGTGCTGGCAGGCCTGGGATCAGCTCTGTAACCTGTGGAAGGCTCAAACCCTTCCAAGCAGGACCTGTTCCTTGTTTAAGGGGACTCAGACCCACAGAGCAGCTGGAAAAGGGAACACTGCAGGTTCAGGGGAACGCTGACCAACATTCTGTTCCCAGCAGTCAATAACTGGAGCCCACAAAAAGTGCACATGGATTTTGCAAAGCGAGTGCAGAGACTGCTGGTGCCTAAAGAATTTGTAAACTGAACTCAGTGTTCGTAAGTGCAGTGAAATGGGAGAAAGGGCTGAGGGAAAGGAGCTGCAAAAAGTTATCTCATGGCACACCAAGGGCAAGGAAAACTCCTTGTCAGCTGTAGGGCTGAAAATCCAGCCCTGAGAGGGCCCAGAAAGGCCCCACCAGCTGAGCCCCTCACCTGCCTTCTGTCCCTTCATTCTGGATAAATTCCCCTAAGAGAAGTCCAAAGGTACCTTCAGCCTCTCCGTGTTAGGAAGGTGTAAACTCCTCTAGGTTGGATATTAGGGAGAAATTCTTCCCTGGGAGGGTGGGGAGGAGCAGGGAGGGAATTCCCAGAGCAGCTGTGGCTGCCCCTGGATCCCTGGAAGTGTCCCAGGCCAGGTTGGACAGGGCTTGGAGCACCCTGGGACAGTAGAAGGTATCCCTAGGGGTGGGACTGCATGAACTTTAAAGTCCCTTCCAACCAACCCATTCCACAGGACAGCACCCAGTTCCAAATTTCACATCCATTTAGCAGAAAAAAACAACCCAAAAACTTCCATGCCAAGACTCCAACCCTGCCCAGCAGAACATGCTGGGGCTGAGCCTGCTGGACACTCCTTCAGAGGGCTTAGATCAGAGTCCAGCAAGGAGAGATCCCCTCCCTGCACTCAGACATCAATTCTTTGCTAATAGAGTATCCCAGGCATTGGGTTTCAGGCCCATGATTGCAGGGATACACGGGTTATTTCCAAGCCCAGCTATTACCAGTGCACGCGGTGACATTAATATGAGTAAATGCAGGAAAAAGGATGAAATAAAACATATCCTATTGAAGGAAATGAGAGCTCCTTAAGAAAGAAAAACACACATAGGAAAGACGTGGGCATATCAGGATACAAATGGGACACTGGGGAGCTCCAGATTCCACAGGCATGATGTTATTGGAGTGTTTGATACCAGAGTAAGCACCTGCAGATATGAATTACATCCTTGTTCAGACCACGAACATCGCAGCCCTGACATCTCAGGAAGTGCTTATGTTATATTTCAAATCCCCCTGCCAACTGCATAAATATCAAATAAATCAATCACGGATCTAAAAGACATGATCTTAAGGACTTGCAAAAGCTGAACAAGCCACCTCTCTTCTCAAAGTAGCCCCAGCCTTTGAATCGTTGGGGTTGTTTCTGTTGTTGCACCTGAGGAGCAGGGACAGGAGTGCTGTGACTTCACCTCTGCCCCCAGAGACAGGAATGGCACAGAAAGAGTTAAAATGGTGAGAATGAAAGAAGTTTTGCACGAGTTAAAGATCATTTCTGCTGCCTTCAATAGGGGACACCTCACTTTACACACACAGAAAGGGAGGCTCTGGTGGTGATAGGGTTGTGCAAAGTCAGGAGGGTTCTGGAATGGTGTGAGTAGAAAAAGGGAGGACCAGGAGTCCTTGTGATGCCCATCAGACCAAGCAGACTTTGTTTTCGGTGTATTTTGAGAGAAAAAATTTAAATTTTGTATTTATTTCAGTCTTTTCCTGACCAAGACAGACAATGCAATCCAGGAATCAAGGGTTTTTGTGATAGACATTTTCTCACATGGATCAGGTAAAAAGAGTATTAAAACCAGACCACAAGCATAATAAATCCCAAAGAAATTTAACTGAAAACTTCTATTCTGTGTTGAAAAGTTCAGATTTTCATGCTATATATTTTCTTAAGTTTTTCAAATGACAAATACCAAAATATAAATGCCAAGCTTGAGTTTTAATAATTTTGAAAGCCTTGATAAACTAAGATTTTACCAGTGTTACAGAGTTTGGGATTTTCACAACACTTTTCAATTTAAGAGTTCCCCCATAAGCTCTTATTAGATTAATTTGTTATTTTTCCTTGCTTGTCACGGGAGTCTTAATTACAATTGCTCCAAATACAGCTCCCATCCATCTTAATCAACAGGGACTATTTTGGCCATGCTGTTAAATCATCTGGTGTAATCACTTTGAGAAAGTTTGTTCTGCACTGAAAAAATGGCTGAGAAAGGAAGCAAGAGGAAATCTATCTTTGCACATTCATCTTTCCCCTTTCAGATCCCAGCAGCAGGAAGGTGGAGTGCCCCTTTGGCTTCACATCCACAGAGCTCAGAGTTTTACCAAGTGGTTTTTGAGCCACGAATTCTGGGAAATGTTCAAGCAAAGGCTTTGCTGCAATCAGAATGAGTTTGTGAATTAAAATCAAAGGGGCAGGAGAATCCAAACTTCACAGAATCATGGAATGATTTGGGTGGGAAGGAACCTTAAAGCCCATCCAGTGCCACCCCTGCTACAGGCAGGGACACCTCCCATTGTCCCAGGCTGCTCCAAGCCCTGAACACTTCCATTAAATGAGATTAAATTAAATTATCTACTCCCCACTTTGCTATGCAATGACCTCATCACCTGGATGCTGCACTAACGAGCACAGGGCAATTACTGTGTGTTTAACATCATTACAGAACTAAAACGTGATTTGGCCAAAGTCTTCCCCAGCTCTGTGCCAATTCCCAGTCACCAGTTCCAGTTTTGCCCCAGCTTCGTGGGCCCTCTTGTCAGGAACAGTTAAAAATGTGTCTGTGGTTTTTTCCTTAAAAAAAACCAGCAAACCTCCACTTTTGAGAAATATTAGATATCAAATAAAAATGGAGGGAGCATCTGCAGGGCTTGACCTCTTCAACCTCTTATGATCTTCAAGCATCAACCTTTGAGTGAGAAAATCAAATTTAATTAAGTTTTGCCTGGTTTTGTTTTTTCCAAGCTGTGATTGAAGGTGCAAAACAAAAGGTTTGGATATGAAAATTCACTCTGTGCCCATCAAACCAGTCTGGGTCACACAACTCAGGTTCCTCTAATTCATCCCCACAGCCCAATCTAAGCCACTCCTGGACCACTCACTGCCCTGCCCTGGGGTATTGTTGCCCAGGGAGTTTTTCTTCCAAGTTTTATTCCACTGGTTTATATTTTTATTGCATGTCCTCTAAGGAAACTGTGTGAGCTGAAGATGAACATTTCCAAACTTTCCAAGTCCAGCTTGGTCTCAGGTCCTTAACTGCCTTCAAAGCAAAGTGAATTGCAGCTTCTCAGCTCTCAGAATAATTGTGCAGAGCAGAGCTGCCATATGAGAAAAAAAGTCATGATAATAAAAATCTTGTTGATGTGCACTACTCTGTTTAAGGAGTACATTTTTCCTCATTCTGACAGTTTCATTTGATTCAGGAAACCTTATCAGGAGCCTCCATGGTTGATAGGGAAATGTTCCCCACACAGGAGGAAACCCAATCCTGCTCCAGCTCAACATGGTTCACATTGTCCCATTAATCCACCCAAATCCCTCCATCCTCTGCTCTTCTCAGAGGTTCCTCTCCTTTTAATCCTCAAAAAGCCACCTAAATCCAGAGTTTCCAAGGAAGTTTCCCTAATTAAGATTTCATTAGCAGCTTGCACACAGACCCAGAGCACCTTTGGCAGCGTCACTGTCAGAGGAATGAGACAAGCCATCACCCCAGCTCGGATCACGGGCTACGAGGAGAGAGGGGGAAATGGAATGACAAAAACAAAGAAGGTTCAAATTTCCTCCAAAAAAGTCCAGCCCCCCTTTCCCTGTGCTCAGCTGCAGCAAGGTGAAAGGCTAAATGTGGACAGAATGGGAATATGTGAGTGGTTTCTAAGCTTCCTGGGGGGAATACTTAACAGCAGAAATATGTTTCCCCTGGAGACCTTCCCCACCATTTGGTCCAATTTCTTACTCCAAGAACTGAACCAGCTCATGATGTAATGCTCCAGGGAAAACATTCCTCTCGAAAAAGAGTATCTTCCTAGGGAGAAGTTTGAAGAAAACATCTTAATATTGTTTAAACAGCTTTTGGCACAGGCGCACAAGTTGTGCTGCTCTCAAGGCTGAAAGCAAGGCTGGATGAAAAGATGGAAAGTTTTAGGATTTAGTTTAAGGCTTCTCCTCGACTACCAGCCTGAATCCCCAGCCCTTCATGGAATGAGAAAAAAAAGACATTTTCAGAAGCAGAGATTTGCTTTGCTAATAAAAGGGAACAATTTAAGGCTTGGGCTCCTCTGTGTGTCAGGAGAAAACCACAGGTTTAATTCTGCCTAAAGCCTGATCATTTCCTGACCCTTTCCTAAGCAAAGGTGCAGTTCCAAGGCACTGAACACCATGGATCTGCCTGGGACTGAGGCTTTCTGTAGCTCTAGGAGGGGGCACCATGCCAAGGACCAGAAGAAGCTCCTGCCAGCCAAGCTTTCATTGCTCAGCTCATGTGTACACATCTTCCCTGTGCTCCCAACTGCGTGGGTCCCGTTCTGGATCACCTCTCTGGACAAATCTGTCACTTTTGTGACTGGAAGAGCTGGACAGTGGTGTTGAGGGAGAGGAGAGAGCACTGGGGACACAGAAATTCCAGAGAGGCAGGGCAGGAGGTGGCACACTCCAAACCCAGGACAACAGAGCTCTGTGAGGAGCAAGCAGGGGGAGAGCTGGGGAAAACAAATGTAAAATGAACATTTAGGGATTATATTCCATGGCTGGGGTTATGTCATGCTTAGCACTGATATCAGCTCCATGTACACATTACCTACTCCTTACATAAACCTTACAGAGCTTTCCTTGCAAAACACATGCTGGGCACTTTAGGGTTTTTGTTTCTTGAGGAAAGAGTAAAATGACCTTTTTATTCCTCGTTAATATTTGTACCCACACAATTAGTTTTTCCTCAATGGCACACCCGAGGCCACTCAACAGCTCCAAATCCCAGTTCAAATGTGAATTCCCTTAGAACCTTAATAGATTTGCATTAGTGAATATTATTTACTGCCAGAAGCCAGCATTTCTGACCTGCTGAAGGCATTTGTTTGTCCAAATATTTGGGTGCCACGGGCAGGTTATTCATGGCAGGGTGAGGTTTGTATCTCCAGTGTGACCCAGGTGATTTAAGGAATGGGGATTTCAGATCCCTGTTTTCCACCTTGATGTTCCAAGTGCTGGCAGGACAAAGAGCAAGGAAACAGAGCAAGAGCTTGATACCAGAACAGCACGAGCCTGAACCCAGAGCACAGAGGGGATAAAAATCCCAATGTTCCAATTCCTACCTTGTTTAGTTGAGTGCATCCTCAGGGCTTTCAAGGAATGGGCACCATTTGTGCTGCAGCTTCTCTGCAGACTTTGAGATACCTGGGAACCTTTAATGATTTCATCACCAGCATTTCAAAAAGGAGGCTCACTTATCTACTCTAAAATATTAAGCCTTGCCTGGTTTCTGTTCAAAGGGGGTTTGCTTGTAGAGAGGGAGTGTGAGGAATAAAAGCTCTCTTTGCAGGGTGGGGGGTGGCTGGTTTGATAATTCAATTTTAGTCCTTCATTGTTTGAATCCTCAGAGACCTCTGAGCACAGTGACTGAATTAAAAGGTGTTATTGTTATTATTATTAATAAATAGGATTGTTCAGACTGTAAAACATACTGCACAACATGGAATATCTCAGCTGCAGCGTGCCAGGGCTTCCCTGCACTGCTTGGCAATGCTGAAACCCAGCAGCAAAGCTCCATAAAGAATTTAAACCCAACTCAGTGAAGTTGGAGGCCAGTCCTTCTCAGGCTTCTGTCAAGAACTTTTACTGCTCCTTTGCTGGGGCTTGTGGGTGCAGACTTTTCAGGTTCTTGGTAGACCCTAAACTCTTAAAGCCTTGAATCACAACTATTTATCACCCATCAGGGAGCTACATAAAATGTATTTTCCTTCAGAGTGACTATTCTCATAAAAAAACTAATTTAAAAAGAAAAAAGACAATTAAGAATGTTTTTTAAAAACCTATTCTACAACCCAACTTAAACCTAAAAAGTCTGACCCCCAAAAAATTAATGCCACCTGCAAGCTGTAAATACATGTATTATTTAATTTTTTTCCTCAAGTATTTTCTTTGGCTGCTACATTCAGCTGAACAAGGCCTAAAAATTGTCAAACTAAATTCTTGTTTAAGAGTGGAGCTCTAACTACTGCCAGTTTGAGTGAAACACACAGCCAGGTTTAGGGAATATGCTTTATTTATCTTGGCTGAGGCACGGGGTGGAACATTTTCCATCCCATCCGAAGGCAGTCAAAAAGGGGTTGAAATATTGCACAATAAAAGCCATTCATTATATCTGTCTCCTCTGCCTTCCACAAACAGAGCTGCCTGACCAGCCCCAGAGCTGGGCAGGGGGCAGGAAGATGGGAGTCAAGGGGTCACTGGAAATAACCCAAGACTAACACCAGGTTTTTCAGGTCTGGCTTAGGGAATCTGTTCCATGCCCTCACTCCCAGAGCACACAGGTTTTCCTGCTCCCCCCTCCCAAGCCTGGCTAAAGTAGTTAATTGCTGTGTTATGCACAATTTACAGGAGTTAATTACAAAACTAATACATTAGGCTGCTTGTCTCCCAGCCACAGGCCCAGCTCCAGCTCCTCCGCTGGGACATGGGGAAATTGGACCTAAATCCAATGTTTCAACTTAAAACATTTTGATTTTCCCTCCTCATTTAAAACCATGGTGAAGGAATACCCCAGTAGTTTATATTTATTTCCAGTGCTCACCTACCTGTTGGCAGCTTGAAAATGCAATTTCATTCCCTGCCCACTCCTGTTCCTGTGTGTTGAAGGCATCCTTGCCATTCTTCAGGGGAACTTTCCCCTTTCTCCATATCCTTGTCCACACCTCTAACAATTCTTTGCTGTTTGCTTCCTTGTGCAGAAGTCACTAAAGTCTTTCCAGGTCTAAGAGAGTGAGGAGTCACAGTGAGGAGGAAGACTTGAGCAAATGTTTCTAAACAACAACTGGCCCACATGAACCCACAACAGTGACATTTATAGGCAGCACTCAGGTGTTTCAGCATCTTCTGCTGCTCCATTAGTCAGGAGAAAGCAGAGAAAAATCAGCTGAAAACCAGATTTACTTCAAATTATTTTAAAGTGAAATAAATAAAAATGGCATATACAGTTCTTGTTATTTTTTCCCCTGGTTATCAGGTCAGGATGAGAAAACTTTTAGTTCTGTAACTTTTATTAACTTTATAACTTATGTTCACCCTAATTAAGGCAAAAATTGGGCATAAAATAATTCCTGGGAAACATTAACACTTTCCCTTGAAAACCTCCTGGAGAATTCAGGGGTAAGTATTGTTCTTTGTACCTCGAGCAAAGTGAAGCAGAGACTTTCCCAACTGTGAAATAGCTGCCAGGTATCCAGTTCTGAAAATCTATCACCACTGCACTTTGCAAAAGCCATGTGTAATTACTCTCACTTATTAACAACATCATAATTACAGAGCAGCAAACAATCAGCCTTTCCAGGCCCAGCACTTGTCCTCCCTGCCAGCCAGAGCAGCAATTATGTGGCAAGCTGCTAAATGCAATTATTCACCAATGCACACCCAGGGCTGGTACCTGCTGAAGTCATTTAAAGCCCACACAAATTAAAGTAGGGAAGTACTTTTAAACACAAATTCATGTTTATAAAAGCCCTCCAAATGGAGAAGAGCCTCTCTTTGGAAGAGTGAGGAAAGAGAAGTGGCAATGCCATGGATTTATTTAGATGCCTCTACAAAACACAAGCTGAGCTGGCACTTAGGACACAAAAATGGGATAAAACCACTGGAATCTCCTTCAGACAGAGCTGGAAACCAGAACCACAAACTGACAAAGTCCTGACACCTCTCTGCTCCCACACACCTGATTTTATTTCCTACACCCACCACTAAGAAAAGACAACTCCAGAAAGGCTGGCACAGGGAGAGTGAAGCTGTTGGCCATTCTGAGGGAAATGTTCATTTTGGAAAAGCAGATGTGAACATGGCCCAGCACTGCTGTTCCCCCTCCCTGTGTGACAGCCCTGGCACCAGGTTTAGGTTCCACTTCCAGGACTTCATTGAGGTCCTGCTCCGAGGCAGAGCAGGGACCCAGGTGAGATCTGGGTGTTTAAAGGCCCAAGACACAGCACAGGCCTTGCACGAGGAGCTCTCCCAAATTCCCAGTGCCCAGCTCCCTGCTCCACCAGGAGTTCCAGCCCAGGGCTGGCCTGCTCAGCGAGCCCCACATCAGCTCCTGCAGCCTCCACAATCAGAAAGCACAGCCAGAGCCTCCAGAGGCCATCCCAACCTATCCCTACCCCAGGAAGGATCATCTGTCATTCCTGACAGGTATTTGTTTAATCTGTTCCTAACAGCCTCCAGTGATGGAGATCCCACACCTCCCCAGGCTCTGGAGCCCCTGCTCAGCCACCACTGCTCTGAGAACTTCTTAATGATTAACAGAGACACTTTCCTCGGATTTAAACACATTTCTGTCCTTCCCAGTGCAGAGATGGAGAAGAGATTACTGCCCCTACCTCTGTGCCTTCTGCACAGCTGAAGCCTTGCTCAAGTCCTCTCCAGATTAAGGAGACAAATAATTTTCTGGAAAAATTCTACCCAGAGAAGGACGAAAGGAACTAAAAAGCACCATAAAGACATAGAAATATTTCTTGGAAACTGCAACCTCTTCATTTCTTGTAGGTTCCCTTGCCCTACAACTGCCATCAAGCACCCACAAATAATTCCTAACAATCCTCTTCTACCCAGCTCTGCCAGGAGGAAAATCCAAGCTTTATTTTCCTCTCCTTACCCTTGTTCTTCTCTCTTCTGCCTTCATTCTCACCTCCCAGCTGAAGTGCACCTAGGGAGCCTCTTGGGGTGAGCCCCTTGGGGAGAGCTCCCTGTGCTGCTGGGGCTGAACTCAGGACAGCATCCCACAGAACGAGCCCTGGGCAGCACTTGGGATTAACCTCTTGCATCAAACACAGGAATTTATTGCCTCTTCCTCCAGGTCAGCTCTTTGATCTCACAATTCCAGTCTGATATGCAGGATGTGACAGCCCCAGAGTCACTCAGTGCTGGATTTGGTACCTAAAAGCTGCACAGAGACACCCACACAGCTCAAGTACAACTTGACTGTTAAAGCACACAAAATGAGTTCCATATAAAACTCACACCTGATTCCAGTCCATCATCATTTCATTTTCCAGTTTAATTCCAGTGCATGGTTCAGTTGTTGCTTTGAACAGTAGAAGTAGCAGCTATGACTAATTTACTAATTTACTCATTTTTAAGCTTTAAATTTCAACCTTATTGAATTGATAAGCCTCTCAGAGATTTTGCCTGTATTATTTTCCAGTTCCTTCCGAGCAGAAAGCTCAGCCCAGCCTGCCCTCTCCTGGCAGCCAAGCACAGCATCCAACCCAAGAACTGTCTTCAGTTTGCTTCCAAACCTAACCCCAAAAGCAAATCCCCAAATCAAACATTAAGGCAACTGTTTTTGGAGGGATTTAAGACACGCAGATGTGGCACTTGGGGACGTGGTTTATGGGCCACAGGGCAGTGCTGGACTCTGATCTCAAAGCTCTTTTCCAACCTCAATGATTCTATAACTCAAACAGCACTTGAATAGTGGAGTTTCTTTCAAGTTGCTTTAGGAATTCTTGTCTTGGGAGAAAGACATAAAAATCCAATTGCTCTGGTTGCTTTCAAGCTCTATAAAGGCAGCCAAGTACATAAAGGATTTTATCCCACATCACTCATGGTAAAACCCAGGCCACAGAAGGGACTGTGCTGGACACAAAGCCATTTCCTGCAGGCTGGCACTGGGATCACTCTGAGCTGGAACACCCCAGGATGAAATATGAAAGCAGCAGCAAACCTTGGAGCAGACCACCTCCAGTCCTCACTCTTTATTCGTTGTTCCAAGCAGAAAATGCAAACAGGAAGATGACAGAGCAAGCCTTGGCCAGCAGGGGCTGGAGTCAGGACACACACACAGGGCTGGGAACGGCTGGAAATGAAGCACAGCTTTCCTGGTGAGGAATAGTTCTCTCCCCTCAGCCAATTTCATTTTCCAGATGAATTTTATACACAATAAAGATTTAAAAGCTTTTTTTTTTCTTTAATGACCACCCTTTACATCAGAAAACTCTAACACAAAATCCTACTCTAAGGAATTCCACCTCTGCTTATGCCCAAAGTCTTTCCAAAAGATGGAAACATGTTCCCCACTTCATCCTCTTCCCTTTCAAGAAGTGACTCCTTTATTATTTGCTGACAATCTCTTTCTGGTGTATTTTTGCAATCTAGAAGAAAATAGATGTGGATTTCAACAGCAATTTATAGGGGATGGTCAAGCACATGGGAAACAAACCCTTTGAGCAACTGTAGCTGGAAGGACACATTTTACACCATGGTTTAACTGCTAAAGACAACCCACATTTATCAGGGGGAATTTTTTATTCTCTTCATTACCTGCCATAACTGTACCAGACCAATGCTCTGAGCCACTCTGCCACACAGGTCAGATCTTCCAGCATTTTAGGCATCGAGACAACAAAAATGAGTTCTAAGTTATCCAGAAAACAAAAAAGAAAGTAAGTGAGGAAATATAAGTGGGAAAGAGAAGAAAACTGCACTTGACAGAGAACACAAGGCTCTAAGAGCCACCTTCACTTCAGAAAATCAGAGATGCCTGAGACCTCTGGCAATTGTAGTTCAAGAGTTTCTGCTTCTTCTGAGTGTTTTTGGTTACTCCTGTCCTTCCAACACCCACAATTTGTGTTTCTCCTTCTCTGGGTGGGAGCCCAGGGCATTTCTCGAACTGTGACTTCACAGAGGCTTCTCCTCCTCCCCCACCTCCTGCCAGGACCAGCAGCAGGAGGAGCAGAGCCCTGGTTCTCCTTCCCTGGGGCAGGGAAGGGGAGGAGGTTTTGTTCCCCGTGGTGAATATTCTCGGATCCTGCCAGGGTGGATGTGCTGATGCTTCTCCTGGCTTTGGGAGCAGCAGCTGGGAGGGGAGGCTGCCTGGTAATCTCACAGGGAAGCTGAATCCATGCAAGTCCTTCACTTGCTGCATCCTTGCTCAGCCTCATGCTGCGCCTCACCCTGACCTCAGCACCAGCACTGCTCCTCCTCCTGCAGGGCTGGGGGGATCCCTCCCTCGCCTGGGGAACTGATAAAACTTCTTCCACACTGTAGGAGGAAACTGCAACATCAGCACCAGTAATTTCCAAGTTTTCAACAGGAGGGAAGGAGAAGGCACTGCTGCTTCTTCTTCTTCTCCTTGCTGGATCACCTCTGACAGAATCCTTTTGAGGACACTCTGTTCTCTGGGCACCCTCCTGTACATCCCGTTGTTCCAGAATTTCCAGCCCAGTTAGGAGATTTCCTTTTAATTCCTCCTTTTCTATCAAGGAACTGCTTTCTTTTGCTTCTTTTTCATGTGGAGTCTCTCTACCTTGCTGGAAATACTCAGAGGTACCAAAATCACCTTCTGCATCTGGCACAATCTTTGAAAACTGGGGGGATAAAAATAATAATTCTTAATGTTTTTTTTAAATAGAGGCAAAAGACAAACCATAAGAACCTGGTTTCAAACAGGTTCTCCTCACCAAGTCAGTCTCCCAAATCCCAGCAACTGACAGGGAATCCTGCAGGCTGGGATCTGTTTCAGTGTGAAGCCAAACAGAGGCTGCTTGGGAAGCAGAGAATCCTGGAATGGCCAAGGTTGGAAGGGACCTCAAAGATGATCCCATTCCAGCCCCTGCATGGGCTGGGACACCTAGCACAGGCCCAGGGTGCTCAGAGGCACAGCTGAGTTCTGAATGCTCAACACCTTCCGAGGATGGAGATCCCACAGCTGAACCCCTCTGCTTCCCCCCAGCCATCCCAGCTGTGATCCCTGAGCCCATGCATTACCTCAGCAGCAGTGCCAGGAGCAGGCTCCAGGCTCCCTGGCACCTCAGAGTCCCCAGCAGAGCTGGTGGCTGCTGCCTGCTGCAGGAGGCCAGGAGCTGGGCACACAGCAGCTGCACTGAGCTCCTTCCCTCGCAGCCCTGCAGCCTCTGGCTCCTGGGGAGTGTCCTTGCAGCCATTGCTGGATTTGGGATCACCCAAACCTGCACCCTCTGAAGGACAGCAAACACGTGGTTACTTCAATGAATATACAAAATCTTTGATGTATTACAAGAAAAGCTTCACAGTATTTTACTTATTTACTTACATAAAAATAACCTTCCAAACAACCATCCCAGATAAATGGCAGGGCAAAAACCCAACAGAAAGCTCTGCACATCCCTGAACTCTTCACACCCAACCCACCAGCTTAAGACTATGAAAATATCAGTACCTAAAGTAAAGAGGTGGATTTTTGTTAGATTTTACACTGGAGTCCAACAAGAATTGAATTTATTAGCTGGACATTGATAATCTGTCAGATCCTCCAGACTCTGCTGTTATAGAAGCAATTAAAGATAAGAAAGATTTCATGGGATTGTTACCAATGCTCTCAAGGTAACCACAAACAAGTTTTTTATGTAACTGTTGAAACAAAATGTCAGAAGAAACAGAAAGAGAAAAGCAAAATGGAAGTAAAACCTAAATTACCTGTAAAATGTGCATCTGCCTTTGGTGAGTTTGGAGATGAGACAGAAGAGAAAACCTCTGGAATTTCAGGGATAGGGCTGAGAAGAGGCTTCTTGGAAGCCATTTCTCTTTCCCCATACAAAGATTTCTTGACTTTTTTCTTTCTTCTTTTCCCATAGCTTGGGTGTTTTGTTTTCTGAAAAGATTGAGAAGAAGGGAGCACAGTGAAAATTTTAATTGTCCTCTACAATACTTTTCAACAAATAAGTGACCCCATCACTGGATTTTGATAGATGACAACTAAGTTCCCCCTAAAAGGAAAGTTCCACTTGTTCTGCCATCTACAGAATAACCTAAAAACTCAAAGCAAAGAATAATTACTTTTCTAACATTGCTCTGCAAGAATTTGGTATGGGAAGAACCACAAACTCATTTGTTGGTCCTCAAGTCGAAAAGTGACCCACAAACACCTCTCTCCAAAAAGACCTTTTTTGCCCCACAAGAATTCAAGCCCTCAGGTCAGTAAGGAAGAGAAATGGGCAAAATGTGCAGGGAAACAAGATGAGGATGAAAAGAAAATATTGGCAGCAACAGGAAGATCAAAATAATCCTGTACAACACAAGGAGAGAGAAATAAAAATAAAGGCAGAATTCAGCAACTGCAGTGGCTGGCACTCACCTGGGTCTTTTTGGGAGCAGCTGTGCTTGGATTCTTCTGTCTCTGAATCTTGTTCCTTCTTGGATTTTTAGTGTCTTTGTCATTCTCAGTGTTTGTGGCTCCTGAGCTGCCACAGTCAGTGTCCTCTGCCACGGCTCTGCATTGCTGAGGAACAAGGTTTGGGGTGCTTGGGGGGCACCTGCTGCTCATCAAAACCCCCCCAGAGTCCAACAGGCACAAGAATCAAACTGGAATTAATTAATCTCTATCATCTCGTTAGGGGCTGACAGAACTGCAATGAAATCTTAGACTCAATTCACACAGTACAATCCAGTCCTATTTGTATAATGAAAATACAGTAAATTTTTATCATCAGTTGTTTAAGAAAATGGGTTAACTTTTTTACATTCCTCTATTTTTTGCCTTCCCCTCCCACCAGAGCTGTCCAACACCAAAGACTGAAAGCATTTCTTGTTGTACAATCAATTCTGTGCCTTAAAATTCCAGCAAGCAAAACATTTTGTCAGATTGTTTGGGAAAGCTCCTGGAAAGTTCAACAGAAATTGTCAATTTAAGTACCAGGCTGTATTTTAATAATTGGAAAATCATTTTCACTGAGAAATCTCATTTCCTGAAGGCACTAACAGGAGCTATCTCCATACACTGGATACAGATAATCCTCATACCTGAGGGTGGAAAAACTTTTAAGCATCAGCAGGGATAAAAGAGAACAATTCTGCCTGAAGAAGTTCAAAAAAAGCAAATAAATTTTATCACTAAGGAAACTCACCTTCCTTTTAGTAGAAGAACGAGTTGCTATCACATCAGGTCTGTCAGTTTCTGCTACTATAAATGATAAAAAAGAGGATTTTTAATCAGTTTCAACTAAAGTTAATCACATTTTGAGGAAATTACCTATACAATTTCTGATATTATGCACTTCAGCCACCTTAGTATTGAGTAGAAACTTAATCCTGAGGGCTATCAAATACGGCAAGATAAAGAAAATTACACCTTGCTCTACAAAACAGAGGAAAACTCAACTTGTGAGGATTTGGTAACAGTAATCAGCACTTCACAGCTTTCATAAATAAATATGCACAACCCACTTTCAATTCTTTTGTGGTTGGCTTGCTGCTTAAAAATCATCAAAATTACAGTACCAGAATCAAGATTCTAAAAAACAAATTACTTCAAGCAGTAAAAATTTCACAGGAAAATAGCACAAGATTAAACAAGATCCAGTTAACCTAAAGTCAGCTAAACAGTACAAAGATCTTCAGAAGAAAACATTTAAATTTAAATGCTAGCATTTAAATTTTAGCACAACTGAAATATATCCTCTGTATATTAAAAAAAAGACAAAAAAATAAATGAAAACCCTCAACTCTCAATTTTCAAGTACACAAAGATTCATTAGCTACAGAGAAAAACACAAGTTGGGGTTACCTTCTGCATTTTCAACAGGTGGAGAGACTTCTGCACCAACAGAACCATCCAGGAATTCTTGGAGAGGCTCAACACCTTCCTTCAAACAAAAAATGACATTTTTTAGCAATAAAATCTACCAGATATATCCTGAAAAACACCTTATCCATCAGTGTTTGAAGCAGACAAAGTAGTTTTATTTTGTTTCCTTAAAGAAAACACCTTTGCTCTGTCTGGCAAGAGAAACAGCATCAAAATATAAGGAAAAATGAAAAACATTTCAAGGTTCAGAGCCTTTCTAAAAGAGCTCTCCAGGCCAAAGGCTGCTTACAATTCCTAAAAACTCAACTTCTCAGTGTGACTCTAGAACTCCAAGCAGACTCTACTTTAATATTTCAGCAATTTCTCTGCAAAATGAAGCAGAGGGGACTAGGGGGGAAGTTCAACAAGAATTGACCATTCCCAGGAGCAGAGGGAGCTTTTGTCCCCCAAAACAACAAACTCACATCATCCCAGCCAAAATCCAGGAGGGGCAAAGGCTCCTCAGAGAGGCCTGGCCTTGCACAGGGGCTCTGCCCCTGGGGACACCCTGGGGAGGCTCCTCTGCGTAGGGGGGTGTTGGCAGGCAGGCTCTGATCAAAGATTTCAGGGCTCAGAACTTCCCCAAAAGTCACTTTTTTCTTCTTTGGTGTTTTGGAGCTCTGACTCTCAGTTGTCTCTGTTGGAATAAAATGAAACAAACAGCTGAGGGAAGGGAAAGCTGGCACAGAGCAGAGGCTTTGCAGGAGATTTTAATAGTCCCCTAAAAATCCCCACCCCAACAAACAGCAGAACTCCACCTTTACAGGCCCTGGGAGGGCAGCCAGGATTGTCAGGCTGGATTTATTATGCTATAAAAAAAAGAAGGAAGACACAAACTAAAAAGGACCACCTGATTCCCAAGTTTCAGTTGAAAAGTGTAAAATGCCTTTAAAAATCAGGGATTATATTCTGGTGTTTGAGGCTTTCTGAAGTTTTGGGGTAGGATTTTTTTTTTTATAGATATTCCTTTTCTTGGCAATCTTGCTTTCCATGTCACCAGCAGGATGCCACAAGGAGGTAATTCAGCAGTGATTAATGCTTACCAATAACCAGATTTAGCAAAGAGGCAAAACCTTATGAACCCACATAATACTTTATCTATTTAAAAAAGAGAAATAAAGAAAACCAAAGGGGTTTTTTTTCTTAGAAAGGGGAATCTGACCTGTTTGCAATGTTTCAAAGGCTTTTACACAATTGGAGACTGCAGCAGATTCACCTCCTCCTCTGTCAATGGCACTGTTTGAGTATTCCTGTCAGATTTAAATGATATAGTTCAATACAATTTAATTAGAATATTGTCCTCTAAGCAGCATTTAACAGTCTGTTGTTTTGCTTAAACAAATCTAATTGTTTGCTGCATGACTAAAACTCAAAAACATTTGTTTCATGGAATCATGGAATGGTTTGGGTGAAAAGGGGCCTTAAATCCCACCCAGAGTCACCCCTGCCATGGGCAGGGACACCTCCCCTGTCCCAGGGTGGCTCCAAGCCCTGTCCAACCTGGCCTTGGGCACTGTGAGGAATCCAGGGGCAGCCCCAGCTCCTCTGGGAATTCCATCCCAGCCCTGAGCCACCTCCCAGGGAGGAATTCCTTCCCAATATCCATTATAACCCTGCCCTCTGTCAGTGGGAAGCCATTCCCTGTGTCCTGGCACTCCAGACCTTTGTAAAGTCTCTAACTTTCCTGTCGCCCCTTCAGGTCCTGGAAGGTGCAATCAGCTCACCCCAGATCCTCTCACAACATGAGAGCTCCCAGCAAAGCTCCCAAGATGACCAAGCAGCATTAAATAACTCCCAATGCACATCAATCAGTCAGCAAAGCATCTTTAAGCTCACCCTTGGTGCCAGCGCTGAGCCAACCTCCAGGCTGTCCATGAGTTCCCTCCCTGGGGTTTTCTTCAGGATGGATCTCAGCAGGGAGCCACTGTGGGAGAGCTCACTGCAGGGAGTGCTCCCTGCTCGGGGAGGTGTCACAGGGCCTTGGCCTCCATGCAGCATTCCCAGGCTCCCACCTTCCACAGGCACAGCCCTGCTTGTGCTGAGCTCTGCCAGAGCATCACTGCCTGTGCCAGCAGCGCTGGGCTCACACCTGTGGGCTTCAGAGCAAGGGGACAGCAGTGACACCGAGAGGCTCAGGGGAACTGGGACAACTCGAGCACTAACAAGGTGAGCTCTAGAAGAGCACACATCTCCACACATCCTGTGCACAAACATCCCCCAAAAACCCAGCAGTCTCTGAATTCTGGCTCTTTTTGTGCCACATGTACATTTGTTATTTCCAGAAATTTATACAAAAAAAAGCACTGCATAAAGAAATTACATCAGGTTTCTACGGCATCCTAAACTGTAGGCAAGATGACAATTTCCTAACAAATATTCCAGCATTCTTATTTCCTAATGAGAATTTAACAAAGACTGTAAGTGCTGAATCCTCTTACCATGGCCTGTTTCCAGGATGTCTCCAGTTACAACAGTCTCCAAGGATTTAATAGGATTTTGCTGTTCACAAATCCATTCCTAAAGAAAAAGTCACAGGATTTTTACAACAGCACAAACTATGGAGGGTTTTAATCCCAAAGATTTGAGAGTTTTCTCAATTATCCACTACTTCAGTTGAATTTATTTTCCCAAAACACCCAGGCTAAATGCTTAGAAGGATTAGACATAGCAAATGAAAAAATTGTCTATTTTAATGTCTAATTGAGAAGTTTCCCCCCAGTTCCAAGCACCTTTCCAGCAGCAGGGCCAGTGACAGTCACAGCTCGGTGTGGGGACAAGATGCTGCAGATCCTGGGGTCCCTCCTGCTGCTCTTGGTCCCATTTTCACTCAAATTTTCTTTCAAAGCAGCTCCTCTGTTGCCCAACATGAATTTTTCACTCCATTGCTCCAGGTTTGGCTCATTTTTAAAAGGTGTTTTGTTCTGAGCTGCATCAATTAAAAACAAACAGAACCCAAACAAACCATAAAGACAAACTTCAGGTTTTTCAATGAATTTTCTTTTTGTGTGTCTTCATCAAGAGGTGCAAAACAGTCAGGTAATGTTCTAGGCAGGGAGAAGAACACATTTTTTGGATCTACTTTGAGAATAATATTACCAAACCTTCAAAACAAAGTTATTCTTTTAATATATATGTTATGAAGACCAGCAATAGCAGAGAAGTAAAATAAAAACCACTCTCAGTTTCACGGAAAGAAATGTGAAAACATTAATGCTTAGTGAGAAATACATCAAAGAGTACAAAGCTAGGAACTAAAACTAAGAAAGAGTCAGAAAAATGTGACTTTTCTGAAAAACCACTATTCAGGATGCATTAAGATGGTTTAAACAAACAAAATAAACCCCAGCCAAGCACAAACATCTGTGCCAAGCCTTATAAAGGAATAATATTTTGTTTTAGAAGAAGTGTTTTTAGTTTCCTACCTTTTAACCTAAAAGAAGAGCTGATATTTAAGATAAATCACTGACCAGAATATTTAATCAACTTACAGGAACCTCCTGGGTGGGAAGCCTCCCCCAGGTGTGAGAGCCCAGCCTCCCCCTCAGCTTCTTGCAAGGATCCAAAGGAGGTTTGAAAAGCATCGATCTTGTCCTTCAGTGATCTCACATTTGCATGTTTGAAGGGACTGATCTGCCAAAACAAAATTAACCCATCAGGCATTTCTCCCCTCACCATTTGAGCTTTAACCTTCTGTATCAGTGCTTTGACATAAAATACACAGAATCTTGAATTTAATCTGGATGCAATTGTAGCTGTATGGTAAATAAGGAAAATAGGAACTTTACTCAGAAATCTGTTCCATTTTTTTGCATTTAATCTGTTCCTCTAGTCCAGAATTTGCTTTCTGACAGCCCAGGGTGGTTCAAGTTATGAACAAATCTGATTAACCAAGTCACTATGGTTGGATTGATTTCACTTGGAACCAGCAACACTTTCATTACCCAAAAATCAAGCACATCAAACACAGGCAAGTAACAAAAGTTAAAATATATCAGCAGGCTCAACATGGAGAAGAAATTCCAGCCTCTACACAGAATAAACAAGACCTGGAACATTCCCTTATCCTACAGCCAGGTGACCAAGGGACACCAGCAGATCAGTGCCATGGTTATCCCTTCTGCTGGATTCTTCCCAAGACTTGCCTTCCCTTTCTCCCAGCACAAGCTGCTTCCTGGAGGGAAGCAAAGTCCCACCTCAGGTATTTGGGAAGGAGTCTCACCTGGGTGAAAGGTTCTTTCTGCCTGCTGCTCCTCTGCTGGGCCAGGTACCGGATCAGGCTGTTGTTTTCTGGTGATCCCCTCAATCCAATGGTTGACAGTCTCCTAAATTTTAGTGACTTTGGAGAAGTCCCTGAAAAGGAGACAACAACAGAGGTTGAAAAGAAAAACAAAGAACACCACCAGAAAAATGTCTTGTAATACCTAAAGCTTTATTGGTAATTTTTTATTCTCTTTAAGGGTGATTAACTCTACTTATTCTAAGAAACAAAGTTACCTGCTCAGCCCAAGAAACCTCCCTGAACAACAAAATTAAGTGCCTAAAAGCAGGTGAATATTTAACTAATCACAAACCAAGTCTGTCTTTTAGTGTTTCAGTTCCTGTTAAGGAAGTGTCTACCAACACTGGCAGAATTTGTCTTGCAATTCCCTTGTGAAACTCAGACACATTCTCAAGTGAAGAGAGATAAACAGGGAGCATTCAGCTTTGTAGGATATAACCTACAAATATATAATATATAATGGTATAATTATATATAATATATAATGGTATAATTATATATGGTATAATTATATATAATGGTATAATTATCCTACATATGGGATATCCTATAAAGATGATGTAGCAACCTCAGAGTGTGTTCCTGGTCATGTTCAAGCTCTGATTGCCTGAATCTGCCCTAAATTGGAGCTTTTGGCACGAGGTTGGACTGAATGACCTGGAGAAGCCCCACTGAGAAGGGCAAAAGTCATTTGTCACCCCAGCCTCACCTGTGGGTCGCTTGGTAAAACTTTCCTGAGCAATCCCAAAGTCAGAAGTTGTCACAGCAGCAAAATCAACAGGTCTTTTCCTCTCTTCAGATAGTCCAAAATCAGGTTCTCCTCCCACTTTGTCCCTTTGAGGTGTGGAGTAGAAGTCATTTCCCAAGGGAACAGCTCGGCTGCTGGAAAAATCCTCCTTGGTGTCCAAAGGCAAGGAGGGTTCACTGAGCACATCCCCTCTGAGTGCCCCAAAACAGCTCCCAGGGAGCTGCCAGCTCACACCAACCCCCTGGGGGTGACATGAATCCTCCTCGGGGCCTTTGGGGCATTTCGGGGCACATTTTTGTGGCCGTGTCTGGTTCCCAACAGTGAGATTCTCCTTCCTGGATGGTCTGACTTTGGATTTGGTCACTTTGCAGCTCTTCTGGTGTTTTGACAGAGGGAAAGAGGCCTTGTCCTTCTCTTCAGGACAGCCACTCTCATTTTCTTTAACTTTCAGGGGAGTTTTAGAAACTCTGAGCATTGTTTGTGACTTATTTTAAGGAACATTCACTCAGCCTTTGCTCCTGTAGTTACAGATTCCTATTAAAAAGAAAAATAATCATTATTTGCTAAGAGCAAGAGCTCACTGCCACGCTCAAGCTTCTCCCAAATCCACATTTTTCCTGGTCAAGGTGTCTAACAGTGGGGTGGGAAGGAAAATTTATCCCCAAAAAGCTGCAGGGAAAGGACACAAGGGACTGGAACCAGAAAGAAAAACACAGAGCAATAAAAACCTGCATTATAAACATGCACAGGAATAAGGAGACACAAGGCTGTGATTCCACTCTGTCAAGAGTCACATTAGTATAAAATACATGTATAAAATAATTGATCACAATCACACAGTGACTGGTTTGCTCTAAGTGTTGCAACAAATATCAGCAGTTTAATACTACTTCTAATAACTCTAATTACTATCAGCAGAAAGAGAAGGCAAGTCTTGGGAAGAAATCAGCAGAAGAAACAACACTACTAACGTTTATTTTTTAAGATCACTAACTTTTAACTAAACACCTTAAAAAGCTAATACTTTTTTCAGTTAAATTCTTTAAGTTAATGACATACAACTCAGTAACATGACTCCGAAACTTCTCTTCTGCAAGTACGTGCACTTTTAGAAAGAAAATTACCAAAATCAAGCTGCTTAACGCGTGGGGAACCTTTCTCTTTCTTATTTTTTCTCTTTCTGCTTTCAGGCCCCAGCGGAGGCCGATGCACACAATCACCGTCACACACAATCACCGTCAGCAGACAAGGTTTTGTCTTGAGGTTTTGTCAAGGCAGAGCTCCCCCGGGCTGTGCCTCCCCCTGGGCGCTCGCACCTCGCACGCCCGGGGCTCACCCCGCACTCCCAGAGCGCACCCCGCACTCCCAGAGCTCAACCCCGGAGCGCACCCCGCGCACCCTCCCGGACACCCCCGAGGGCTCCCGGACACCCCCGAGGGCTCCCCGCTCCTTCCTCCCCGCCACGCCGCCCTCACCTCAGCCCCTCACCGCCGCGCCGGGCCCGCCTCACACTTTCAAACCGCGCCACGCCCCTGCGGATCCCTCCGCGCCCCCGCCCCTTCGCCCACCCCCAGCGCCCACCGCAGCCGCCCCGGCTCCAGCGGTACCGCAGGAAGGTATAGGATCGCGGGGGGCGACCCCGCACCGCTGCTCTGCCCCGGGGATCCGCGGGGCTTGGCGGGGACCGGGGGGAACTCTTTGAGGCGGCGGAGGGATCGCGGGCCGTTGGTCGCAGCACCGCTTGGGTAGGGGAAAAAAATAAAATGATTAAATGAATTCATTCAACGGCCGGCGCGCACGTGACGTACGGCAGCCAATCACAGTGGGTTTATGCAAATATAGAGGCTTATTCCGACCGCGATTGGCTGCCGTCCCTGCTTTGCCCCCCCTCCTCGCTGCCCATTGGGCCGGCGTGCGGCGCCGCGCCGNCCGGGGCAGCCGGGCCTGCGCCGCGCGGTGCCGGAGGGGAGCGGGGCGCGGGGTCCTCCCATCACTGCCTGTGGAGGGAATCGCGACAGGCGGGGATTTGTCGCGGGTGGAGGCGCTTCGTGGCTTTAGGGAGCCGCGTCTGGCTGCTCGTGTCAGCCACAGCCTGTGGGATGAGGGCTCTGCAGGGAGACTGACCCTGCGTGGGGGTACCCTGGGAATAATCGCAATTAATTGTTTAAAACCTTGCTAAAGTCTCAAGACTGAAACTAGTGATTTTTAGGCCCAGCCAGTGCTTGTCCAGCAGAGGAAAAGGCCCTGGGATGCAGTTCTACAGAGTCTGTGATGTTGTTGTTTCCATCCACATTCTGAGTTGATGTGACTGTGCTTTAATGTGTAATTCCATTAATTCTGTCCATGCTCCCGCTATTTCCACCCGGATCTCGAGTGCAGGAGTTCATGTGACTGCATTCCAACCTTGCAGTTCTGCTAAATTGTGTCCATGATCCTGATTTTCCCATCCACCTCCTGAATGAACAGTTCATGTTCCTGTCCTTTAATCCTTGTTTTTGCAGGAGGGAAGTACATTCGGGAGAGGCTTGGAACAGAGCAACTAACAATATTTCTTTAGAGAAATAAATAACTGAATTATATTCTTACAGCACCAATATTTATTCTCTCACTGCTGTTGCTGTGTCAGTTTTGGTTGAAGCTGTGCAAGTCACCCAATTTTTCTGTTCCAACACCAAAGTTGGTGTTTTCCCTTGGCTTTTGGTCAGGATCCAAATGGATTTTGCTCCCCCTAATCACCCTTGTAAGTCTGAAGAGGCAGAACTTTTGGAACACAGTTTCAGGGTCTGTTTTTATTCACAGCCTCCTCTCTCCTCTCTCTCTCCCCCAGGTCGTGGCTGTGTATGGGACTCTCTCAGACTTGCTGTCTGTGGCCAGCAACAAGCTTGGGATAAAAGCCACCAGTGTTTACAACGGGAAAGGAGGGCTCATTGATGATATTGCTTTGATTAGGTAAGGATCAGCCAGGAAAAGGCAAATCAGGGATATGGATTAAGAGACTATTCCAATCAGCCCTGGAATGGGGGGTTTGCTATAAAGGAGGCAAATTCTGTCATTGCTTTGGCCTCACACAATAGTCCCAGACTAGGGAGAAAAGCAACTATTTTGGAAGAATTAATTGATTACACAAGTGGTCCCTACCTGGCTGCTACAGATAAAATCTCTGCTGAAGTCAGTCCATTTCAATCCACTAGAACCTGCAAAATTCAGATTAAAACCAGAGACAGAAGTTCCAGCTAATGGCCACTGGTCATCATTTACCTGAAAGTAATCAGGAGAGGTTCCACTGTCTATTAGATAAACAATAAATTATAATTAACTTTCTTTTTCTCTTCCCTCTGCCCTGTCCTCCCTCAGGGATGATGATGTTTTGTTTGTCTGTGAAGGGGAGCCCTTCATTGGTGAGTCTGCATTTCTTATATTTAACCTTTCATTTAATAGAGTTTATTTTGCTTTCATATAAATCAAAGATTTTATTTTGTGGTGTTTTCAGAAGATACCTATTTCCCTAGAGAATTAATTTAGGAATATTCACAGTTTTTCCAATAATTACTGTGTTGCTTCTGTGCAGATCCTCAGACTGATGGGAGAGCTCAGGAGGAGCTGACAGGGTCCCACACTGACTGGCTGACTCTCAATGTGGGAGGCAGATACTTCACCACCACCCGGTAAAAATGGTCTTCAAACACTTCATTTCAATAAAGCAAAAGGCCTTAAAAAATAACTTACTGTGAAGGAGGAGGTCTCTGACTCCTGTAGCTTTCTCTGTATTTTGTATTTGCCACCACAGTTTTGCAGGAAGGTAACTCTTAAACTTTTACAGATGAAGGAAGAATAAAATTGGGCTGCTTGTGTTTTCTAGGAGCACTTTGGTTAATAAAGAACCTGACAGTATGTTGGCTCACATGTTTAAAGACAAAGGTGAGTATATTGAGATAAACTTGGTTATTTTTAAGTAATTAATTAGCAAAGTGGGCAAAAGGCACTGTCAAGCTGAGACTCCTGTCGATACATTAAAGTATCCAAAGTATGTTAAAATACCAAATCAGGACAGAGAATTATTTCTTAATAACTTTATTTCTCTGTATTTATCATCTCACCACCTAATGCTGATCATCTCACAAACTGCAAATGCAGTTCCCATCCATTGTTAGTAGTTTGGGTCCTGGTTTTGTTTGTTTATTTGATTTGAGGTTTTCATCTTGTTGCATCTTCCTCACTTTTGGCAGCAGAGCCAATGAGCAAACTGTGCATGAGGCAACCTTGGGGAGACAATCAGGCTAAAATCTTGGTGCTGCTTTTATCTAGGCATGATTGTTTTGTATGTGATAATAATTCGAGTTATTCAGAGCAGGAACAAGTTCATTTTAAGATGATTTTTCTCCCCACTCCTCTTTTCCTTCCTTCTCTCTCCGAACCACCCTTCCAAGTGGAATGTTTGCTATTCCAGTCCCCTTCGGTAATAAAAAACTCTGAAAACTGAAGCAAATGCTCTTCTATGATTACATCAAAAGTAATTTTATATATATATATGTTGTGGAAACAGATGCTTGGGGGAATAAGCAAGATCCTAGAGGAGCTTTCCTCATTGACCGCAGTCCTGAGTATTTTGAGCCCATTTTGAACTATTTGCGTCACGGACAGCTCATTGTAAATGATGGCATTAATTTGCTAGGTAGGTATTACCTGTCTGACATCTCCTAAATTATTCCTCCTTGGAATTAAAGCTTTGCCCTCAGATGCCCGTGGTGAAGCCAGAGGGAGCTTTGTGTGCTCCTCCCCATGGTTGGGAGTTTTCCTTTGGTGGATTTATTCTCAGCAGTGCAACTCCATGTGCTTGCTTTAATGAGGATAGGCTGACATTTCTCTTTGGAGCATTAAAATCCATATGGATTAATATCTGGAATTCTGGAGTTGATCTCTTTAACCTAGTGCTGGTGTTGGAAATGTGTCTGAGTTACGTTTTTCCTTTTAGCTGCAAGCAAACCTTTCCTCTCCCCAGTTACATCCAGTGTAATGTGTGTGGTTGTTCTCCAGTAAGGGGAGAGAAGGGTTCTGCTCTCTGCACCAGCAGTTCCCTGGAATAACCAGCACTGCTTGCTTTGTAGGGGTTTTGGAAGAAGCCAGGTTTTTTGGGATCGACTCGCTCATCGAACACCTGGAAGTTGCTATTGTTGGAAATTGCTGTCTGTAACACACCTTGCTGTCTGATGCACGTCCTGTTCTCCCAGGGAATGTGTAACTCAGTGCTGTCCCTGTCAAACTCCTCTCCCCAGAACTCCCAGCCAGCTGAGGATCACTCTCCCATCTCCCGGAAGGAGTTTGTCCGATTCCTGCTGGCAACGCCCACCAAGTCCGAGCTGCGCTGCCAGGTGAGGGAACTCAGGCTTTGTCTTTCCAACAAAACCCTGGGAATTACTTCCTCCCCCTTCTAGGAGGGGAACCCAACCCTCCCCTCCCAGAGTTTAAAACCACAGCTAGGTTTAAGGACAAATCCAGGCCTTGAGAGCTTCACAGTTACATTCTGCTGGTGTTATGTAATAGAGTAAATGATCTTGTGAGTGTATATTTGTGTAGAACCATGGAATGGCTGGGGTTGGAAGGGACTTTAAGGATAATCTTGTTCCACTCTGCCATGGGCAAGGACTCCTCCTACTGTCCCAGGGTGCTGCAACCCAGCCTTGGGCACTGCCAGGGATCCAGGGGCAGCCACAGCTCCTCTGGGAATTCCATCCCAGCCCTGAGCCACCCTCACAGCCAGGAATTCCTTCCCATTATCCCATCTAAACCTGATCTCTAAATCCATTGCCCCTTGTCCTGGCACTCTCTGTCCCTATAAAAAGTCCTCTATCTTTTTATCAGCCCCATTCAGGTACTGGAAGTGTTTCAATACCTCTGTTTATCTGTATAGATTTATATGCACAACTACCCAGACATATTTCTTTTAACTCTTCTGTCCAGGCCCCCCTTCCCTTCTGTGACCATTTTGGGGGGGTTCACTGGCTGTTGCAGGGTCTGAATTTCAGTGGAGCTGACCTTTCCCGCCTGGACCTTCGCTATATCAACTTCAAGATGGCCAATCTGAGTCGCTGCAACCTGGCCCACGCCAACCTGTGCTGTGCCAACCTGGAGAGAGCTGACCTCTCTGGATCCGTGCTGGATGTAAGGATGCTGTGCCCTGGGGAGCCTGGGCTGCCCTGGAATTGTCCCAAAAAATGAGAATTGGAACAAAAGAATCAATTTCCCAATGTTTTCTGTGGTTGTTCCACTTGCAATGCTTCCCCAGTGCCTCACAGTAACGAGGGTGGTGCTTTGGGGGGCTCATTGCAATGCAGAACTCAGATAAATCTCTGTTCTGCTGATTTTTGGTACTTCTCTTCACACCCTCCTGACTCCCATCCTGTCTCTGCCAGTGTGCAAACCTGCAGGGGGTGAAGATGCTGTGTTCTAACGCAGAGGGAGCATCCCTGAAGGGCTGCAACTTTGAAGATCCATCAGGCCTTAAAGCTAATTTGGAAGGTAAGTTTTTGCCTGTTAATTACTCCATGGAAACAGCCCCGTGCCTGTACATTTGTGTGACAAGTTCAGCTGTGTTTGTACAATCCATGGGAAGAGCCCACAACTCTGGGCTGCTTTTGCCCAAATAATCATTAAATTCCCAGTTCTGCCTTGACCTCTCCCAGTTTACCCAGCTCTGAGGAAGCATCACCTGGAGCTGCTGCCTTTCTGGCTGATTCTCCTCCATCCCTCCTGGGTGGGTGTGTTGCAGGTGCCAACCTGAAGGGTGTGGACATGGAGGGCAGTCAAATGACAGGGATCAACCTGCGAGTGGCCACGCTGAAAAATGCCAAGCTAAAGAACTGCAACCTCAGAGGAGCCACGCTGGCAGGGACTGACTTGGAAGTGAGTTAGGATTCATTTTATACACTCATATAAATAGAATTTGGGGGATTGCTGGCTTTTTGGCTGACTTCTCCAGCTCCAAAGTTCAATGGAGTTCAGGTAAATGGAGTTAAATTTTGAGCAAAGTTCTGGGTCTATTTAATTAACATTAACTTTCCTTTCCCCCTGCAGAATTGTGATCTGTCAGGTTGTGACCTGCAAGAAGCAAATTTGAGGGGCTCTAACGTGAAAGGAGCCATCTTTGAGGAGATGCTGACACCCCTGCACATGTCCCAGAGTGTCAGATAGGGGCCAGAACCTGCTGGAGAGGAAGGAATCCAAACATTCATCGTGACTTTCTTCACCTCCTCCCCTTCCTGAGTTCAAGTCATGGTTATTAGCCACCTTACATTTGCAGTAGTGCCTAGGTAAACTCTTTTTTGATCACTTTTGGGGAGGGAATTTTTGTTTTCAGAGGTACCAACAGGGAGTTTACCTCTGTGAGCAGAGTGAGGAAGTGGGCTGGTGCTGAAACCAGTGTGGCTGGTTTGGGGGGAAAGGTTCAATGGTTTCATTGTTTAGCATTGCCTCACTTTGGAATGCATTTTAATTTATAAAGCACAATATATGCAATTCTATTTATTAAATCTGTAGCTGCAATATGGATAGAAAATGTTACTCCTGTACAGTAGCAACCCAGTTCAGGTTTACAGGTGTCTTTGCAGTCTGTGTCCATGCCAGGAGTGGCTCAGTGTCCCCAGGGGGTGCTCAGGTCTCTGCTGGGGTGGCAGCTGATGGGAACATCCCTGCTCAGAAATTGGATGTCTTTAATTAATCCTCTCCAAATGAGTGTGGAGGTGCACTGTCAGTCACAGCTGGTGAGAAAAATCCTGCTTTCACATGGCCTGACCACTCCAGGCTGGAGTTCCTGTAGAGTTTTCACCCTTTGTGGTGAGTTGGGTGTAGAGAGGAAAGTGCAGAGCTGCCACCAAAGGAGAGAGAGGCAGAGGGGCCCCAGCTCGTGCTCCACTCTCCCCTCATGAGCTCAGCAGGTGAATCTTTCCCTGCTTCCTCTCCACATACTATGCAAAGGCTCCCTGAAAGCTTGGGCATCACCCTTCTCCCAGCTGGATCTCCCTGTTCCCTCAGGGGCTGTAAGAGCTTCCTGCCCGGGGCCAGGTGCCCCCCATGCCCTCCCACACCTGCTGTGCCCGTGCAGAAAGCAGGTGGAGCTGCTCATGTGGGTGAGCTGGGCAGGGCAGAGGCCTCAGCACCCCAGATGTGGATAAGGAGCTGCTTCCCTGTAGGACCCACGGAGTTCTCAGCTCACACCACCTTTACTGTACACACAATCACAAAGCACATGAAGAAACTATACCAAAAAAAAAAGAAAAGGTGCATCAAGAACTTACCTCAGATGCTTAAATCACCCCAAAGTTAAAACTAACCTTGAATCTAAGGAAATGAAGCTGTTACTGTAGAAATACCCAGGAGGAGTAAGAACTGGTGGATCCCAGCAGGAGTCCCACAGGAGCTGAGCTCCACAGTTCTTGGGGTGTCTCTCCCTTGCAGTGCAATTTCCTGTCCTCAAGTCTCATTGTCTCAGTTACAAAAATGTTACAAAAGTGCTGCTTTGCCACCAGTCTGGGAGGATCAGTGATGATTTGGGATCAGCAGATGATGTGTTTGGGGGGAATTGCAGGATTCTCCTTCCTTTTCGAGTTGGTTTGACTCAGGCATGTGACGTGAACTTGCAGGGCTCAGAATCCCAGAGCCATGAGGTTCAGAATTGGGATTATTTCCTGCAGATCCCTCTGGATCAGGCTCTAGGACAACACTATATCCTTGGAAAAATGACCTGTAGATTCCAGGGAAATATTCCAGTGTGACTTTGGAGTCCTTTCTCCCACCTCATGGCTTTCAGTGGGAATGTTGTGTCTGTTGCAGTAGAAGAAGATTCCTAGGGCTAGAGAAACAAATTGATTATTTTTCTTTATCATATTTTGTAGCTGGCAGAAGTAAAACTATTGTATGGAAAATATATATATATATATCTATTTTCATAATCACTGTGTATAAAATCTCTTTGAACTTTCACTGAAGCACTATGGAATAATCACAGCATGTGGCACCATCACTCACAGCTGGATTTTAGGTACCTCTTTTGTCAGGACAGAGCTGAGTGAAGAGCCCTGTGCAGATTTGCAGGTTCCAGCCTAATTTAAGTTGCATTAATAAAAAGTGTGAAAGAGAAGAGTGGCTTGGTTGTCTTCATTTGAATAAAAACCCCAAACCTTACCTGGCTGGTGTGAGAAGAACAATATTTTTTTGGTTTTAAGCATAAAATAGCTGCTGGAAAAACAAATGTGCTGTGGGGGTTCCTGCAGTGTTGTGATCCATTAATTTACAGAATTTGCATGGAATTTTTTTGATTTGTGATTCCTCCCCAACACTTCTCGGCTTTTTTGACTTCTCAGCAAACCCTCCATGTTTGCTTAATAAAATAGTTGGAGGCAGAACAGAGAATCATGGAATATCCTGAGCTGGAAGGGGCCCAAGGATCAGCAAAGTCCAATTCCTGTGGATGCACCAGAAACCTGTGGAGAGAAAGTTGTTGAGAGCTGTTCAGGTCAGGTAATTAGAGGCAGGTTAAATGGTGGTTAATGAGGTGCAATTATAGGGCAAAGGTCTTTAAATGTCCAAACCAAATCTCCTTTCACCTTTAAATAACAAATCTTTGCATGGCTCTACCAGGGAAGGAAGGAGCCCCAGGCACAGGGATCTGGGTGAAGGAAGCAGCCCCGGGCACAGGGATCTGGGTGAAGGAAGGAGCCCTGGGCACAGCAGTCTCTGGTGAAGGAAGGAGCCCTGGGCACAGGGATCTGGGTGAAGGAAGGAGCCCTGGGCACAGGGATCTGAGTGAAGGAAGGAGCCCTGGGCACAGCAGTCTCTGGTGAAGGAAGGAGCCCTGGGCACAGGGATCTGGGTGAAGGAAGGAGCCCTGGGCACAGCAGTCTCTGGTGAAGGAAGGAGCCCCGGGCACAGGGATCTGGGTGAAGGAAGGAGCCCTGGGCACAGCAGTCTCTGGTGAAGGAAGGAGCCGTGGGCACAGCAGTCTCTGGTGAAGGAAGGAGCCGTGGGCACAGCAGTCTCTGGGTGGATCCTCGTGTCCATGCCAGAGGCACAGGGACATGCCCCCAGCCCCCAGCTGTTGGCACAGCGGGATCGGCTCAGCCGGAGCTCGGTGCTGGCCACCCTCACCGTGAGTGGGAGGAGAGCTGGGGCAGGAAGAGTGACTCTGCTAAGAGTCACCAAATCCTCCCTGAATTATTCACTTATTAATTACTTTAATCCATTTAAGCTCCAAGAGGTCGTGGGAGCCGGAACAGGATGTTTGGAGAACAGGGAGCAGGAGACATTCAGGTGGCACAGGGAACAGGGCAGAGAAGGCAGAGGAGCTGCCAGGTGGATAAAAAACCCCAAATATCATTTCTGCAGTCAAAATTACTGAATTGACCTCCTGTGTGCAAATAAATCTTTATAAATCTGCAGTGCACAAACTCTCGAGATTGAAAACCAGGGAATCATGAAATAGTTTGGGTTGGAAGAGGCCTTAAGGATCATTTCCTTCAATCCCATCCCCAACACCATCCACTGTCCCAGGGTGGCTCCAAGCCCTGTCCAGCCTGGCCTTGGGCACCTCCAGGGATCCAGGGGCAGCCACAGCTGCTCTGGGAATTCCATCCCAGCCCCTCCTGACCCTCACAGGGAAGGAATTATTCCTAATATAAACCCAATATTACATATTCCTTCCCAACCCAACCCTCCTCTGTCAGTTTAACCCCATCCCCCTTGTCCCTCCAGCCCCTTCTAAAAAGGATTTGGAATCCTGTTCACCCCAGACACTCCATCATGCCAAAAAAGTACATTCACAATCACAGACTTGTCCAGTTTAACCCCACCTGGCATTTTACAGAGCAAAGAACACCAAGGCACCTTGACTTAAATATAAGGAGGAGGATTTCAAACTGCTCTGGGTACTCATGCAAGCACAGGCTCCTGTTTGAGCACCAAAGGGTTGTTTCCTTCACACCTGATAGAAATAGAGATGTTGTCTGGATTGTGGATTCTCTGTCCCTGGAAGTGCCCAAGGTTTGATGGGGCTTGGAGCAGCCTGGGAAAGGGGAAGGTGTCCCTGCCATGGCAGGGGTGGGAATGGATGAATATAAGTCCTTTCCAACCCAAACCATTCCAGGATTCTTAAAAACCGAGCTCAATTCCTCACCCATTTCATGCCCTTAACAAATCCAAACTCACCCAAGAACTTTTTCTGAAGGCACCAGAAGTCGCTGACAGAAAAGCTCCTGCATTTCCCAGCAGGATCAGCTGGATCCCAATGTGGGATTTACAACCTCTTAAAAGCAAGGCTGTTACTTTTATGGCTCTTAGAGAAAACAGCTGAAGTTAATTGCTGCTCGGGGGTGTTCCAATTATGGGATTTACTGTGTGACAGTCTCTGCAACTGTACCACCGAAATTCAGCCTGGGACAGCGATCTGGATAGAATCTCCTGCTGGGAAAGGGGTGGCACTGGGGTTCTTGGGTATAAAACGTGAGGTGAGAGCACATTTTAGGGGAGATTTTCCAGAGGAGAAGAGCTGGAGTTACACCGCAACCTCTCTCAGGCAGCAGGTAACGTGCTGGAACAACATCCCACATTCCCTTTTTACTCATCCAGGGCTTACAGATGCTCCTACTAAAAAAAATAAACTTGGATTAGAAGAGGCTGAAAGGGCAGATTTTGAGGAGCAGGGACATCAGAGCAGAAAACAGCTGAACACATCTGCCAAACACCACCAGGGAATGCAACCTTTGAGGTCCACACATGCCTGGAACCCAAAAATCCTAATTCAGATCTTCGTCCAAATTTCTCAGATGTCCAATCTCTTTCTAGTGAGCCAATCCACACTTTGAGAGGCTGCAAACCCAGCTGGGGCTCCCCTCCAGGAGGTGCAGATCAGAACTGGAGCGGGCACAGGGTGGGATTTTTGGGCTGTCTGTGCAGGGCCAGGAGCTGGAGCTGCCCGATCCCCGTGGGTCCCTCCCAGCTCAGCACACTGCTCCCTCCTGCGATCCAGCAGTTCCCTCCCCTCTCTCCGCGGTACCGGCGGGGCTGCCATGCCGAGATGACCACAAAGGGCTTTTTTCTCTCCTCCAGGATGGAGAGGTCCAGGAGGAGCGTGGCCAGCGCCCTGCTGTGTGTGCTGTGTGTGCGGCTGTGCCTGGCGCAGCACTGGTCCTACGGCCTCCAGCCCGGGGGCAAGAGGAGCGCCGGGGACCTGCTGGGGCCGCTGCAAGAGGTGGGTGCTGGGCTGGGAGACAGCCCTGGCCTGGAAAAGGTGCAGCCAGAAAGGGACAAAGGCTTCCCTCCACACCTGTGTGTGTGTCTGTCCCCCAAACGCCCCCAGATCTGGGGATAAACTATTGTTTAAAGTAGGATTTGGAAAATAAGGGGCGAGGTGCCGTTTGTCAGCCTGGCACAAAGAACAGCAGCCAGAGGGTTTGGGCAGCCAGCTCCAAGGGGGAGATGCAGCCCTGGTTCCATCCTCTCCCTAAATTCCAATATCCTGATGGGTTATTTTATGACACTTCCTCCACCTCCCTTAAAATTCTGGCAGTTTGCATGTGGTGGATGCTCAGCAATTAAATGACAAAGCACTTGTGGAAGGTTCTGTCCACCAGTGGTTTTCTCCTCTTTCCCAATCAGTACTTCATGTCTAGTTCCTCCCAGTTCCAGCATCCCGGGGTTTGTGAGGAAAAGGTGAATTTCAGTTGTGCAGTGGAACAGTTTCACCTCCTTCTGTAACTGGGGTAGAGTCACTTTTGGCAGAAAAATCTCCTTTCCTGAAGGTTGTATCACTTCCTTGTGTCACTTTTCCAACCCAGATTGCAAATGAAATGGAAAACGTAGGGGAGATGCAGCAGAGTGAGTGCCCAGGCTCGTACCACAACTCCAGGATCAGGGATCTGAAGGAAGCCATGGTGAGTAATGTGTTTTTTCTGTCATCACTATGGGAAAATTCAAAGAAAATACATGAGGGGAGGGAAAAAATGGTGGTGGAGGAGGAAGAGTGATTGAAGTTCAGTTCACATGAGGAAACACTGGCTCTGCCCTTATTATGGAATCCCAGGACGGTGTGGGATCCACCTTATCCCATGGGCAGGGACACTCCCACGAGGACAAAATTACTTGCACCATTCCCAAGCCCTCCCTGGGCCCTCCGGGGACAGGATCCATCACTCCAAAGCTCCTGGTGTAGCAGTGGCATTTCCTCCCTGAACAGAGCCTGACCAAGGGCAGCCCTGGGCGCTGGCAGCTGCAGTTCACAGCCAGATGGAAGCTGCTGCCCCCAGGGTCCCTGGCTGGGAAATGCATTTCCATCAGCTGCTGCAGAGCAGCGACAGCAGAGACCTCACAGCTGACACTGAAAGAGCTTTCTCCCACTGAAATTGGCTTTTTCATTAACCCAGCAACACCTCGACAGGGCCAGATGGCCCTGCTTCCTGGGAAGTGTCCCTGTGCCATCCCAAAAGCTCAATCTCTACTTCAATTTGAAGCCAACCCCCAAAGCTCTGAGTGCCTGAAAGCCTCTCCAGCCTCTCATCGAGGAGCCAGGCCTGGAAAGGGCTCAGGAACGCAGCAACAGTAATGCAGAGCCTGCATGCCACTGGATTTTCATTCAGAAACTACCTAAATAAATATGATTTTAGCTGTTCTTTACTCCTGTTTGTACTGAACATATATTGGAGCTGTGACTCCATGACCTGCAGCAGCACTGCCTGCATTGTGAAGAGCCAGCAGCAGTGATTTACTGTATTTAAGTATTTTTTGTACTGCAAGAGATGATGTTAGGCAGGAAAACACACCAGAATAATTACCAGGATATTTGAAATGAGTCCTTTCTGGCTCACTGAGGGAAACTTGGCCTGACTTTGCAGAGCTGAAAGGACCAAACCCCACCAGATCCTGAGGTTTGCCCAGAAACTTCTGATTTCTTGTTGCCTAATGACACTAAAAACAAAGTAAGCTTTTTCCACACGTAGCTTTTCCAACCTAACACATTCTTGGAGTTGCTACAGGAATATTAAGCAGGGAAAGAAAGGGGAGTGGCTGGAAATGTTCCACCCCATGGAAAAACTCCAGTTATCATCATCCTTTCCTGGGGAAGGTGGGAGGGGGCACAAAAATCCCTCTCACTGAGGCACTTCAGGGAATAAAACCCAGATATTCAGCTAGATACTCACCCAGTTCATCTCCACCCAAAACACCCCAGGGCTTCACCTCTGTGGTGTTTTAGCACCTGAAAATTCCATCCTCAAAGTCATTTCTGCTCTTTGAAACCAGAATTTGGTGTGTGGTTACAGGAGAGGCTGGTGGAGGCAGAAGGCAGAAGAAAGAAGGTTTAACCCCAGAGAAGGTTTAACCCCAGAGAAGGTTTAACCCCAAAGCCAAATGGAGCAACAGAGGTGGCAAATCTGTGCTGAAATAAATTCCTCCTCAAATGGTCTTTGCTTGGATCAATATGTGAATAAATACCCTGAAATTGCATTAAATGGTGGAAAGTTGTTGTGTAGATGATTGGATTTCTGTAAAAGAAGTCACATCCCAGTCCAGGGTGGGAGCAGCAGAGCAGGGCCTGCTCTGGGTCCTGCAGGGACAATTCGGATGTGACAACTTTTGTTCCACAGGTACAGACAAAGCCATGGGCTCACCTCACTCCTCTATGGGTAAAACAGCAAGAAAACTTTGATAAAAGATAAGAACAAACTCCATTTTGGGATTAACTCTCCCTGCCTGTCAGTGGTCCAGGGAAGAAAGACTTTTACTGCTCTTTTTTTTTTTGGTTCAGTCATAAAAACTACATTTATTTTAAAAATGTATTTACAGACTTTACAATGGTCAATACATTTTAAAAACCCATGAAAATTTGTACACCTTGCTTTACAGATTTAGTGATTCACGTGGCATTTACCAGAGAGTTCAGAGTCCCTTCCCAAAGCTCCTGCTCTCCAGAGCCACTTTAAAGCTGTATTTTTACTGATTCACTTGCAGAGGAGTGAAAAAAAAGAGGGGGAAAAATAAAATAAAAAAAAAAGTATTTGCAGTCTGTGAAAGTGGGTTTGCAATGAAACCACCAATCCATGATCCCAGAACACACAGGAACTCCTTCCACAACACCCAAACCCTCCTGAATTCACAGCAAACACATCCCAGGGTTTAACTGAACCTGTGTGACACCGCAGTGAGAAACAATTAATGAAATTGGGGTGAACTCCAGAGCTGCTGAGGCACTTCCACCTCTGCCTGAAAACACAACCCAGCACCACATGGAGCTGACACACAGGTTAAGGTGTGAACCTCCCTTGAGTACCCCTCTAGTGCCCACACTGTCCTAAAGGTGCTTTAATTCATGTTCAGAGAGCAGAATTGGGTGAACCTCGTGCTTTTGAACAGCCATAAAATCACATCATTTGTTTGCTTATCCTCCCTGCTGTAGTCCTTGGAAAAGCTCACCCCGGTCCATTAGAGAATTTGGTCTGCAACAGTGTAAAATAGGATCAAGTTTTTAATTAAAAATAAAAATAATCAAAAGAAAGTAGCAGAAGAGTCAGGAATGTTTTCACTAGGTAAAAAAAATTAGTTAAATTACAGATTTAAATTTATTATTTCCATTTACAATTATAAAAATAAATAAGGAGAGGAAAATCTGAGGCATTGTCACTGCAGGTCCAGCTCAGTGTGACTCTGGAGCCAACACTGGGCTGGGAGTGGGAGTTTCTGGGATGAAGGTTCCCCAAAACTCTCTGCACATCCATCCTGGAGTTCTCTGCAGATCCCAGAGCTGCTCTCCCTGGAATCTGTGTCCTTTCCTAATCCAATAATCCACTGAAAGGCAAAGCTGCCTGCTCCCCTCTGCCCCTGATGTGGATTAGAGACTGTCACAGTTTTAAAGGAATTTATCACAGCATGACAAATTTTAATTAAAAGCTCCAAAAACAAGTGTTGAGCACATTTCTCCAAAGGAGAAAAAGGGAAATCCTCAAAGACTTGAAATTTCACAGCAGCTTTGAACAGCTTGGCTCTGAAATGGGATTAGGTTTTGTCTCCTCTGCAGAGTGGATGTTTTAACTTTGAGATTTTACTCAAAACCATGAATTGGGTAGAAATTGCTGTAATTTGTGGTGTGCAGAGACCATCATTGCAGACTGTCCTATTCCCTTTTTTAACCCTGTGGTTTAAAACACAGTAGAGACATTTTCAAAAGCACCTCATTAACCTGAAGAGATGATTCTCATTTAGAAAACCAAGTAGAGACACCTTAAATTGTCTCTGAATCTCACAACTTCAGTCAGGCAGGTACCTGAGCAAAGAGTGAACACTGAAAACAATCAGGGCTCTGGTGGGATTTCTGCTATGAGTGGGCACTTAATTCCACTTATTTAAAATCACCCAAATGCCCTGTTCTTACTCCCACACTCAAAAGCCCAATTGCCTTTAGAAATCTGACACTCACATGATTTCTTTCCACTAAAACTGGCCCAAAGCCCTTTGAGTCATTTGGGCACGGAACAGAAATTCCATCTTGCACCTCTGAGCCAGCAATGCCAACTTTCATCAGCCAGGAGCAGAACCCTGCTCACACTCAGGTAAGAGAACTGAGTCTGGGGACATGGCCAAAAGGAGGAGGAGCAGGACAAGTCTGCAAACTCTAGAACATAAATAATGCTGAGAAGGAGGAAAAAAAGGTACCAAATTTAGACCCCTTTCTGGAAAATCTGCCAGTGAAAATGCCCCAAATACCTTGGGAAGGGAAACCTTGTTCTGAATTCTTCAGTGCCAGCTGTTCCTCAGCTCCCAGTTCAGAGGGTGCCCATCCCAGTGCCCAACTGGGCAGCAAATGGAGTGAGAGGCAAAGCCCGAACTGGTGAGCAGCAAACCCAGGTGAGGTTTAAGGGAGCCTGGGTGAGAGGAGCAATTTCAAGGCAGAGCAGAGCTGAAGGTGTTGGCTGTTCTCACCCCTGGCAGCAGCAGACACATCTGAGGAAAGGATGGAAGTGAGGGATAATTAACCCCTGACAGGCCAAGGTTCTGCTCAAAATCCTGCTCTGGAACTGCAAAAAATGCAGCCAGAGCCAAATCTCCCCGAGTTAAACAGCAAAAATGTGGATAAAAATCAGCTGAAAAATTCTTCCCAAGGTCAGACCTCCTCCTGGAAGGGCTTTTTGCATGGAGTGGTTCCCTTCTCCAGGAAAAACCTGGATGCATGAGGTCCCTCCACATGTTAAGGTTGTTAAAGCAGAACAATAAGGCTGGAAAAGAGGACTCCAAAGCCACTTGGAACCAGAACACCCAAACCTGACAGCTCAGTCTGTTTGCCCTCACCAGGGAAGCCATCCCTGGGATCCCCCTCTGTTCCTGATTTACCCAGGTTAAACCCAACCTGCTCAGAAAGGCACCCAGGACTGAGGTAAGGGATGAATGCAGAGTGGGGAAAGACACTAATTAACAATAGGTGCTGTTAAGATGCACTTCAGACAACCCAGACCACATCCTGTTGTTGTGCCTGAAGTGCAATTCTTACCCAGACAAAAGTTCTTGGTCAAGCAGAGTTTCTGAGGACTTGGGCTTGGTGTGGGCAGCAGCAGAGGCTACATAGGAGGGAGATGTGCACGGGGAATGGAGACAAGAAAACCCAGAGCTTTTCAAGTCATGCAGTGTCTGTGTCCAAGAACACAACGAGGAGCTGACACATCCTACAGTGCCCCAGAGAGGGGAAGCCTGGCCAGGGTGTCCAGGAAGATTCCCAAGATTTCCCCTGAGAAGCACCAGCCCGGAGACAGCTGGAAGAGTGTGCAGCTGGGATGGATGGGATGTGACTGCAGTGCCACCTCCAAAACAGCTCCAGCCCAGAGGTGATGGGAATCTGGGATGACTCTGGGATGAAGGCAATCTGTCTGCAGAGCTGGGCAGGCAGCACAGCAGCTCCTGCAGTCACACTGGTGTCAAAAGAATAGGGAAGAACAAAAGGAAATGACAACTTCAGTCTGAACAAAAGCCTCCTGGGGGTGGTTTGTGTTGTGTTGGGTTTGGCTTTCCCTGAAAAAGCCTTTGCTGAGGAAACTTCTCATGAGGTTTAACAAACTTTGGTGTTTCAGCAAGGTCTGAAACCCATTTCACTCTGGGGAGCACAATAATGGCCTGCAAACTCCCAGCCCAACAGTAATTGTATTTCCTGCTGTTCCTGAGAGCAACACTCTCAGCAGGGTTTTAGTGGCTCTTCCCAACTTCTACAAGATCATCAGAAGCAAAATGACAGAATTAACAAACAAAATTATTTCCTGGAAGAGAAAGCAAAAATCTTCATCAATATTGATGATAGATAATCAGGCCCCAAGCTGTTTAGGGAACTGGTACCAGTCCAATCCTGGTACCAGTGCAGGTGGCACCAGTGCAGGTGGTACCAGTCCAATCCTGGTACCAGTGCAGGTGGTACCAGTCCAGCCCTGGCCAAAGTGCAGCTTCTGCCATCTCAAACATTCCCAGCAGAGATTTTTTCCACCCCATTAAAAAGCACAAAATGAGATCTTGTACCAACCCAGGCACAAGCTGAGCAGAGACTCTGACCCAGGCAGGAAATGCCCCTGCCCTGCAGGGGTAACACCAGTGAGACCATCCTGGAATTCCCAGTTACACTGGGAAGGAGCTACTGGGATTGCAGCAGCGAAGAGACTCGGGACAGACAAGAGCAGGACAGAGAGGAATTCCAGCAGGGAGATGTCTGGATTAGTGTGTCAGTACTGCACAGGCAGAGGCGAGGGAATCCAGTCCCAGCAAAGTTCCTTTGTGGCCTTTCCCAAGAGGTCTCCAGGAGCAGTGGTGGAGTGGCAGGGGAGATGAGCCCTGCAAGCTCAGGGCAAACGGAGCAGCCTCTGCCTGCTGGGCCTTGCTGTGACCCCAAAGCCTCACTGCAGCCCCTGCTCCGAGGACACCACGCTGGATTTCCTGGTTTTGGGGGGTGGAGGGGGAGGTTTGGCCTCACGTCTGCTGGGCAGCGGTGGAGCAACCTGAGGAGAGGGAAACACACAGAAAAATAAACCATTGCTGGCAAGGAGAAGGTGTTCTGCTTCACCAGATGAGAAATCCAAAAGGTCCTGATGGTTCCTCCAGGAGCAAGTCTTCAAACTGAGCCCCAGCTCCACGTGACAGGGGCAAACAAGGACAGATCCCCAGGAGATAACAGAAGCTGAAATGTTTTAGTTGCTAAAGTACTCTTAGGATAAACTTTTAATTGCTTCTGACCTGCAGCCCAACTTCAGCATTTATTCCTCTTTTTGGTCATCTGTAAAATGGCAACAAACCCATTTCCTTCCAGGTTTCAAAATTCAGTTTTTTTCTCTTGCTGGCTGGATAATGCACAAAAAGGATGTAAAATGCTTCAGAGTCAGACTGGTAAAATTCAACACCCTAAAATGGGAGCAAGGGCAGCTCTAATTCAACAAGCCACATCCTGCCTGCCAGCAGGGGCTTGGAAGGTGCTTCTTGTTCTTGCAGAAAACTGCACTAATGGGGTTTTTCAAGTTGTCTCTGCCTGTTTTAAGGGGCATATTCTGTAAATAAATTGAGATGGGAAAGGCCAGGAGAGCCAAGAGCTTGTGTGGTTCACTCCCCAGCCAAAACTCAACACTTCAGGACCCCACTCCTCAGCCAAAACTCAACATTTCAGGACTGTTTCAACCAAAGGAACACAGACCCAACTTTACAAGAGCAAAGCCCTTCAGAAAATCCTTCCCAATCTCCCTTCAGAGCCCCATGAATCCTTTCCCTCTGGCTGCCAGCCAAGGGGATGCTGCAGGCCAGGACATGGCAGTAATTAGCTTCCTTACTCAAGGAGTTACAAGACTCAGGGGAAGGAGGCTCTTTCATTAATCCTCTTGATCCGGTGACTCCCACAGCATCCCTGGAGCTGGGATCTCTCTGCTGGCCACGGCACCACAGCAGCCACACAGCCAATCCCAGCCAAATGAAGGGCAAAGGAGATAAAGTTCCTCCTTCTCCCATATCCCAGGGCTTTGCTCCAGGGTCACATCAGGGAATTAAGGGATGAGCTCTCTCCTTGTCTCTCTGTGCTGCTAACGTGGCTAAGTGTGATCCCTTTAAATTCCTTTCGGGCAAATCCCAGTGTATCTCACCCAGGTACTCCCCCAATCCTCTCTGTACATCACACTGGGAAGGACATCCCTCCCTTCCAGCTGCAGAAGGGAATTCCTAACAGGTTTTGGAAGCCTCATCCCTTCCAGTCACAAAAGGATCCTTTCTTTGCTTCCCACAGGTAAGGAATTAGTCTGGCATCACAAACACCTTCATGTCAGGGGCAGGAAATGATTCTGGCACAGTATTTGCATGGCAGGGATTCCAAACAGCCTGGAGACATGCAAGTGTAAGAGAAACATCAGTGATACAGCACTGAAAAAGGGAAAATTTGATATTCCTACAAGAAAATCACTTCATGGAATTGAGACAAAGGCCAGGATTTAAAAACAGCCTTTAAAAGTCACCAAGGGCTTGAAAAATCAGATTCTTCTGAGCTGGGGCTTAGAAGGAGACACTGATCACCTCTGAAAATGGCGAATTTTCCCCCCACTTCTGTTTCAGCCCAAATTATTGCACTACTTTAGGCTGATCATGGTTTTGAAACTTTTGCTGCTGGTTTGTTTTCTCTCTTCCTACCCTCACACACCTTTTTCCTGACCAAGGACAACACAACTCCCACTTGGAAAAAAACATAATAAAGGCACTGCACTCCACTTCCTTCTCCTGAAGCAAAAAGAAATCCCTTTTTTACTTCTTTTGTGGTTTCAGGGAGCGAAGCAGTGAAATGATGAGATGAGTTTTGAGCAGCACCACCCTAAAAGCAGCTTGGAAAGTTCCAGTGGTGCCTCCTGCTGTGAAGCTGCTGCCCAACAACCCTCAGCTCCATTTCCTCACCTCTGCAGAGCTCCTGGGGGTGCTGCCCTCGTAGGGCTTGCTCTTGGGTGGAGGGGGAGGTGGCGTGGCCAATCCATCAGCCTGCAAGGAGGGGAAGCCTGGAAACAACAACAGTGAGAGAGGAAATAAGAAAAAATGGGGGAAAAAGAGGAAAAAAAAGATAAAATAGGAGAGAAAAAAAAAGGGAAAAAAGGGAAAGAAAAAAGGGAAAAAAGGGAAAAAAGGGAAAAAAAAGGGAAAAAAGGGAAAAAAGGGAAAAAAGGGAAAAAAAGGAAAAAAAGGAAAAAAAGGGAAAAAGGGAAAAAAAGTAAAAAAGGAAAAAAAAAGGAATGAAAGGAAAAAGGGGGAAAAGGTGAAAAAGGGGAAAAAGGCTGAAAAGGAGGAAAAGGGGGGAAAAGGGGAAAAAGGGGAAAAAAAGGGAAAAAGGGAAAAAAAGAAAAAAAAAGGAATGAAAGGAAAAAGGGGGAAAAGGCGAAAAAGGGGAAAAAAAGGGAAACAATGGAAAAAAAGGGGAAAAATAAGAACTAATAAGAACAAATAAGAAAGGGGGAAAAGGAATGGGAAAGAGAGTTGCACAGAGATTTTAAGGGACATCCATGAAATATCCTGTGCTCCCACCCATGAGCCGTTCCCTGCTCCAGCAGCTGAACCTGCTGGGATGTGCCAGGTCCCAGCTGAGGCCACTCCAGTCCCCAGGGCCCTGAGGAGTTCCCCCTTCCCCAAAGGGCTCTGAGCTGCTGTGACACCGAGAGAGCAGCCAAGTGCACCCATCAGCACATCTGGATCTGCACCCATCAGCACATCTGGATCTGCACCCATCAGCACATCTGGAGCATTCCTGGGGCTTCCCCTCAGAGCTTTGGTTTGAACTCCAGCTGATGGAGGAGATAAGCACCCAAACTTCAGAAGGATTCCAGCAATTAAACTCCTTGCTGAGGAGGAGAGGGAGGTTTCACATTCCTTTCGCAGGTCTTTCTTCACAGAGTTCCTGAATTGGTGTTTCTGGTTGTCTCCCCACCTCATCTTCTGCCCTGGTAGGTGTTTTTTGGTTTTTATCCTCTCACAACAATTTTATGCTTGTTTAGGTCATTATCTGCACTGGATTGTGAATTTCTATCCACATAAAGACAGCCAGGTCCTGCCCATGAACTTCTGTTCCTTTAAAAAAGAGCAGCAGACAGAAATGCAGCACCAGGGGAGTTCCAGGAGTGGAACTGCCCAGGTATTTTTATTTTTACCTTAAGCCACATTTAAATGTTACCTCAGAATTAACTACAGAACTTCCTGAATATAAAAGAAAGGTCTTTTTCCCCACCTCTTCTTTTTCAGGACCGGGTTATTGTACTGCTATACGTTCATCATGGTTTTGAAACCTTTGAAATTACGAGTTTTCTTGAACTTTCTAATTCTTGAAGATAAACTCCATCTCCTTCAGGTGGAACATTTACAGCTGAGTGTCCAAGCTGCACAGCAACCTCTCCAAGAACTCTGTGCCCCCTGATGGGAGTTACTGTTCATTAATTAACAGTTCATTAATTAAGATCCCTCAGGGCTTGCACTGGTAATTTAGGCTCAGAGCTGATCCCAAACACCACGGGATCGCTGCAGTTCCATCCTGGGGATCCACTGGAGATGCTCCTCCAGACCTGGCTCAGTGATTTACAGCTATCTACAGTGACTGTGTGTGATGTTCACCTCAGGGTTTAATAAACCTTCCCAAAACTCACGGAATCATGGAATGGTTTGGGTTGGAAGGGACCTGAAATCCCATCCAGTGCCAGCCCTGCCATGCCCAGGGACACCTCCCACTGTCCCAGGGTGCTCCAACCTGGCCTTGGGCACTGCCAGGGATCCAGGGGCAGCCACAGCTGCTCTGGGAATTCCATCCCAGCCCTGAGCCACCCTCGCACGGAGGAATTTCTCCCCAAATGCCATCTTAACCCAGCCCTCTGCCAGTTTAAAGCTCTCCCCCCGTGTGAAAAGTCCCTCCCCATCCTTCTTGTCCAAGTCAATACAGGAGGAAACAAGAAAGAAACTGCAAAATCCAGGAGCTGTTCCCTGGAATCCCTCGGATGCACTGATTTACCAAGGGATGTGCACAGCCAAACGCTGCTATGTGACAGGAACGTCTGCAGACACCCACAGCCCCGAGCCACCCTGGGATCTGCCCGAGAGCAGCTCCTCCGTCCCTCCCCGCGTCCCTCCCCAGCGCGGTTCCCTCAGCAAACACAGCCATTCCCACCCCATTCCAGCAGCAGGACTTACTCTGGGTCCGGGGGGTTTTGGGGGTGATGGGGGGCGGGCTGCGGGTGGATGGCTGCAGCGAGGAGCCCTGCAGCAAGCTCAGCTTGTTGTCTCCCAGCTGCAGGCTCTTGGGCCTCTGTGCCTTCCCGGCCGCGCCCTGGGGAGCAGAGACACACAAACAAAGCCCTCAGCGCTCACACACCCAACTGGAGCCGTCCCGGCAGCACAAAGGGCAGGCGGGAGGGAGGTGAACAGGAGGGAAAGGCCTGCCCTGGCTCGGCCCTGTCCAAAGGCACCCCCCGTGCCCTCAGGACACGGCCCGGCCTCCCCTGGCACTCCCTGGGCAGCACGGAACTGCTTCTAATGCTCCTCCTGGCCCTCCCAGGAAGGGAAAGTGTCGCACTGAAAAACTGCTGCAGTTCTGTGAATTTGCTCTGCAGGGGAGTGAGGGTGAAGTCTTTCCAAGAAATAAAGAAAAATGAAATTCTGGGTGCAGGTCAGAGCTGCTGGTATCCTCCAGCTCCCGAGGGCTGTGAAATGAGGCTACTTTAGGCTTTACACAGCAAATCCTTTGCATCTGGGAACTTGCATCCAGCTCCTTCCAGTGTCACATCTCCTGTGCTCTTCACTCAAAGCACAGTGTGGCCCCCGAAGTCCAGTGCAGGAACATTGGGGTCCTTTTCAGTACTAGTTTATTGCTTTTCAGAGCAGGCTGTCACTTAAACACACAATTAAACTCTTTTTTTCAGAGGTCAATTCTCCATCCCTGAGCAGTTCAGGATCTCTCCCTGCACAGAGGGGACCACACACTGGTTGATATAAAACACAAAAAGCTTGGACAGAAAGTCTTTGCTTCCCTCTGGCTTTCCAGCTCCCCAACAGCTCAGTCCAGAGCTCCAGAAAAGCCCTCTGTCCAACTCAGTGTGGAGCCATGCAACAGAGCAGCCACAAAAGCAGCTTTTCCTGGGCTTTTCAGTGTCCTGAGGCAGGACTGGAACCCTGTACTGCTCCTTCCCTTCAGAGATACGGAGGATTTCATCCAGCAGCGATTCTGGAGGCAGAGGGCCAGGCCTCCTGCAGCACCAGCATCCACAACCCCAAATTTCCTGAGCTGGAAATCCTGTCAGGACCCAATGACAGCACCCTGGAGCCGCAGATCCCCTTCTTAGAAATGCCCTGCAGCCTCCAAGTGCTGGCAGCGTCCCTCAGACCTGATGAGAATTCCTGAAAATGGATCAGCATAACCTGTCCCTGCCAGATCCAGCTGAGAACTTGGGAGAGGAAAGGGAAATACAGGAATTCGTGTTTTCTCTTTATTGAGAAAAACGAGCCTGTGTTAAATCAGATTAGCAGCCAAGTGAAGTGAGATTAGGGGCACTGAAATACCCAGGTGCCCAGTTCTCTCAGCCTGAGGATATAACACAGTTTTACATCCACCAGGACAATATCCCAAGGTGTAACACAGTTTTACATCCACCAGGACAATATCCCAAGGTGTAACACAGTTTTACATCCACCAGGACAATATCCCAAGGTTGTGCAGCTCCACCTGTGGGCTGAAACTCATCCCTGTGCTTTGGGTGACTACTCTGAACCTCAGTGTGAGCCCTAAAGCCCAAAACCTCCAGCCTATTCCACATTCCAGCCTCCTCTGGGGCAGCAGATTCCAGTTTATTCCTCCAGGAATGACCACCCTGCCCTCACACGGCTCTGGAGCAGAGCACAGCCTGGCAGACCCTGCTTCCCAGAGCTGGTGACTGAACCACCAGAGCATCTTTTCCCAGCTCCCTGCTCCACCCAAGTGCTCTGCACCTCCCAGGACATTTGATTTGTGCAGTGGTGCTGCCTGACAGCAGCTGCACATCTGGCTGGATCCCTGCCTGGCTGAACAGGGCTCCTGGCTCCAACAAAAACCAGGATTTGCTGTGGTGCTGAGAGCACCACAGGGCTCTGCTCTGTTCAGCACCTCCCTGAGCCACCAGTGCCTCCTGCTCCCAGCCTGGACCTCCAGCCAAGCTGCAGTTGGGCCTGTGACACAGATTTTCCAAATTAAAAACAGAGAATTACTCAGATGACCAAGGCTTCTTGCTATGTGAACCCCTCCCACAGTTTAATGAAGCTGCCCCTGACCAGCATGGCTGAGAGCAATGGAAACACTCCCAGCTCCTGCTGAGGGTTTTATTATTGCTGTCATTGTTATGGTGATTTTTTTACCATTTTGGACATCAGTTCTGTCTCTGGCTCCTTCTCCACAATAACCTGAGACTTGCTAATGCTCCACTCCTTCCTCTTGAGTTTGCTAATCCTGTTGTCACCCTCGTCTTTCCCGGGCAGCTCCTCAGCTCTGGAAGATGTGGAGATTCTCCTCTCCAAGAGAGGCTCCAGGGTGGATCTGTGGCCCAAAAGAGTAAGAAAAACATGAAACACAAATCCATCAGACCTAGAAAGGGCTGCTTGTTAAAGGGCTGTGATGTCTCAGTTTGTGTAAGGGATTATTGTGAAAAAGGAGTTATGACCATGGATTTTTCAGTGGGATTTGTGCTGTTACCCCGAAATTCTGAGTATTGCATGTTTTTTGCCCAAGGTAAAGTGTGATCTGCTTGCAGAGGGAGACAGAGCTGCAATTTATGCTCAGCCATGAGTCTCCCTGACCTTGAACAAATCACCCAAACTCTGGTTTATAGCTGTAAATTCAGTGTACAGACAAGTGACAGCAGGGAATGTCCCCAGGTGCGGCAGCTCCTTTCCATGCCATGGATGCAGCTGCAGACAGGGTGCAACGAGTGCTGTGTGCCTTATTCACCTCTTGGCTGACCAAAATTAACCTTCTGCTAATTAATTAACCAGTGCCTCTGGGAAACAGAGGCAGGGGGCACCTGGGATGCACTGGGGATTACTGGGGGTCCCGAGGCAGCAGCTGGGGGTTCAGTTCCCACTGTTTGTGCTCCAAACCCCCGTCTGTAAAACGGAATAACAAATCCACCTCCATTAACATTTTTTAAAGTATTTCTGTGGAATAAATTTTGATTTTCAGAGTAACTGATCCTGTCTAAGGCAAATCCCCCCTGCTGTCCATCACTGTCAATCACTGACCCGTCCGAGCCCGGCCTGGAGGAAGCGCTGTCGGATGAGGTGGATGAGGTGGAGGCCACGGACGAGGCCACAGAGGTGACTGAGAGCCTCCTGAGGGTGGAGGACATGATGTAGGGCAGCACCACCGAGCCCGACCTGCTCGGCTTCCTCTCGGTCAGCACCGGGGGCTGCAGGAAAACACCAGTGAGAAACCTCCAGCAGCAGCAGATCCACAGCTGACAGCAAGGCTGGGGCAGGGGGGCCTGGGCAGCCTGGATCCAGGGCTGGGCCCAGGGACACAGAGTTTAATGGGACCCAAGGTCCTGCACTTGGTCACAGCCCCTGGGCTGGGAACAGAGGGGCTGGACACAAAGGGACCTGGGGCACTGCTGGACAGCAGCTGGACATGAGTCCAGGTGTGCCCACGTGGCCAAGAAGGCCAATGGCACCTGGGCTGGATGAGTGGCCAGCAGAAGCAGGGCAGTGACTGTCCCCTGTGCTCAGCAGTGGGGAGGCCACACCTTGAGTGCTGTGTCCAGTTCTGGGTCCCTTTAGCAGGGACATGGAGGGGCTGGGGTGAGTCCAGGGAAGGGAACAGAGCTGGGGAAGGGGCTGGAGCCCCAGGAGAGGCTGAGGGAGATGGGGAAGGGGCTGGAGCACCAGGAGAGGCTGAGGGAGATGGGGAAAGATGGGAGGCCTGGAGAAAAGGGGGATCAGGGGGGACCTTGTGGCTCTGCACAAGTCCCTGACAGGAGGGGGCAGCCGGGGGGGGTCAGGCTCTGCTGGCAGGGAACAGGGACAGGAGGAGAGGGAACAGCCTCAGGCTGGGCCAGGGGAGGCTCAGGGGGGACAGCAGCAGGAATTTTTCCATGGAAAGGGTGCTCAGGGCTTGGCACTGCCCAGGGAGGTTTGGAAGTGTCCAAGGAATTCCTGGAGGTGGCAGTCAGAGGTCTGGGCTGGGGACAAGGTGGGGATCAGGCACAGCTTGGACTCGATGGTCTCAAAGCTCTTTCCCAATCTTGCTCATTTGGGGATTCTGTGAAACCACCTCACACCCACCCATGGGTGGAAAAGGGGGAGTTGGGTTCCTCTGGGGCAGAACATGGGAAAACCAGGTTCCCTCACCAAAGTTATGACCCCGTACTGCTTCTCCACCTTCCTCCTGAGCTCCCTGAAGCAGGCCGTGAGCCTCTCGTGCAGGGGCTTCAGCTGCTCCGTCAGCTTCTCACCGTGGATCCGGATCCCCTCTGCCAGGAGAGGCATCTGGGCGAGGGAGGGAGGAGCAGAGTGAGCTGCAGGAGCACAAACCAGCCCTCCTGCTCCTCAGAGTGCGACTTCAACAGCCCAGATAGAATTAAAGGATTTAAATCAACGTGTTTTGAGTTTGCAGAGGGGAAAATAAACAGTGACACAGCAAGGGAGCTCAGCTGCTGACTCAGAGCTGGGGACAGTGAGGGAACTTCAGTGTTGGAGCTGCAGGGGTGGAACAAACATCAACATTTTCCCCATTTGCAGCACAGTTCCAGGCCAGGCTGGATGGGGCTTGGAGCCCCCTGGGACAGAGGGAGGTGTCCCTGCCCGTGGCAGGGCTGGCACTGGGTGGGTTTAAGGTCCCTTCCCACCCAAACCATTCCATGATTCCCTCTTCCCCACTGCTTTGGAAAATGCATGTTAAATACTGGAACAGATCCCTGCTCAGCTCCCAGAGCTGTGTGATTGTGAGGAGCCTTCAACCAGGCCCTGCTGGCTCTGGGAATGGGCACAAACTGCTCTGCAGGGATGGAATTTGCAACCCAAGAAAACAGTGCAAGTTTTTAGTGCCATTTGGGACCAAACAGACCAATCCTAATGGTCAGACTGACAAACCAGTAGCTCTGATGGTTTCACAAAGAGGTAACAGATATTTTAATATCCCTGAGGGAAAAGCCATCCCCTGTTGGCAAATATTTCTGAGCACATGGAAGATTTTAGGCCACAATTTTAGCACACAGCAGTTTTCTTAAAATAAAAACAAATTGTCCATAAATCCAGACTGTTCCTGTAACACTGATCTGTGGAACACTCCAGCAATGCTGAGGAAACATCTGCACTGGGGCAGTGCTTCCAGCTTCTCCCCAGTTCCATACCTGAATGGCAATTTGTTGCTTGAGGAGCTCAATTTTGTCTTGATCTTCAGGATGTTCTTGGAGATATTTCTCTGTGAAGAAGGCCTGGAAGCAAAGAGAGGAGGTGACACAGGTGACACAGACACTGCTCCCTCAGGCAGCTCTGAGGCAGAGATCCTTCAGAAGCAATTCACTGCCATTATATTTCATATTAAAGCCAAATTTTGCTGGCACCGAGCTGAGGAACAAAGAACCAGGGTTATTTGTTGGGAAAAGGGGAACAAACCTCACTTTTTTATTTTAAAAAGTTACTTTTTTTTCTAGTGAAACACATGGAAAAACATTTACTGGCACCAGAAAGGTTTTGCTCAGTCCTGATCCCCTTCTCACAAACCAGTACTGATTTGAGTAACTGAGGTTCCATCACTTCTTCTCACTTAAATGTGAGTGGCAGACCCAAAATGTCAAGTTCTGACTTCAAAAAGCCTCTTTATGTTTCAGCAGTCAGTGCCCCACAGCACACAAGGACACCCAAACCACCTCAGCTGCCCCAAGGGGAGCAAGGCAGCTCCTGCTGCAATTCCCTTCATTTTGGCCCTTAAATCCCTCATTTCCACCTGGGGCTGCTTACAAAGATTCAGTAGAAATAAAGACTATGCTGGGATTTGGGCTCCAAGCTTCCTTCAGCAAAGCACCGTCACTCTCCACTTCTCCTGAGTTTACCTTTAATCAGCAGAATCTGGTCTTGGTTTGAAGTTGAACAAACACAAATCCACTTTTCTGGACTGAAAACTGAGCCAATTCCCATGATGCATCCCATTGAAATGGATCCCAATTCCTGGTCAGAATGATTTAACTTTTCTTTTTTTTCTTAGATAAACCCCCTAATAAGTTTTTCATTGTGTCTCTGAACTATTTCAGCCTCTGAATACTTTTTTTTTTTACTTCTGTAAAACTGGACTGGAGTACAAGTTTATAGGGCTGGGGGTTTGATCCTGAACAGGATGGAGGTGAGCCTTGGAAAGAGCTGCTGGGTTGCTCCCAGAGGATTTTCCTTGAAAGTGCTTAATTATTGCAAGAGGAAAGATGTTAAAAACTCCAACTTTGGCTTTTGGCTACGATAAAACAATTAAAACTCAGATTTTAGCCGCCCACAAAAGCCAAATGTTCTGCACTGATCTGCAGCTGAAATAGGAAAGTATGAACCAGCAATGAGCATTTCCAGATGTGGCTGCAGAGACTCTGTGTTTTCTAGTTCTAACTGCTTTCCCACTTTCGTAATTCTAAACTTGATGTCAACCTTAATTCATAAAATGGGAGGATTCAGGGCCAAATTCAGCCCTGGCAAAGCTTCCAAACTCCTCTGGAATCAGCAGAGCTAGAGCCCAGATCAATCAGCCTCTCTCTCAATTACCTTGTGCACCTCATTTCAGGACAGGCACACAGCTGAGGAGAATTAAATGTGTTTTAGCACATTCCACCCAGTCTGGGGAAACCAGCAGTGCCTTTTGTGCCGGGAATGTCATCACGAGGTGGAGGGAATCAACAGCTTCAGTCAAACATCACAGAACAGAACAACCTACACTGCTCAAGTGAAGGCAGCTGAGTAAACCTGCACAGGAAGTGCTGCTTTTCCCCGGAATTCTTTGCTCTGTCGCAAGACTCCAGAGACAGAGAATCTGCTGGCAATAAAAAGCCTCCTTTGCCTTATCATTCCCTACCAACACAAGGGAGAAATGCCATCTTTGGCTTTTCTTTGCCACCTGGGCTGCCCAAGCACCTCTGTGCCCCACAGGGCAGGAGCAGGTTCTTATCCCACTGGAAAGGAGGCCCAGAGGAGCTCCCTGGGCCTGCAGAGCACTGAGCCCAAGCCCTTCCACCTTGCAGGCAGTGCACATCTGTGTTCTTTGCTCTCTCCTGTCTGAGCTCTGCACACACAGACCCCAAAGTGCCGTGTCTGGAACAGCTGGAAATGGAACTGAGCCTCCCAGGGAACAGTCCCAGCCTTCCACAGGGCAGAGGCCAGGAAACAGCTCCAGCTCAGAGTCCTGGAAGGCTTTGGGTTGGAAGGGACTATAAGGACCAGGTTGCTCCAAGCCCTGTCCAGCCTGGCCTTGCACACTTCCAGGGATCCAGGGGCAGCCACAGCTCCTCTGGGAATTCCATCCCAGCCCTGAGCCACCCTCACAGACAGGAATTCCTTCCCAATATCCCACCCAAATCTCCCCTTTCCCAGTGGGAAGCCATTCCCTGTGTCCTGTCCCTCCATGCCTTGTCCCCAGTCCCTCTCCAGCTCTCCTGGAGCCACTTTAGGCTCTGCAAGAGCTCTGAGCTCTCCCAGGAGCTTCCCTTCTCCAGGTGAGCACCCCCAGCTCTCCCAGCCCTGCAGAGAGGCTCCATGGCTGTGACAGAGACCTTCTCATAGTTGGTGTAGCCCCCCATGACCGCAGGGTCCACGATGCCATTGAGCAGCATGGACAGAGGGTGCACGGGCAGGCTCCGGTCCCACATGTGCTGCTGGACAATGTTGGTGATCTTCTCATTGGTGAGCTCCATGGTCTCTATGGCATTCTCCAGGGGGCTGATCTCCTCCTGAGGGAGAGAAGGAACAGAATGAACCTCCATTAGAGTCACAGAATAAACCTTTCAAACCTTCATTCAATTTTTAGGGTGAAACTCTCCCCTGGGAGGGTGGGGAAGGGCTGGGATGGAATTCCCAGAGGAGCTGTGGCTGCCCCTGGATCCCTGGCAGTGCCCAAGGCCAGGCTGGAGCAGCCTGCGACAGTGGGAGGTGTCCCTGGGCATGGCAGGGGTGGCACTGGGGGAGATTTAAGGTCCCTCCCAACCCAAACCATTCTAGGATTCCATGGTTATGTGATTTATTGCTCTCCACTGAGTAAGAATGATTTGCTTTTATCTGTGCCACATCCAGCAGTGGAAGGACTGATATTCCCAAGTGTTTCAAGGCTCTATTCCATGAGGGATGGAGAGGAGGAGATCCAGCCCCGTGGAGAACTCACCGTTGTGACCTGTTTGACCTCGAACCACTTGAGGATGCCTGGAAATGAGTAAGCTGTCGTGTAGGTTGTCCGTTCTATCCACATGTTCTGCTCAGAGAAGGAATAAAAAGACACCTGAGATGTAAGGAAAATATTGGTCTTGGAACTCAATTCTCTCCTGCGTGGGATGAGGCTTCCAGAACAAGCTGGCAGGAATTCCAGAGCCATTTCCACCTTCCCTGACTGGGATGGAGCTCCTCGCTGGGCTCTGGAGGAAGCTGGGATCACACAGCACCGCATTTATGGATTATGATGGATTTTAAATGCTAAAACTCCAGCTCCTATGGAGCCCCTTGACATCATCTCCAACTTCAGTGGCGACTGCAACGCCCTTGGTGTCTCCTACGTTTTAATTCCCAACCTCCACAGCCACAGGGAGAGGGAAAAGGTGAGAATTTGGCCAAAATGCCACCACCAAAACAAACGACAGGCAAAGGACTCACAGCAAACTCATTGTCTGGATCTTTCTCTCCTTTCCTGACAGGCCTGGAGTGGGTGAATTGCTGCACCTCGTTGGCTCTGTAGTAGCTGGGGAGAAGCAGAGTAAAAGGTGATTTTCCTCAGCTCCCACCCTCCTCACCCAAATGCTCAACTGTTTCCTCACAGGTTGTGGGGAGGACTTTACACAATTTACACGAGACACAAAGGCCAAGTTAGTGGGGAAAACACAAAGAAAATGTTGAGGGGAAAAGGAAAATAAATTACTTTAGGATCTGTTCAGGAACAGGTTTATCTTTGTAATTCGGTGGCAGGTTCATCACAGGCTTCACAATGAAGCACTGCACATCTGAGCAGCTCTGGTTAAGGATGAAAAACTAGGAACCCTTTTGGGAAAACACGAGAGGGAGAGAAAAACCCTTCCTGTTTCATTGCCACACTTTTCCACAATTCCCTGTGCTCTTGTAAAGTATTTTTCTTCAAACCTGACTAATTCATCACCAATCACAGGCATTACTGCACCTTGCAGTTTGTAGGCTCCTTGTGAACTAAAAACCCAAAAAGAAAAGGACTTTACAAATAATAATCACAGAATCCCAGAATGTTTTGGGTTGAAAAGGACCTCAAAATTCATGCAGTGCCACCCCTGCCATGGACAGGGACACCTTCCATTGTCCCAGACGGCTCCAGCCTGGCCTTGGACACTCCCAAGTGTTGAAATTCCCTGGTAAAAATGCTTGGGAATCCTGGGCACCACCGATTTTTACTCTGGGAGACAAGAAAAAGGGAAACAAGGTCCTGCAGGAGGTTCTGTGGGTGCATCTCACTCTTCTCTCACCCCATAGTTATTTACCAGAGGCTGCTGCTCCTTCCCTCCCACTTTTAGATTAATGAAGCCAGCTGAATAAAATAATTGCTTTTAATCAAGGAATAGCTGCTCCATCCTCAGCTTTTGCACTGGTGAATAATGACAGACATTAAAAAAACCCTAGCAATTGTATCCCCAAGCACCACAGCTTATCATGTTCCTCCAAAATTCTGCTTTAAGAATTGTGCTGAGGCTTTACAGAAGCAAATCCTGGCTGGAAAAGCAAAGCTTAACCAATCTGACCCCCATGAGCAGATGATTTCTGTGATTCCCCTGCCCTCTGAAGTGGCAATGTTTTAGTGGGGGCTGAAGGCAGCCCCCACACATCCTTGAACTCACCGAGGGCAGCTCTGGAGAATGTTTTGAGAGCCAGGGGAAAGCCACCCTGCCTGCAGCAAGAAGCCAGCTGGCCACTAGCCAGGCTGAGCCCAAACCCAGAGCCATGTCAGATCAGGCTCTGAGCCCCAGCTGATGAATTCCTTGTCTCAGGAGAGCTTGTTAGCTTGGCCTCGGTGCCCTGCAGGGCCCCTGCACAGCTCCCAGTGCTCAGCTGCTGGGGACTGGGCTGCCTTGGGGGGCAGGGAACCCCTGAGGCCCAGCACAGCTCACCTGGTAGCCCCAGCACATTATTACCAAAAGAAGAACGAGGTATTTTGTCATGAAAGAGCAAAAAAACTAACTAAAGTAATAAAAAAGAGCTGGAGACAAAGGAGATTAAAAAGCGCCTGAAAGTAAAACCAACCTCAGAAGCAGCAAGGTCTGCCTAACACAACAGAGATCTGGGCACTCCTCATCTCCTCAGGACGTGTTTGTGGGAGTCCAAACAGAACCTGTCCCACATCCAAGCCCTGCAGCTGCTCCCCTTCATCCCAGGGCTGTGCCAGAGACCCGGAACCCAACACCCCCAAACCTTCGGGATGGTTCAGATCTGCATCCAAATTCTGCAGCCCGGGTTCATCCCGAGCCAGGAACATCAGAACAAACACAAACAGATGCAAAGGAAGCAGCTGAAACAAAGCAGCAACAGAAGAGGCGTTTCTGATACCAAGTTTCGTCTTGAATGGATTTTAATTTCCTATGTGGGTTCAGTGCTTGGCAGGAGGACTGCAAGGGAAGCATCTGCTGTCACTGCTCGAGCTGGGCCTTTGTGCACAGGGTTTGAGGAGCCAAATGGACCTTCAGCTTCTCCAGCCTGGCCTGGTGAACACAGGCTGGGAGCCCAGGAACTTGGTGTGCCTGCAGTGCATCCTCCAGGAGCCACTGACTGAAGCCACTGGCAGCAATCTGGAGCATCTCCACCAGTCACACTCACAGTTATAGAGGATCTTAAGCCTGGTGGGGAGCTTGGGACCCAGCCTGGAGTCCCAGCAGCAAGGGGGAAAAATAAGAATTAAAAAATAGTAAGGGCTGTGCACCCAATGACTTTTGGTGAAATAATGACTTTGCACTTCTTACAGAGGGACTTTTAGGGGGAAAAGCACACAAACCCCAGCACTTCAGAAATGCTAATGGCCTGCCTGGAAGAAGGGAGTGCCCTTCACATTTTATCCCACCTTCACATAAGGTGAAGCCTGTATTTCACATCTTTCACCCAGAAACACCCAACTGGGTCCCACCATGGCCTGAGCAGTCAGCACCACCTGAGTGAGGACTCAGGAAATCCTCCCTGCAATCTGTTCCTTGCCCTGACAGCAACTTGTTTAATTCTGACAACCTCAAACTGCCTTCAAATTCACCCTTGCAACTCTGGAGAGCCTCATTTCCATGCCCAGTGCCTGCCTCCAAACCCCCTCAGAGCAATCATCCCCTGGCTTGTTATTAGTGCTGTTCACCAACTGTGTTCCTGCGGGGAAGAGGCAGCCCTGGGTGTGCCAAAAGGCCCTAAACCCAAAAGATACACTGTTTGGGGGAAGCCTTGATCTCCTCTGCTGGAGGGGCAGTGCTGGTCATCTTCTCAGCACTGGGGAACTGAGTCAGCAGCTTCAGGTTAAAATCCTCCCTCCGCTCGTACTCCTTGCCACGGTAGATGAAAATCTTATTCTGTGGGCAGGAGAAGAAAAAAGGGAATTAGAACTCAACAAAGCAGTGGGACAGAGCTTTCCAAACACCCCCAGAGCTGCTTTAGGGGAAGGGCTGATCCCAGCTGGACAGACAGAAGGGGTGAGAGAAGGAACATGGGCACAGCAACTCCCAGGAGCCAGGCCTGGCAAGGGGAACCTCAGATTTGTATAAAATGGCATTTCTCCACAGAGAATCATCAGAGTTGGAAGGAGCTTTTACAGCTGCAGTGAGCACCCTCCAACAGGGGCTGATGTCCCCACAAACACATCCCAGGGCAGAGCTGCTCACACTGCCCACACTGCACCAGCTCTGGGTTGAACAGAGGGAATCTCAGCCAGGAGCTGATTTTGGTAAAAGAGTAAATGTGCCACGAAGTTCTTAAATCCAGGGACCTGCCTGCTGCCTGCCAGCCCCTGGTGTGAGCTCCCTGAGGGATCTCCCTGGGCACAGATGAGAATTTTACCTTGGTCCAGTTCCTGACCCACCACCCACAATGTCCAGCCCTGGCAGTTTTGCTCCACACACCCAACACCAGACTGGGGCCAATTATTTCTCCATGTGGCAGTGGTTTCTGGAAGGGATGGATTCCAAAACATGACCTGCAGGTGAAAGCTTTCCATGCCAACCCTTCACACAGTTCTAACTTTACATTTCTCTCTTTTATTGAGCTTGGCTTCCCCTGAAGGCCAGTACTTCAAACAGCTCCAGTCTGAGAAGGTAAAATGGCCCTGAATTTTAAATAACAGGGTATTTTCAGCCTTGCTGACCCTGGATCTGAGTCATTCCTGTCCTCCACACAGGTCCAGGAATGCTCAGCAGCTGTCTTAAATCAGAAGCACCTTTGCACTTTAATTCTGTGTGGGACAAACTCTCCCTGGTCACTGAAATGATCCCTGTCCTGAAAATTTGGTTGATTGAGGCTGGAAAGCAACAGGATAAATTCTTCACAGGCTGAACATTTTCTAACAGTAACAATCACATTTCAGAGGGAGCACAAATACAAAAGGTAAATTCTATTTAAATCCACAGAAGAACTTATCAATCATCTAAAAACCCTGTGTAACACCCTGACTCCACTCGAGCTGGTGACACACAGAATTTCATCTCTGAGTTGTCTCTCTGTAGACACTGAAATGCTCTGAAACACTCCTGGGATTTAGATCTGCCAGTGCCACTGAAACAAAAAGGAGTTTGGCACCGAATTTTTTCGGAAGCTCTGCAAAAGTTGTGACTTTTAGGGTCTCCAGCACTCCAGAAATTGGGTGTGGAAGGATCCTTACCCGCAGGAAAGAGGGAAAACCCTGTCCATAGTATCCAACAGCAAAGTACTCGGGCTGAGGTCTCATGGCCTTCATGATATTCTCATAAAAAGTAGCTCTTTTTTTCTGGAAGAGAAAAAGACACCACACTTTCACTGTGGAATAGTCCAGGACATTGCCAGCTCACATTCCCAGGGACAATGCTGATCTCTGAGCTCTGCCCTCAGAACACACCCCACAATGGCTGTTTTGATGCAGTCTCTCATCCTTATCCATTTACTTGATTAAATATTTGCTTTGTCTGAGCCAGAACCAACTTCATTTCCTGGTCTGCGGACATGAGAACAAAGCCACAGCTTTTAGGATTCCAGAAGGATATTTGAAATCCTTCACTGTGGGAAAATAAATGAAATATAAATATATTCTGAAAGTGAGCAGACACAAATGGTGACAAATGTCAGAGAACTGGCAGAAACAAAACTGGGCAGATGATTCTGCTATGGAAGAACATAAAGACCATCTGGTTCCACCCTTAACCACTAAAAACCAGAATTCAGAGCCAAGAGGATTCTATAGCTCTGTGTTCACGCCCAACGATTTTACCACAGAAATAACAAGGGGATGAGATTCACGGAGCCTGGAAATGCACCTTGGTTGTTACTTCATTTGGTTAAAATCATGAATTCTAGACATCTGCACATGGTATTGTCATGCTAATTAGAAGGTCAAAAAGTACAGTGAAAATATTTATTCTACTACTAAGCTTTACAAAGCCATGGGGTTAACTTGGTTTGTTTGTCTTTAACATAAATTTATTTTAGGCTTATCCTGCTGAACAATATTAATTTAAGCAGTCAGCAGCCTGCTGGAAATGGAGAACAAAAGCCTTACCAGGAGATTCCCAAGTCCCTCGTAGTCAAAGACCTTGTTTTCATACATGTCAGCCAGCTCCTTGCTCAGCTGAATGGCTTTTTCCCACATCTCCATGGAGGAGAGGCAGGAGGGGAAAGGAGAGCACAAACAACATGAAAGACTCAGTTAAAAGCTTTCATTAGCACAGATAGGTAAACAAAAATGCAGCTGATTGTAATTCAGGCACTACTTTCATGCTCTGCCAGGTTTCCCTCAGACCCTGTGCTGTGCATTTTTTTCAGGGATTATTGCACTCATACAGATCTTGTGATTTGGAGATCTGAAAGTGATTTGCAGAGCCAGGTCCCCCTTGTGATCCTGCCAAACTGAGCACTGGCAGGAGGAAGGACAGGTCTGAAGAGCAGAGAGAGGAGCCCAGGTGGTCTCCTCCTGCAGCAGCACTTGGACAGGGCTTCCTTGGGTTTGTCTCATCATGGAATTCGGGTGGGAATTCTTAAATCTCACCCAGTGCCAGCCCTGCCATGCCAGGGACACCTCCCACTGTCCCAGGGTGCTCCAGCCTGGCCTTAGGCACTGCCAGGGATCCAGGGGCAGCCACAGCTCCCCTGGGAATTCCATCCCAACAACCTCACCACCCTCACAGGGAACAATCCCTTCCCAATATCCCATCTAAATTTCCCTTATTTCAGCTTAAAGCCATTGAGCCCTGGCAGGACCATCACTCCAAGGTGCAGCTCCCAGGGTCAGTGTCAGCCACGGAAGCCACACTCCCTGCAATCCCAAAACCCAACAAGAGCCACTCCAGGGGAAGGAAGGACAAACACCTGCAGATTTCCCATCTGCCCAGAACCTTGAACAGGCTCATTCTCCAGCCACTCTTTGGCCAACACAGAATCAGGAGTCAAATATCCCCAGACAAACACAAACTGCTCATGGCAGTGCTGGGATCCCTGCCAAAAACCCTGGTGTGGAACCACTTCTGCTTTACCCTTTTAACCAAGCTCAGCCAGCCACAGAGCCAGGAGTTCAGCAGTGAGGAAATACTGAACACAGAGCAAAGGGAACTCCCAAGGCAGGAGTAGGAACAGCAGGACACACTCACTTTGCCCCTGTCAAAGAAGGAGATGATCTCCTGGTAGAGCTTCTCCTTGAGCTCCTGCTGGGACACATAGTAGGTGTCCCTCTGCAGCAGGTGAGGGACACAAGGCTTCTCCGACCACTGGCACAGGGAAAAAAGGCAAAGGTGAAAGAACTGCAACGTTTCCAGATAAATCCTCACAGTGGGTGATTCAACAGAAATCTCTCACCAGTGCAAAGAGGTTTTGCAGGGATATAAACCTGAGACATTTTCTCACAGCTCACTGCAGCACCAGGAGGGTGTAACGAGTTGATGCTAATAATTATTTTGCTTTTATCCTTATTATTTAATTCTATCATTTATTTTATATATTTATACCATTATTATATATATATAATTATTTATATATCATTATATATATATATCTTTTTAACATATAGTTATATATAATTATATCATTTCATAGATACCATTATATTATTATATACATCATAGTTACAATCATTTTGCTGTGGAATCTGCAAGATTGTGAAGCCCCTTAGTGACCACTGCTACCTACATGATTCAAAGTCACTTTAAAAATAGAAAAAAAAAAGTGATTTGGTTATTCTGAGCTGTTTGTGCTTTGTTTAAATCCCAAATCCTGACCGTGGAAACTCAGTTTGGTTTTAGTGGCACACCTGGAGCAGCTCTGCGTGGAGGAGCAGGGTGTAGGCAGCCTCTGTGAAGTTCTCACAGTCTGTGTGCAGGTCCCTGAGCTTGTACAGATACCTGAGCAAAGGAAAAGCAGCTCCTTGATGTGAAGGGCTCCTGTACCCAAGGGAACACCCAGGGAATAAAGGCTTTTTCCAGGCTCATGGAGGGACACAACCTACCTGATGTAAATGTCCTCTCGCTTCTTCTCCTTGTAAAAATTCTGCCAACAACAGAAGAAGTCAAACACTGGCAATGCAAAGCACCATGGATTTGCAGAATCGTCTCTAGACAATTAACCTGAGCAGCAATTTCAGGCATTTCAGGGATATTTGCTGTCACTTTGGCTGCTCCAAGGTGGATCCACCCCTGAGACCACCCCTTAACAGCAGGGGGGCACCAGCACCTCCAGGAAAGGGACAAATCAGGGAAATGGCTTGTCTGAAGTCAGACAGGCTCTTTGCAGGGGAACAGGGATCCCAACCATCAGCATCTTTCCTGCCTGTGTCCAGGGTTCCAGATCAGCAGGCTCAGCCAATGACTTGATTTTGGACTGTCCATCTTTCTGTGTTTCCATCTCCAGGGCCCGATTTGGGCACATCATTAACCAAAACGGGCATGAGGAACTCATTAAAATCCTCCTCCAGATTAAAAATAATTCCCAGGGGGTCTGGAAAGGCCCAGAGGAAGTGTCCCAAGGGCAGGGGAGGTGTCCCAAGGCCCTACCAGCACGTTGACAGTGCAGCTCATGCGGTTCTCCTTGCTCTCGTCGTGCATGATGGTCCTGTAGTCCAGCAGGTTCTCCAGGAGGCTGCTGACCAGCAGGGCAAACACCTCTCCCGAGGCTGCCAGGTACTTGTGCTTCCTGCAGTGCTCCAGGAGCCTGCAGGGACACCCAAGGGACAGAGGGGAAGGCTCAGCTGTGGCTCTGGGTGGTGGGAAATGGAATTTCAGTATGAATCACCCAAAAACTCCAGCGAGTCCCTGGATGGACACTCAGTGCTGGACACACCTGAGACACCCAACTCAGGTGGGGCAGGACAGTGCTTGTTGATCGAAAAAATTTGTGTTAAAAGCTCTGATTTTGTTTTAACTTTGAGCCTGCTCTTCCCTTTGCAGCCCCCTCCCCAGTTTGGCAGCTGTCTCTGAATTCCACCTCCAGTTCAGGGCAGTTAAAGTGCAGAATGGATCCCTCATTTTTGGGCAATCAGGCCCTGAACACCTGCACAGCACTGAGATCACTGCAGCTGCACCAGCTCCCTGCTCACTGGAGTAATTAATGAATTAGGGCCTCTCTGCATTAGTAAAGCTGCCCAAAAAAAAGATTAAAAAGGGCTTCCAGGTGCTTTATAAAACTCACAGTTTCTCCAGCAGGATCTTGTACTGCTCATCCCCTCGGCCCCCCTCCACCTCCTGGTCCAGCCTGGTGATCAGCTCATTTTCAAACTGGAAAGGCAAAACCCCAACCATCAGAGAGAGCTCAGCCCGGGGGTGTCCCTGACCCTCCCCACCAGCACAGGCAGGGTTTGCAGGCTGAGCTCTGGGTGCTCTCAGAGCTGGGGCAGAACAAAAAGGGAAAAAAACCAAAATGCCAAGACTGGAGCAAGGAAATGCAACTCCTCCCTCTCCCACCCCACACACTCTCGCTGTGGGGTAATTAAAGAACCACATAATCCTAATGTGGGACTGCCCAGCAGTTTGCTGTGGAGTAACTCACAGCCAGAAATGGAGCTTGGGGGGATTTCTGTTGTTATTATACAGGTAAATAAATGTTGGTAACCCCGAAAAGATTTCTTTTAGGTGTTTTTATGCCTCATTGATTCTTGCAGCACTGAGTCTGTCGGAGTTGTTCTCAGGTTGAGAAAAATGTAAATATTGCAGTTTTTTTGGGAATGTGCTCTCCTTGGCCAACGAGAAATTTCTGTTTCAGGATTTGTTTTCATGGTTTATGTTGTGCACACACTGGGACTGTCTGTTCACAGACACAGAGGATTCCAGCAGCTGAACTAGGCTGGAGGGATGTGATCTCTCTCCTTCTCTTTCCTTCTTATTAATATCTAATCTAATATCAAATCTATGTATAAAAACAAACCTTCTGATCTTCAGTCATTGAACTCTGAGTTTTTGTTGGCGAGGCCCTGGGAAACTAGGGCTCTTCTCATCAACAAATAAATAGCTAAAATTACTTTTTAGACACTCTGAGGGTCTCCAAATTGTTTCCCAATTTAGAGGTGGGCACTGACACCTCAGCAAATGCAGGGAAGGGTGAAAAAAGGGGAATTCAGGGATTATCAAAGTCATGGAAAAGCTCAGTCAGGGACAGACCTGACCCCTACAGACCACAGTGACTTCCCAAGGGCTTTGGCACAACTTTGGGTGGGGATTTTTTTGTTTTGTTTAAATATTCTCTTTGTTTGTCCAATGCACAGTGTGGAACATTTATAGTGAAGACACCAGTATTGTGTATATATTGCAAATACATGTACTATATATATATTTATATATATATAATTTTTATATGCTTATAGAATGTAAAATGGTACATAATATAGTGCATATAAAAATATAAAACATAGTATATTTTATATATACATATATATGGCATTATACTGTATTTATTATCTATGTATGCTGTATTATAACATATATGTTGGTTATATATGGCATTCCCTTACCATGTGGAAGTTCCCATTCCCACTGAAGTTGAACTCACACTGCATCATGTCAAAAAAAATGGGAATTGTTGCTTTCCTCAGCTCAGGCTCTGGGACCAGGGTCACCTCCAGGATTGGCCCCACCATTGCTGGGATGAATTTTATTTTGTGGGGACCTGTAAGAAATTTAAAGCCACATCTATCCAGAGGCAGGATCTGGATTCCCAGTGTTTAAGCACATTATTCACACAATGAACTGCTCAGAATGTGGATTTTATGTGGTTACTGCTTAAGGCAGAATTAACAGGTTACAAAATTCGACAACAGCCCAAGGAAATAATTGAGCTGAATTGTAAATCACAGAAAAGGCTCTCTGAAAAATCCCACTCATCCTTTACATGGCACAACATCCTTTAGAGGGAATCGAAGAAATTATCCCAGCAACTGATGTAAGGAAAAAATCAGCTTTTTCAAGTTATTCACAGAAAAAAGAGCTTTTTGTGTGCTGAAACAGCTGAACTTTAAGTGCATTTCCCACATTAAACACGTGCAGCTTAATAAATAAAGGATTTAAATATCCTTTAAATAAAGGATTTGAAAGCCAGCTTGAGAGCTGGAATAAAGATAATTCTTTAGCTGGAACTCACCCAGGTTATACCACATATCCCTGATTTTGAAGCCAATTTCTTTCCTCATGTCCCCATACCTAGAAAAAGCATTACAAGGAAGAGATGACAAAGGCCAAGCATTGAAATGTCGTGGGAGAAGTGAATGGCAAAGCCACGAATGGCCATGGCTCACTCTGACAGGGAACTGCAGGCTCCTGAGGGCAGAACTGCCTGCAGTTCAGATTTCCTGAGAGCTGCAGCCCTGCTGCTTCCTGCAATTCCACCCCAGTCTGGCTGGATTTGGGTGTTTTTCCCTAAAGCTTTAACTGCTGACCTCAAGGCAATGTGAAAAGATTTCACTGTCAGGCTTCTTCAAGCCACTTCTGCAGAAAAAAGGGGACAAACACTACCAAAAGTCTGTGTTGAGATCCTCAAAGCTACCCAGGCACCAGATTCCAAGGAAATGAAGAGGTAAAAGCTGCTCAGTGACTAAAAATTGCTATTTCGGGGCTGTGAATGGCTCTGAGGTGCTCTTGCTTTTAGGAAAATAAAAGGTGGAGGACTAAAAAGTTGGAGGCTTTTAGGATTCCTCTTACCTGACTTCCATAAAGGCTGAGGAATTGCATAGGGGAATTTTGGGAATGATGACAACCTTTCCATTACAGACCTTCCCGTGGACAGAACCCTGGCAAGGAGCTAGAACAGTTCAAAGTCTGCTTGACCCAACTTAAAGCAGCCATAATTTAAAGCCCTGACATCTTGTCCTGGGTCACCCCCTTATCACCCTGCCTTAATCAGCATTTCCATGGCACCTCCTCCCATCCTGGGGCCCTGTGGGGGTGTCTGGAACAGCCAAATGGAGCTTCCTGACAGCAGAGAGGCCTGGCAGCTCCGAAACATCAACTCACTTCTTGATGATTTTGTTGCGTTTGGCCTGGGAGAAGGTCTCCAGCTGGAGGGACTCGTGAGTGAGGAAGGCCACTGCCAAGTGGAAATAGTTATTCCAGAGCTGGGCAAGAGAAAGGAGATTAAAATGGGAGGAGAAAAAGGAAAAGCAACAACAGAAGAAGCTGCTCAGCCCCAAGTGCACAGCTCCCTCCATGGGGAGGGGGACTACAGTGAGCCAGCAGTGGGGTCTAGCTGTTCTCTCTGCACTTCAGGTCTGGGAGCCCCAGATCAGGGAAAATCCAGAAAAAGAAAATCCAGAAAAAACAGGAGAATCACCTGGAGTTCAAAACTGGCTTGATCCAGGAAGAAGCGGTTGAGGACAGAGGTGAATTGGTTCACTGCCCGGAGGAAAACCCTAAAGAGATAAAAAACATCAAATAAAGGTGATTCTTGAAATGAAATAAATGACACTGCAGCTCTGGGTTTATGGCTCCTATGTGTAAGGTCAGGAGAGAGCAAGAGATGCTCTCAGAAAAAGTAGGAATTCCTCTAAATCAGGGAACATTCAAAGTTTTCTCTTGGTTTAACAACCTCAAGTTGCATCAGGGAGGCTCAGGTTGGATATCAGGGAAAATCTCCTCTCTGGAGGAGTGGTTAAAGCATTGTCCAGCTCTAGCTTTTCCATGTGATCTCCCCAGAACTGAGACCAAAAAGGCTTCCCTGGTTTCAGGTGTACAGAAGACCCCATGGTTGGATTACATTCCTCTGGGCAGGAGAAATTTCCGGTTCCAGCAGTGGAAACGCACAGGAACTAAAATTGGCTGAAATCCAATTTAAATCAACCTGAAGTAGTTAAGAAAATAAATCTCCTTGTGTGAGTGATGCTCCTTTTGGGCCCAGGGAGGCTCCAAAGCCAGGCTTAAGCCAGGTTTAACCCTGTACCTGCTCTGCATCATGTTCATGACCATCCAGTCAGCTGCATACACGTTCTTCCCAATCAGATCCTTGAACATAATGAAGGTTTCCATCAGGAAGTCCTGTTGGAAAAACAAACCCATCAGGTTGGTGGTTTTCTGCCCATGGCATCACAGGGAGATGAAGCTGTGACCTCATGAAATGCAAATGTTTGATTGCATTGATTAACGACCACGCTGATTGGCAATCAATGCCCTGCCCCTCCTTGGAGGGGCCTCTCACTGTGTGGGCATGGCCCAATAATGAAATTATTCCTGACATCTCATCCCCCCAGCTGCACAAGGAGAAATAATTGCACAGAATGTTGATGTGTTTAATTAAATCTGTCTTTGCTGGGCTGGAGGGAGTCCTGTGCATGAGCTGGATTAGAGAGCAAAACCAATATTCCAGGGTTGGTTGCCAAATCTCTGAGTGGTGACAGTGCAACAGAGTGATCTATAAAGCCTGAAATTATAATGTATTTTCACTCACTAATTAGTTAAACCTTTCCTGGTCCAGTTTAAGGACAGTTAAGGAGAGGCAGTGAATATAACATCAGAGATGTGATTTAGAATTACTCTACATTATTGTAGGAAAAAACACTTTGGACAAACACCCTCCAAACAAGATTTCAAACTTGGAAAAAGCGAGGTTGAATTGCAGACTGAGAAAAAAAAAAGGGTAAAAGAACAGAGATGAGCAAAAGCAGGGAACATCAGGAATATTGATCTCCTCCTTGAGGTCTCTGCAGACACAAAAGCCACCTCTGAGCTCTCAAATCAATTCTGTCCTCTGCAGCAGCACATTAATATTCACAAACTAGAGGGACACAAAGAAGGTCACAGGAGGAACCTTCCCCTCAAAACGATTGCCAGCAAAAAAATCTGTTGAGCTGAACAGTTTGGGCTGAAGAACTGGCAAGATATTGATGGAGAAATGGAGCTGCCTCAGTAAAAATCCTTTTGGCATTATTAAATCAGAGTCTGATGGAGAGGGTTGGACTTGACACAGGCACCTTGAGGATATGAATTAACTCCTCCAAGTGCTAAACCAACCAGGGAATGGTGCCAAGCCAGGGCTGAAAATACCAGGACAAGTAAACCAAATAATGAACAACACAAATAAAAGCAGTTCTGGCAGTAAACCAAAATGTTCTGCTGGTATTAACAACCACCACACCTCTCCAAAGCTGGGTTTGCTCCTGTAGATTTAAGGGTGTATAAAACTTAGATTAGAAATCCTTATTTTCCATAACCCTCCTGAAAAATCTTCTCACTGCATGAACACTTCCAGAATTCCTGAATCTCCCTGATTTGGGCTTTTGTCCCTTCCTTCCTTCACAACAAATTGGGCAAGATAAAAGCAGCTCTGAACCCACATGAAGTGTGACCTGTAGATGGCTGTGTTGCTCCACGCTGGCTCAAGAGCTGATTTTGCAAGGGATTTCTGTGAAATTCTGTAATTCCAACTGCACAGGGAGAAAAGAGATCACCTTGGCTCCCCAAACTGAATCCCAGACCCTCTGGTGGGTTTGGGCACAGGAAGAACACAACTCCAGGCCCTTCCCCTGCTGGTATTTCAATAAACAGCCACTTCCCCCTTGCAAAATAAGGAATAAAGGGACAAAAAAGCTCTGACAGTTCTCATGTTGTGCACCAGGGACTTGCTAAAATACTGGTTTGGGGCATTTTGGGCAGTTTGGGGGAAAATCTGCTGATTTCAAGCAGACAAAACCCTCAGAAATGTAATGTTTCACCTGGTTTCATACCCAAAGTTTTTGGGCATGTGAATTTGTAATATTTTGGGAACTTTTTGCTCTGCTGCACTAAAGCAAGATTCAAACATTTAATCAAACTCCAAAGGAGGGGAAAGAATTAGATAAAGAGAACAGGGGCCCAAAGTGAGAGCCAGAGAGGGGGAAACACTTTCCCTCTTCTGGTTCCTGACTCAAATCAAACATTTTTTTAACTCATTAAAAATGTTTTTCCTCAACGCCACAAATGCTGTTCTTGGGCTCTGCTGAGCCAGCAATCCCCCCCTGGTGCCCAGCAAGGGTGACACAAAGAAATTCCCAGAACCTGTGGCACAGGAGCCAGAGCTGATGGTTTGATCAGCCCCACCTTGGCACAGGAACCTCCTCCTGGAGTCCAGGGAAGCCTGGAAACTTCTCCTGCTCCTCTGGTGGTTTCTTTATATCCCCAGAGCTCCTCAAAAATGGCTTAGCCTGCAACCTAGGCTTTTGGAGAAGCTCCCTCCACTTTTGGGAGAACCTGAATGCACCAGAGAGGTGAAGAGATTTTTGTTTAGTGAACCACAGAGAGTTTAGTTGTAGTTTTAGGATCTTGCTCTATGTATTATATAGGGACAAGATGGAGATTTTTTGGGTGTCAGTCTCTTCTTCTTTCTTCTTTTCTTCTTCTCTTCCCTTCCTCTCTCCTCTGACACCAGTTCCTGTGGTGTGTTGGTTGGTGGAAAAAAGTTAGCATTGAAAAGACATATCAATAAGATGAGAATTTACTGGTGTTGGAAACAAAACAAAATATGTAGAGTTTTCTTAATTGATCAATAATAGATATAGAAGGTTGCTGCTGTGAGCTGCCATTGCCTTTCTGCCTTTTCTGCCCTTTCTGCACTTGTGCTCCTGGAGGTCACAGCCCTGGCTGTGCCTCTGAGCTTTTGATAAGAGAAAAAAAAACAACCTTGAAAAAGCAGAAAGAAGCCTCATGTCATCTTTTTGGGACATGGGACACTGAAGACACAAGAAAACCAAGCTGGGAACTGTCAGGAAAACAAACAAACACTGACAACCTCTGCAGAGCAGAGCAGAGCAGAGCAGAGCAGAGCAGAGCAGAGCAGAGCAGAGCAGAGTGTGGTGATGCTGCCTGGGCTGAGGTAATTCCCAGCCAGGCTGACTTACAATGATGTCCTGCCTGGTTTTGAAAGTGTTGATGTAATGGCTGTAATGGAAATCATCCATCTGCCTCAGGATGGCTGTCATGCAGGCCACGAAAATACCCTGCAAGGGAAAACCACAAAGTATTGGGTTATGTCCCTGGGTTTAGCACTCTGTGTTCTAAGTGGGGCACGTCAGTGTGACCTAATCAAACATCACTGACCAGGATCCTCCCTATCTGTGTCCTGACACCAAGCTGAGGCTGTCTGGTCCTCTAAACCAGGCAAGAATTCCTAAAATCCAAGCATGAAATCTGGGTGTTGTGCTCTTTCTCCCCAGGGATCACAAGAGAAACACATCCTCCAAACCCAGAATTTTATTTTATACATATTGACCCAATTCATCAGATCTTGAAGGTCTTTTCCAAGCTCCCTGATTTCCAGATTTAGCATGGGAGCTGCAATTCTCACGGATGGCACATTGAAGTGACCCCAGAGTTATGAAAAATCAGATAAATCCCCAGCTCCTGGCTTTCCCATCCTTCTGTACAGGGAATACAGGGCAAATTAAAACACCCCAGCTGCTCAAACCCCTGATCTGCCACACAAGACATTTCTGACAAGAGTCAGAAATGCCCCTCAGGGGTGCCTCATCCATCAGCATTTCATCCTGTGGAGCCCAGGTGACAAAAGGCAGCAAAAATCCTGTTAGGCACTGCACTGACACCAAATTCTGTGCACAGGAGCCCAAAGGGACATGAAATCACCCCCAGGGACTCAGCTCAAACTGGAGCAGGATAACCTCAATCCTAATCCTCAGAAAACCACCAGGAGCCACGGCTGGTGGCACAGAAGGGAAGGGAGGGAATGAGTTCATCAGGCACTGCTGCCCACTGAGAGCTCCCAGGGGAAGGAATCCCACTGCTGGAGGGGCTGAGGGAGCAGGGCAGGCAGGCAGGGAAGGCTCTCACGATGTGCGGGGACTGGCGGCTCATCCCGATCACCGTGCGGTTGATGCGGCGCAGCAGTCGCTCCATCATCAGCTGGATGTGCAGAGCAGTGGCACCCTGGGGACAGCCAGCAAGGGACATTGGAGACCATTCCTCGTGCACAGCCTTCAGGGAGAGCTCCCTGTGTGGGAGGACTCCCCTGGCGGCGCTCACTTGTCATTAGGGGAAGCAGAAAAAGGAGCTGTGAGCACATGAGAGATCGACTCAAACACTCTGGGATTCACTTGGTGGAGAATTCCCTGAATGGATCTGTCCCAGCTTCATCAGCTCACCCTGGGGCTTTGATTTGTTTTCTCTGCACAGTTCAAAGCCCTCTGTTCACAGGCTCTCAGAACAGTTCCCATGGCCAGAGTGGGAAGTGTATTGTTCTGAGCAGTGATCATCATCCCTATTCCAGAACACAGAACAAGCAACCTCCTCCTTTTTATATCATAAAATACTTTTATAATGCTTCTATAATACTACTTTGACTTGCTCCAAATTACTGAACAAGCCACCACAGCAGCTGGGATGACATTTTGGTCCCTAGAAAGGGAAGTCAACACTTCTCGTGGTGACAACAACAAATTCAACCTTTCCTAGCTCCTTTTCAGACAGAACCACTACAAAGAACTGCACAGCCATGCATCACAATTTCTATAAATACCACAATTCTGACTCATTAAACCATAAGCTGAGTGTGTTTCTTTCCTGTAACTTCTCAAAAGAAGGAATGAGCTGAACTGGCACCCCTGAGAGCCCATGCTCACCACATCTTTGCGGTCCAGGACTTCCAGGACACTGCTCAGGAGCTGGGAGCTGGCCTCGTGGTCAGGCTTGCTGGAGTTGTCATCCAGCTGCCCACTGAGCTGATCGATGAGCAGGGGCAGGAGGGCATCTCTGCACTCTGCAAAGTGACACAGGGACAGGGCAGAGCCTCAGAATGGGCATGGGCACCACACAGGAATTTCATCTGGGACACCAGAACTTGCCCAAAGCCACTGGAGTTACAATGAACAAACTGGAGAGAGTCATAAATAATCTGTACTTTGAACCATGGAATCCCAGAATGGGCTGGGTTGGAAGGGATCTTAAATCCCATCCCATCCCAGCCCTGCCATGGGCAGGGACACCTCCCACTGCCCCAGGCTGCTCCAACCTGGCCTGGGACACTTCCAGGGATCCAGGGGCAGCCACAGCTCCTCTGGGAATTCCATCCCAGCCCTGAGCCACCCTCCCAGGGAGGAATTCCATCCCAATATGCCATCTAACCCTTTCATTTATAAACTCTCTATTTTCCATCAAACAGCACACTCAGCTTCTCCCTCTTTCTGAATCACCACCCTGGATCAGGATCCCACACATTGGGCTTTGCATAAATCCTGAACAGCAGAAACCCTTCCAAGGCAAGGAATGTTTCTAGGGCTGGGTTTAATGGTGGATTGCCACTGATGGCTGACAGGAGAACTCGTTTTCAAGTGTGTGTGTCCCTGGCAGAACCCAGAGCCTTCCAAGTGCCACTCACCAGCCTGCTTGAACAGGTCACTCTCCACGATCTTGGTCAGGCAGTTCAGCTTCTGGCGGACGAGCTGGTTGTCAGGAATGCTCTGGATGAACTTGCTGAAGAGGACACTGTGTGCAACCCAGAGGGAGCAGAGAGTCAGCACTGCCACCCAGCATCACCCCATCCCTCCCACACCGACACTGCCCTGCCCTGGGCCAGCCATGGAATCACAGAATCCCAGAATGGTTTGGCTTGGAAGGAACTTAAATCCCATCCAGTGCCAGCCCTGCCATGCCCAGGGACACCTCCCACTGTCCCAGGCTGCTCCAGCCTGGCCTGGGACACTTCCAGGGATCCAGGGGCAGCCACAGCTCCTCTGGGAATTCCATCCAACAGACAAATTCCTACAGAGCCCTGACTTATTTCCAAGAAACTTAGCACAGGACTTGAAGTAAAACTGAGCAGAGTTCAGGAACTGCAGGCTCAAACCTCTCGGAATGAAGCTTTTATTCCAGGTTTGGATATGTCACAAACCCCAGAAGCAGGCAGTACTCTGTGCCCTGCAGTGCCAGCACAGGGTAATGCCAGTGCCTGCCACACACAGGGACTGCAGGAGTCTGAAAAGACTCATGTGGAACTGGCTCAGCAGCCCACTGGTGAAACCTGGAACATCCACAGCAGCACAAGCACATCCTCCTTCCAGACACCCCTTTCGTCAGCCATGACTCACTCCAACCTGAGATTCCCTAAACTCAATTCCATGGACATTTGTTTTCTGTCTGCTGCTTCCCAGCAAATCATTTGTGTCAGGACAAGGAGACAGGGCTGGGCAGCTCTGGGTAAAGCTCTGAGCACCAAAACCAGGAATCCACAGGGCTGAGAATCTCCTGGGTAAACACAACTTTTGTTCTCCTGACCGAGGCTCTGCCTTTGCCACACTTTTCAGGAGCATTCTCCCAAGAACTGGTGGAAACTTGCACAAGATTTCAACTTCACTGCCCTCAGATTTTGGTTTTCAGTAAAATCTCAAGGTGCCTGGAAGGATCACAGAATCCTGGAATAGTTTGGGTGGGAAGGGGCCCTAAAATCATCCAGTGCCACCCTGCCATGGGCAGGGACCCCTCCCACTGTCCCAGGGTGCTCCAAGCCCATCCAGCCTGGCCCTGGGCACTGCCAGAATGAGAAACTGGGATGCACAGAACCCTCTGCAAGCACTTCCTCGAGTCCAGCACAGCATCTGCACCATCACATCACAACCACAGTGGCTGCTTTTAGCCAAATTTTCCAAGTCCTTCCCACCAGATGAGCTGGGCTTAGAGGACAAACAAAGTTCATACAGTTACCTGAGCTCGACAGGGTCAAATACCAGCTTGACATCATTTATGATGCTTGGCAAATACTTTAAAGCTGCCCCCTGAAAGAAGAAACAAAGCCAGGGCATGAAATACTCAGGGGAAATCCAGCTTTTGTCAAGAGCAAATAGGGGGACAACTGTAGAGAACTGGTTTAAAATCAAATTTATGCACCCACAGAGCATCCATCCACCCCAGATCTGCCCTGCAGAGTGGGAAAGGTGGAGGACAAGGGATTCATGGACAATTCTCTCATTCCTTTTTCTGGCCCAGCCCCTTCCCAACTGCACCAGTTGATCTGATCAAAGATTTTTATTTTTCCCTGGAAATTCTGCTCACCTTGATCTTGACAGCCTCCTCCAGGGGCCGGTCCATGAGGATGTTGAAGGAGAGGAAGAGCTGGCGAATTGCATCATTAAATTCATTCCCATCCTCACTCTTCCCATAAACACTGCAAAGAACAGGACCAGTCACACATGGGAATCCAGCAACTGAGACAGGATCTCATCCTGGGGAACAACATCTTAATGCCATCTCCTTCCACAGAGACTCAGAGGGGGTAAAAATGGAACTGAGGATTTTGCAGTCATTTCCTGCTGGAATCTGTTATAAGGAAAATGCTGCACTCTTTAAGCTGCCTCTGCAGCAAATTCTATTTAGGTTCCAAGTATTAAGAAGGAAAAAAATATCCAGAATGGACATGAACATGTGTCTTTTCAGAGATTCTCCCTGTGAATCTCTGAAAAGATGTTTTGAAGCTGCAATTACACCACTGTCATGGATTTTACCCCCACTGGAGAATGGATCATCCCCACCTCACCCAACAATTTAACTATTTGTGTATTTGTTTCTTAAAGTTTCTGAAAATGACGAGGAAATTCCACATTTTACTTTATAAAAATAAATATTGGGTTCCTTTTCAGCTCTGCCATGTGCTGCTTGCTCCATGCTAGGGGGGGACTAAAAGATTTTTCTCCCTTCTAATCTGATACTTTAAATTTTGCTCAATTTATTTGTTCCAGCTGCAGACAAAGGGCAGCAAGATCCTCTTAGTAAGTCAGTGAGAGAGGATTTGGTGAAGAACATCCCCTTTGGTGGTGTCTACTGGAAGAAACCCCAGTGGGTTTCCCAGAGGAGGCAGGGGCATGGACCCACCTCAGGTACAGCACCCGTGACTGCACGATGAATCTGAACAGGTATTTCAGGGCTTTCAGGGCTGCAAAGAGCAGCTCTGTCTTGCTGGAGTCCTCAGCATTCCCCACGTAGCAGTTCAGGACTTTGGTGAGTTTCCTTTGGAAATAAAACAAAAAGGGGAACCAATCCAGGCACAGCTCAGTTCCTGTGCAAGTCCAGCTTCCTTCTCCCAGAGGGGAACTGCAGCCCCATAAACACCACAGGGGTTCCTCCTCACAGCCCATTTCCTCCAAATCTTGGGCTAAAGTCTCCAAATTCCACCCTCTTGCTCTGCTTTTCTTATTCCCTAAAAGGAGCTGTCCAGGAAGCTGCAAAATCCATTCCCAGGGGAAGGCACTGACCCCCTCTCCCACTGAGCATTCCCACGTGGGGCAGGAGGAAAGGAAATCCCATGGAAACAGAGCTCATGTGGCAGGGCAAGGAAGAAAACATCCCAGGAGATGGAGACTTCAAATTGTGCTTCCTTTAGGGTGACAGCCAGAAATTTCTGCAGATCAGTAAAATTAAGAGGAGATTTTTAGAGAGGAACAGCAGTTTGGTTTCTGGCTTTGCCCTCCCTCCTGGCCTCAGTTTTAACTTTTCACTTCTTTTACCACAAGGGTGATGGCCTTTGACTGAGGGGTGCTTGATCAAGGGGCTGGAAAGCCAAGATCCATGATAGAAGTGTCTTTTCTGTCTGTTTTGACAGAAAAAATTCTCATGACAGAATTTCTCACAGGGCAGAAAGAGCAACAAGAAGGATTCCTTCTCTCCTGAAAGCAGAGCAGCGATGGAAGTCTGCTCTCTGCTGCCTTTATCACATTAACATCATCAAAAATTACCTAATCAAGTACATCACCAAGAGCTGATGTCATCCCCAAGCCCTCAGTGACACTGCTGGGTGACCCCGAGGTTTGGGAGCAGTACTCACACATAGGCCAGGGTTGCACTGAAGTGTTTGTAAATGTAAGTCTCAAGCACAGTGTTGAAATGCTGGAACTTGATGTCTCCAATCAAAGAAATAATAAATACCTGCCAAAAATCCAGAAGGAAACAGATGCACAGAACTGCACAGTCAAACAGAATAGTCTCTAATTCCATTTATTTTGCTGGGTTATCATTTTTCTCTGTTTTACCAGCAGAATCAATGCTACAGAGAATGTTATTTGTGTTCTAGCAGTCACTAAATACTGGCTCTGTGCAATCCATTGCTGTTTTCACTGTGGTTACTAAAAAAACTGAGTGTATTTCAGTCCTGGCTCCTGAAAATGCCTTAAGAAGTGTTTAAATATAATTTATTTCTAGAGCAAAACAGCAATTGCTCATCTAAAGGGATCACCAGCAAGAGACTGGAAATGTGGCTGAAAACAAACTCTGAACCCATGGAAGAGTCACTCACCAGGGCATCAAACACCAGGAAATCATAGGTTTCATTTTCTGACATTTCCATCATGATGTTGAAAAGTGCATCGAGGGTGTCTGGCAAAAACTAAAGGGGAAAAGGAACAGTAAAAGGGTAGGGAAAGGCAGCTGCTTCTGAGAAAACATCTGTCCATGAGAAAATATCTACAAAGGGATCTGAGCCCTGTGCTCATGCCATGATTGTCAGGATCACCTCTGCAGCAAGGAAGATAATTTCTGCTCAGCCCTGAAAGGCCTCACTTCACTGCTCTATTGCCTTTTATCCCCCAGGATAAAAATCCTGAGCTCTCCAAGCCAGGACAGGACCTCTCCTGTCCCCTGTCCCAAGGCAGGACCTGCACACAGCCTGTCTGCAGGGACACAGCAGTGACTGCAGTGCTTCAGCTGCTCCCTAAAACCAGGACCTTGCATAATCCCAGCAGATTCACTCTTGGAACACCTCCCTGCAGGTAAAACTTCACCCTAAATCCTTCAGCAGACCATTTCCTGTGGGAATTCTCCCCATTTCAGGTCTGTTCCCCACAGTGTTCTGTGAGATCTTTGGGCTCTCTGCTCCCAGATTCACAGCAAGTCCCCCCTCATTCACAAGGGAGTTGAAAATTAAGTTAGGCTTTGGATGTATCTGTTATTTCATAAGGATAAAGGGGAAAATAAAGTCACTACCCTCTCTCTGATCCCTGTAACATTTAACTTCTGTAACTCTGGTGAACTCCACTAACAAGAGGCACAGCACAGGTTCCCAGGGGAGCTGTGCCTGCCCCATCCCTGGAAGTGTCCAAGGCCAGGCTGGAGCACCCTGGGACAGTGGGAGGTTTCCCTACCATAGCAGGGGATGGAAAAAGCTCATTTTAAGGACCCTTCCAAGCCAAACCATTCCATACTTTGATGGTTCTCCCATTGCAGCACCCAGAACTGCCCTCCCAGCCAACCCAGCCACCTTGTGGGTCCAGGCTGACATGTGAGAGCTTGTGAGCCAAGGAGGCTCCAACCCCTGGGAATACCTTCACGATTTCTCCTCCTTCCACCTCCATGAGCTTCCTGAGGTTGTGGGCGATGTTGTGGGAGTTGGAGCGCCAGTTCAGCAATCCCAGCAGGTCAACTGGCAAGGACACCAAGCAGCAATCAGCAATCACAGCCTCCAGCTTGACTGAAGGGCTGCAGAGCAGCCCAGAGCAAGGCTGGGGCTATTTTTAGAGCCAGAGCACAAGGAGAAGTCACCCTGAGGTACAGAATGTTACCTTGAGGTGCTGCTTTTGTCTTGGCAAGAGACAGAAGCTCTGCTATAATTGGAAACCTGGCTGCCATCTGATAATGCATTTGGAGACCATTTTGCAGGTTTTTTTACAAACTCAAGAGCAGCTATCTCCAGCCAGGAATTTTATGAGAGGGTATGGCTTATCCCAAGAGCCTTCCAGAGCTACTGGAAATCTCCCTTCATGTACCAGCACACGCTGGACTCATTCACAGATCACTCTTCACTCTGACCCCTCTGGCAGCAAGGCAGAGTTAATGCACACCATCACCTGGAGAGCTCAGTCCCAACTGCTGCTCTCTGAACAGGCAGAGCAAAGAAGGGAATTAACCACAGGTATTTAAAATTCTGACAGAACAGACATTGTCACTGACAGGTGACATTTCCACACGTGCCAACAGATTTGTTGGGTTTAACATCGGCAGTGTGGATCCAGTGTTGGTGTGAAATGGCTTCCAGAGGCTGCACAAACATCCTGGGAGCTTGTTCTGGCAGCCTGATGGGACAGGGCTGCCAGTGACACACCAGCAGCAAAATTAAAGCTGAAGCTCCCTGCCTGAAGAAAATGCCCTGTGCCTTTCAAGGCCCAGCACAAGCCCTACCATTCTGGGTGAGTTTGGTGGAGCAGATGACAGTGGCAATCTGGAAGCTGTCCTTTGTGCTGTCCTTCGTGGGGGTGAAGTTGGCCAGAGAGTGCAGGTTTTTCCCTGAGGGAGCTTCCTTCTCCTCCATCTCCGTTTTGGTGCAAGGAAGGCTCAAATAACTCTTGGCATCTTCCATTTTCTTGTTGTCACCCTGTTGGTTGGACACAGCAGAGAGAAGGGTCACGTCCCAGTGAAAACCAGAATGGGCTTTAAACACTTTTTCATCTCTATCACTGTTTGAGTTGCTGCTTTCAGGGAATACACTGCCCATACTGCAAATGAACTGAGCTATTTCCAAAGCCACGGAGTTTAGGAGGACTTCCCACCCCTCACACACATTTTGTAGCTTTCTAAAACGAGCCAGGAGAGAGTTTTGATGAGTGAAACATGAGACAGGGCTGGAAATGCCCAGGTTACCTTGTAAACAATCAAATTGTGTTTGCCATCCTGCAGCGTCGTTCCATCTGCATTCATCAGCTTCACAAAGCCCATGCCAAAAGCTCTCTCAGATCTGTCCCTGGCTGCAAACAGGAGAAACCTTCATTAGGAATTCTCTGATTCACGTCCACACAACCCAAAATGCAGCCCCCTAACCTCGGCAGCAGCTTTAATTAACAGGCAGCAACACAGACACATCCTCTCTGGAGCATCTCACACACAGTTTCAGAGGTTTTTGTGCTGATAGATGAACAGATTAGTGGTTGGACTCCTTGATTTTCCAGGTATTTTCTAATCTTAACAAAGCAATGATCCTCTGATACAGAATTCTATGGACATTTTTGGTTGGGTTTTTGGTTTGTGAGCTGTGGATGTGGAAGGATGTCACTGCCTTCAGAACCAGGTGCCTTTGAGAGCCTTTCAATGGCTGAGTCTCACATTATTGATCTCGTTTCAGGGCTCTGAAGTGATCTGATGGAACTTCTGGCTCTAACTCTTTCATTAGCCTTTCATTAAACTAATTACAAATCCTTCCATAGGAAGATCATTAGGAGCCCCCCAGGCCTTGCAGTGAATTTTGTGAAATAAATTGAAAGCAACACCCTACACTGAGAAGCCAAAGCAGCAGCAAACATTGATAACTGTCTTTGGGGGACTAAGATGCTGCTCCTTATCAAATTTCAGTTTCAGGACAAAGCCAGCACCAAAGTTCGGCTGCAAACAATTTGAATGATTTTTGGTTTTTTTTTGCTTGCCACAAAACTGGGAATAGGTAAAGTGAGCAAAAGAAATTTCAACAGCATTGGGAATAAGCAGAAATGCAAGTTCTACACTCAGTGGGGGCAGGAAGAGCACAGCAATCCCACAGGTGTCCCTTCCTGGTACTCACATTCCTGGGACGAGCGGTGACGGAACGTGAACCTCAGGTGGCAGCGACTGACTTCTTCTATGGCAATGGCCACCTGCACAGGAGAGCACAACAAGAGCAGCGTTTTCCCTGTCCCCAGCCAGCCCCAGCAGGTCCTGCTTTGCAGTTCTGACACAGAGGAAGGAACACAGTAAATGACAGAGCTGTACCTTGACTGTCTCGTACCAGCAGGGCTGCTTGACTTGGTAATACACCACGGACTTGTACTCAGAGACTCCCTCGTAGCCAGCCCCAGGGTGGATGGCTTTCTTTGGACAAAACACAAGGGAAGGGGCAAAAAGGTAAACAGGGAGGATTTTGATGGTAAATCTTCAGAGGGCGTCAGAGGCTGTCCTACCTCCTGCAGGTTCCCATCCTCGTCGTGCACAGACATGGTGACCTCGACGTTCTTGGGGGTTTTCTTCTTGCCTTTGTCAAACTCCCCCTGGATCAGGGTGACGTAGATGTCATTCCGAACGTCACCTGCAATTCCCAGTGTTCAACGAGCTGGTTCCTCATTCCCAGCTCCACAGGTTAACATTTAACACCCTTGGCTACCAAGTTATCCTCATTTTCCTCGTAGCCTTCAGCAACACCCAGCATCACACCACTCTCATCAACATCTCAAATGACACAAAACCTTTTAAAAGGAACCATTTTCCTTTTTATAAACCTCTGTCCTTTTAAAATGTAATCAGCTTTCCAGGGCTAAAGCCACTCAGGATGGATTAGATACAGCAGGGTCAAACCCATGTGCAACAAAAATGCCTTTGACTAAAGAGACATTTTCTCCCAAAAACTCCATAAGCCATCATTTTGCCATAAGAAAGGAAACTCACAGTTTTCAATTTTTGTGACAAAAAAATTTTAAAAATCTAGAAATTTGAAGAAAAATAAGAGGTTTTCAGATAAAAATAATCTTTTTTTTTAGAAAATAAATATTTTTGTAACAGAAATTCTAGAATTTTAGGTGGCTCTTTCACTCCACGGAATGTGGAGGCACATGGCACCTACCAGGAAGGATGATCTCAGGGAACCCCATTTTTCGAGCCACTGCAGTGGATCTGTCCACGAGGTGGGAAAAGTCCTTCTGAACCTGAGCCAGATCCCCAGGGAGCAGCTTCAGGGAGACCCAGAGACCTAAGAAAAGGGAGATAACACTTATTTACTGCAAAAAATGTTACAAACCCATGAAATTTAAGACTGTGCTTCCAAAAAACAGTGTTTTCCTAAGAACTCCATGTCCCCATCTGGCTCTCTCGTGCCCAGTTCTCCACCTCTCTTACTCCACCTGAGTAAGACTTTGCTGGGCAATAAGATTCTCTGAAGTAAAACCCCAAACTTTCAGAGATGAATCTTGAGTGTCTTTGAGGCAAGAAAGACCAGAAAAATCCAGAATAATGTGATTTAACCCCAAAGCCATTTGGGATATGCAGCCTTGTCCACTTACTGATATTTCAAGCCCACAAAACAGTTTTAATTTTGAAGGTGTTAAAAAATATTGACCTTAAACATATTACTAGCAAGCAAGTGAGGAGCTGGAGCAGCTGTTCTCACACAAGTTTTATCTGGTTTTATCTGGATTTCAGCTCCATGTGATGGGGTGACAAAGGGACAGCCATGGCACAGATGCCTTGGTTTTAACCAATGCCTTAGGTTTTAACATTTATAGTGTTCAAATCCTGTACTGCTAAGTGTGACTCCTAAGTTTTGTGTAGCTCATTCACTGATGTTCTCTGTGCTAAGACAGACAGAACAAAACCTCTGATTTGCTCTCCAAGGACACTCAGAACAAGAACTGCAAACCACAATCTTGGGGACAGGGGGGCAAGCTTGGGCAAATTCCATCCTTGCCTGGCTCCTGCTTGGGGAATTGATGCTGAGATCCAAGTGGGAAGAACTCGGGAGCTGTCCTTGTCCATGTTGGGATGCACTGAGGCAGGAGCCTCTGGAGCCCAGAGTGTACCTCTGAAGGCCTTTCCAACCAATCCCTCCTTTATTCCTTTATCCCTGCCTGCTCTCTATTTCTAGGGAGCCATTTAAGACCTCAACACGCACTGGGCTCGGGGAAGGGACTGAACTCCACTTGACCTCCATCTCTGGACTTTCCCTATCCATTTATTCCCCACAGAGCAGTGAACCTTCCCAGCCCAGGCTCCCCCCAGGCCGCACCTTGGCCCTTGTGGTTGACCTCCTTGGCAGCAATGACTTTGTTGAAGACAGAGGTGAGGGGCTCGTTCTCGCCGATGACGTGGGAGGTGATCAGGGGGGACATGATGAGCTGGCGCTGCCGGATGTAGGTCTCCATGGCAATCCTGGGCAGGAGGGCCACAAAAACGGCGTCAGGAAACGGGACAGTGACACCAAACCACATACAAGGAGAGGCTGGCCAAGAGCCAGATGTTTTCCAAATACATGTGGGGGTTTTTTAAAGGATTCCACGTGGATTTTCATTCTTCACCTGCATAAAACCTTCAAACTAGGAGATGGATCTCAGTTTGTCCCTCAGGCCTAAGGTCGGTAATGCTGACCCAAGGATTTAAGCCCTGACTTCAGGTCTGTCTCAGAGCTGTCCCTATGAAGATTAACTATTGGTAAATTCATATAAATTCATACAAATTCATATAAATTTGCATAAATTCATATAAATTAATGAGGAAATGCATCCCAGTTTGTCCCTCAGGCCTAAGGTCAGTAACGCTGACCTGAGGATTTAAGCCCTGACTTCAGGTCTGTCTCATAGCTGTCCCTATACAGATTAACTATTGGTAAATTCACATAAATTTGCCAAAGTTCATATAAATTAATGGCTGCTGTGAGATCACCTCAGTGATGAACCCATCCCTAGTCACAAACGAGACTGCTGAGGTTTGGATCTTGACCTTGGCTGCACCCACAGCATCAATAGTGAGGGAGAAATGAGGTCTCCACAGGCTGCTCACCCTGGTGTCCAGCTGGGGGTCTGAACTCACCCTCATTAGAACAGAAGAAAAATGGGAAAAAACCCCAAACCAAGAAACAAAAAAAAAATAATCAAACAAACAAGCGAAAAAACCCCAATAAAAAAACCCCAAACAAAACAATTAAAAACAAATAAACAAAAGAAAAAACCCTAAACTAATAAAAAATAACCAAACAAACCCACAAAAAAAAAGTAGCAGAGTAACATCATTCTGCAAAGGAAAAGCCATCCTTCCAGGCCCTGAAAAGGCAGGGGAACAAACCCAAAGCTCCCCTGAAAATACCTTGGAATAACAAGTGGCTGCAGCCAACGCTTTGCTATATTTAGGGCTGTAACAACAAGGCTGAGTCTACCCAAACAAGCTTCATTTTCATTACTCTGATGTGCCAAAAAAAATGAACAATCAGAGCAGGCAGAACAAACACACAAGTCTAACTCTCAGTGCAGAAATGCAGAACTCATTGGGACTGGAATTTCTTCCCCAGGAATGGGGAGAAATCCCTTCCCTACTGACTGACCCGGACAAGGAAATGTGGGAAGGGCAGGGGCAGCAAGGAGGGTCCCACAGAGCAGTGACAAAGAGCTGTCCCTGCTCGGAGTCTCTGAAAATCCTGCCTTTCAACCCCCAATAATTTTGAAAGTCACATCCCCCAGGCCCCACAGAATTATTTTGCTCTGTGCTCCTCTTCCTCACCCCACAGGTACCCAGAAATTCCAGCTGAAGCAATTGAGTCTATCCCAACTGAGTCTGTCCCAGAGACCAAGGGAACAAAGGCTCCTGAGGGGTGCCAGAAAGCTCTCCCCCAAGGGCTGCCTCAGCTTTCAGCTGATCTGTTTGTAGAGCCCCAGGGCTCTGCCAGGCTCCCACACAGATCTGCCCTTCCCCAAAGGATGACTGCTTTGGAGGTGGGGAGAGCTCTGGAGTACTCACTGCTGGAAGGGGATGAAATGCTGCTTTTCCTCGTCGTCCACCTTGCCATGGATGATGTCAGTGATGTCCATCACTGCAACGACACCAGAGCATCACTCAGAGATGCCAGGAACCCAGAGAGAGCTTTTCCCTCTCACAATGGAAACACAAAGGGTTTATCTTGGGCCAGTATCACTCACAACAAGGGCTCTGAGCAACCTCGGATAGTGGAAGAGTCCCTGACATGGCAGGGTTGGAGCTGGATGGGATTTAAGGTTCTTTCCAATCCCAGAAAAATCTAGGATTCTGTGACAGCATCACTCTCATTGTCACTTTTTTAAAAGCACCTTTTCACTGATGTGCAGGTCACCCACAGCAGTGAGTGTGAATATACTGAATGTACTCTGATACAATGCACCCTCTAAGAAAAAGCAGCTGGGACTCAGGCATTTCAAGGCAAGGAAATCCCACTTTATTCAAATGCTGCTTCTTTGGAAATTGATTTCCACCAAGGATTTCAAGCAAGTCCCTTCACAAGGAGTCCCAGGAATAAAATAAGAATTGGGAGTCTGGTCCACCAGGGCTCCTTCAGAACCTCCAGCTTTATCCCATGAGTCTCAAGGAGCAAACCCCACCCTGATAAGGCCCTGGTAAGTCTGCTGCAGCCATGGGCCCCTGTTATCCTTGCAGGAGGTGACAAAAGTGAGCAGTGACAGTGTTTGATCTCCAGCTACAACCTTCATTAACAGTCCTGGAGGGGACAATTTATCCGCTCTGGAGCAGAGCTGCTGCCCCTGGCAGCTCCCAGCTGTGCTGGCATTTACAGCACACAGTTCCCAGTTGTCCCAGTCCCTCCCTGGGTGTCCCCCAGGTGAGTCCCCACCTGCCACGCCGAAGGGCCTGCGGAGCCCACACGTGTGCTTCTTGCCATCCTTCAGCTCCATGTGCCCCACCCGCACGATCTGGCACACCAGGCTGATCCTGGGCCTGATCAGGTCAGAACTGCTCAAGTCCTAGAAAAAGATTCCAAATCGAGTTCCATCAATGTCCTTTCTGAGTGGAAGACACCGGGGGGGAGAGGTTTTGTTGGGTGATACACAGGTGAAAACTGTGGCTTTCCAGGAGCTGAAGAGAAAGCACGAGGGAGATGGAGACATTTATAGTGCCAGGACACAGAGAGTGGCTTCCCACTGCCAGAGGGGAGAGATTTTGGTGGGACACTGGGGAGGAATTCCTCCCTGTGAGGGTGGGGAGGGGATGGGATGGAATTCCCAGAGCAGCTGTGGCTGCCCCTGGACCCCTGGAAGTGTCTAAAGCCAAACTGGATGGGACTTGGAGCAGCCTGGGACAGTGGGAGGTGTCCCTGCCCATGGCAGGGGTGGCACTGGAGGGGATTTAAGATCCCTCCCAACCCAACCTGTTCTGGGTTCTCTGAACTTACAGTAAACACTGCCTGGAGGTTATTCAGTTTCTCAATTTCTTTAGGCATCCCATTGCTGCCCCAACGAACCAGGTAATTTTCACTGCAAAGAAAGGGAGAAAAAAGACATTTAAATAAATCAACACCTGACATTCCCCATTTCCTGGCAAAAACGCCAAAGCATTTTGATCTTTTAGGAATATTTGACAAATCTTTTATCCCAAAATGCCTCTGAAGTGACTCATTTACTGAGGCAGGATGGGGTGAGCCCTGGCAGCTGCTTCCCTGGACAATTCCCACTGCATGGCCACACCTGATAACTGCAGCGATGGACACAGAGTGTTCCTGACACAGAACTGCCTCCCTGATAAAGCTCTCATATCTTCCCCAACTCTTTAGATGTGAACTGGCACTGACTGGACAGCAAACATCACTTAAATCCATGATTTATGGGGAAACAATTAATCAAATGCTTCATCAAGGCTTGCACCCACAGCAGGGAAAATTAAAAATATAAAAAAGACAATGTGGGATTTTGGCTGGTGTATCACAGAAATGCCCAGCTTTGAGAAGTGGGCCTGGACTTCCTATTTCTCTGAAATTAATTCCAGAGTAATTGGAATTAATTTTCCCCCAACTGAGGCAGCAACCAACAGAACTGGGAAACATTTGCTGGATCTCCCTTTCTAACCCCTGCTGACTTCTTCAGAATGATCACCTTGACTAAATTCCTTAAGAATCTTCACAAAAAGCCTTTACCTGATGAATTTGGAGAGATCAGGGTCGTAGAGGCTCATCAGCAGCTCTGCATCTTCCCCAATGTTGCAGACAAAGTTCTTGAAGTTCATGTAGAGGCTGTAAGTGTGCGTGGAGTTGAATATTGGCTGCCCCCGGAGGTCCAAACTTTGCTGCAGGGACTGCAAAGAATTTCGTGTTTCCATTAAATTTTATATTTCCACTAAAAACAAACACAGGAGAATTCAGTTCTGCTGCCAAAGGAGCACAACATCAAGAGGAATATAAAATACAGGGCAAATCAGGGACACCAGAGGTACCTTCTCCTCCTGGATCCTCTCATCAATCCTCTTGGATGCAGTCTCGTGGGCCTTGAAGAGGGAGATTGTGCTGGTTTCATCTGGGTCCAGGATGTTCCCGTTGTCATCCCGGACAACCAGGTCCAGACCCAGGATCCTGGACAGCCCCAGGAGACAAAAAAATGCCAGAATGTGGGAGCAGCAAAGATCAAATCACTGTCCAGGGCTGCCAGTGCTCAGCAACCCCACTCCGAATAACCTCACTCACTGCTGGTTTTCCTGGCTCAAAATATGTCTCTTCCCCATCTTCCCATTAAAGGAAGAAGGAATGAGTCAGGTAACTCTATCCTGAAGTGACATCTCCCTTATTCCTGCTTAAGTGGCTTTGTTTCAAAGGTTTCTTACCAAGCTCACAGACTGCAGCTGATTGTTATTCTTTGCCACAAGCTTCTTCTTAACTCCCTTATCTGACCTGAATCAAGGCTGACAGCAGATAAATGAGTCCTGGAGACTGCAAACCACCGAGGGCTGGAGCTCCTATGGAATCCTGCCCCTCAGCTGCTGACAAAGCAGAGTATTTCCCCACCAGCATCCAAATCCAGGCACAAACTGTGCTCCAGGGGAAAGGCCACCACGTGCCAGGATTTGTGCAGAATTAAGAGAGGAGAATTCCTGCCAAGGCACAGAGATCTGTGGCATCTCAAGAACCAACTGCCAGGTGGCCACGTTGTCATGGGGACTCCAAGCTGCCATTTCACTCTTTCCAAGGGAAAATATAAGCCTAATTCAGTGCCTGGTTTTGCATTAAGAGACTCTCCTGGGGTTTGGGACTCTCCACTGCCCTCCAGGCACAGTTTGGAGCTCACCTGTTGCCATAATCAATCTTGGCAGTGACTTTCTTCTTGAGCTCAGCCAGTTCATCCTTGGGCAGGGTCCCAGAGAGGATTTGGGATCTCCACTCTATCAGGCTGTAGGTGAGCTGCTGCACGTGCCTGAACTGCGTGGTCTTGTTGTTCTGCAAGCAAAAAAGGGCAATTTTAAGCAAGGCAAACCTGGAAACCTCAGCTCAGCAACGCTTCTGAAACATGTGCAGCTCCAGCGCCACACAAGTTTTATTTAACTAAAAATACCTGGCCCTTTATGACACCACAAGATCAGAGCCACACAGTAAATTCTGCAGCACTCTGCACTGCCAAGGTTCAAGTGCCTTTAAGATCTTTAAGTGTGTTTAAGGGCTTCACCCTTCCCTGGGACATTATTTCAGAAAAACCTCACCAACTAAAAATAGGCCTCTGGTGCTTTCCAGCACTTCTAGACTGCTCTGATGGAGGCTTTTGATAAAAGGGGCAGAGAAATGATGTTAAACGACCACAACTGAACAAGGACACTGAATGAGACATCAAACCCTGCTTGGTGAAGAGTTCTTTCCTGCCACCCCTTCTGTTATCATCTCTAATCAATGAAAACACTTCCCCGGCCCTTTACTGGTTCCACCCTCACGAACTCAGTGCCATCCCCACACCCTGTCCTGCACCTCCAAGCTCCAGGGCTGTAATTAAACATGGGTACGAGGTCACCCACCCTGTTTGGGGCAGCATGTGCTTGGATAAGTAAAGAAGCTTTTAGAAGATTCAGCTAAGTCATTTAAAGCATTCAAAAGGGAGTCCAGGCCTCACCCCCTCTGCCACCACAGTGAGGCCATTCCTGGGAGGATTCTGCCTCTTTCCACAGGGAAGTGGCACAAATTTGGAGTTACTGGGACAGAGATGAGGTTGTTCAGCTCCCAAATGCCGTGGGGAGGGTTTGGGTCACATCTCCCCCCAGGCACTGGCCCTTTGCTGGTGCTCACTGGGGTCTGGCTGGGCTGGAGCTGTTGATGGTGAGCTGCAAACCCCCCCAGCACCCCCCAAACAGAACCTGACTGCAACTGATGCCTTAGCTCTGAACTTTTATATTTTTCTAATCCTGTACTGCTGGTGTAACTGAAGTTTTCTGTAGCTCCTTAAGTGCTGTTCTGTACTTAGACATAACAAAACCTCTAACTTGCCCTTCAAGGACACCCAGAAACAAGAACTGTAAACCTGCATCTTGAGAAGAGGGGGGCAGGCTTGGGGGAAATCACATCCTTGGCTGGGTTCTGGTTGGTGAATTTATGTTGTTATAAAAGTGTGAAGCACTCATGATCTGGGGTGTCCATTTTGGGATCCACTGAGGCAGGACCTCTGGACCCCAAAGTGTGCACCTGAAAGCCTTTCAAATAAATCCCTCCTTTATTCCTTTATTCCTGTCTCGTCTCTGTTTCTAGGGAGCCATTTAAGGCATCAAAACCATTTCCCCGTTCTCATCTCTGCAAAGAACATGAATTATATAAATCATTATTATTTCCCCCAAATTTAAAGGGATAAACAACAATCCTCCCTTTGATTTGAGTGAACACCAAGGTGCTGAGAGGGCCTACTTGAGGTTTTAGCTCTAGAAAGGATATTAGAGATATATTGAAAAAACAAAGAAAAAACATGTTCTTGCATAAAAATACCTACAAAGAGAAAGCAATTTGCGTGAATTTTCAGAGTTGACCTCAACTTGACCTGTGTTATCTCCACAGCTAATTTCTATTAACTAAACTAATTAAAAACTCTCTCTATTTTTGTATTTATTTTGCAGTGGAGATAAAGCCACTGCTGCAATGAAACCCACAGAAATTAAAGAAGTGAAAGTAAATGCTGCCAAAATAAAAAATCCCCTCATCTTTCCTTTTTCTCCTCAAATGCCTCCTTCCTCCTTTAGCTTTTTTTTTAAGTTCTTTTAATACATACTGCAGGGAAAATAAAATAAACTCAAATCCATTTTAAACCACAACATTTTCCGAACCTATTTTAAGACTTATATTGGTTAAGCACAGGAACATGAAAGATTTCTGCTCATTTAAAAAACAGATTCTGAGGCTGGGATCTGAAAGTTACTTAGCAATAACAAATGCCAGGAACAAAACTCTCTTTTCACACAGTAATACCATCACGTAGAGCTTCTCATTAAATTGAGAGGGTGGAACAAATTCTCGTGGTTTCATGGCACACAAACACAACATATTTGTGGCCTGGTGAAATTTCCAATAGGAAAATTTGCTCTGGGTGCACTGAGTGATTAGAGCTCATTTAAACTCACTCTCCTTAATTAAAGTATTGGAGCCCATTCTACACAGGCTGAACTTGTTACTGCTTGAAGAAAGATCAAGTTTGACTTTTTAATGTGCTTTATCACCTTTAAAATAAGGCAACTCACTGTGGACTCATTTCTTTGGGCAAGGAGCACCTACTGGAGGGAAATGCCCAAATCCCTGCAGGGCCTTGGCTTGTGACACTGCTGAGGTGACTCCTGTGGTCAGGGGTTTGGGAGAGCTCCTTCCCCACCTTACTGAGAGCTCCAGACATGGGAGGCCTTGGAGCAGCTGAGAAATTCCTTCTGTGGGGCAGCTCCTGCTCTGGGACAGGGACAGCACCCAGGGAGTGGCTGGAGCTGGGCCAGGGCAGGCTCAGGCTGAGAGCAGGGAAAGGTTGGACACTGGGGAAAGGTTCTTGCCCCAGAGGGTGCTGGGCACTGCCCAGGCTCCCCAGGGAATGGGCACAGCCCCGAGGATGCTCCAGGAGCGTTTGGAAACTGCTGCCAGGGATGCCCAGGCTGGGATTTTGGGGTGTCTGGGCAGGGCTCTCAGGGATGCCCAGGGTGGGATTTTGGGGTGTCTGGGCAGGAACAGGAGCTGGATTGATGATCCCAGTGAGTCCTTCCAGCTCAGGACATTCCACGATGTGGGTTTGACAAGTCACATCTCCCCCCACAGCACATCCCTGATTCCTCCCCTTTGCCTGTTCCCTGTGTGGGCCCAGGACACTCCTGGTGGGGCTCAGCCTGTCCGTGAGGCACCCACAGCATTCCTGGCACAGCAGAGCTCAGCCCTGCCAGCTGTGTCCCAGCTGAGCCTTCCTGCCCTCACACGGGGCTGGCACAGCACGGGCACAGCAGGAGCCTGGATTTCCCAGGTGAGCTGTGACACCCCTGACACGGTGCCAGCCTGACCTGTGCCACTCCCTGCTGCCACAGGGCTGCCACCCACAGCTCTGAGCCCAGGGACCCCCCCCAGCTGACAGCAGAACACTCCGAGCCCCTCTCAAACCCCATTTTACCATCCAGTCCTGCACCATCCAGAGGCACAGAGTGCCCTGCAGAGAGCCCAGCTCAGCTCACCCAGGAAGAGATCAGGCCCTGAGGAGAACTCACCACGTACAGCTTGTGCCAGATCACTGCCCACTCCCTGAGCGTGGAGGTGAGCTCCTGGCCAAGGGGCAGCTCACTGGGAATCACAGTTTCGTGTTGCCTGGAGAGAGAAAAAGGAGAAAATCAGAGAGAGGTTTCACACTCAGGGTTACAATTTAATGGAAAACACCCCTTTTTAATAAATAAATAAATGGAAATTCCAGAGGGGTTGATTTTCACACAGTTCACTCACACATGATGTCAAGACCCTTAAGTTGTTCTCAACACACACATCCACATTTATCATCCATTTTTAATGCAAAATGCTTCAAGCTCCTTTTCCTGTTATTCCCACTGGATCCATCCCAAAACCAGGATAAAGAGACAGAAATGAAGCCTGGAAGAATCCCCACTTGCAATGGTAACAGTCACTTGAAAATAAAAGTTAAAAAAGAAGTGTTTTATAAAGTTCCTTCCTTTGCAGCCCCGGCTTTGCTCTCACTTAACGAGCACAGAGCCAGCTCGGGGAGCCCAACTGGAGTCATTTCCTCCAGTGTTTTCCAAGACAGGAAGGAATCCACACTCCTGCTGGGCCTTGGCTGAGAGCAGGAGGCTGTTATGACTTGCAGGAGTCCCCAGAGGAGCTGATGGAGCTGGACTGACCCTCCCCACTACTGACTTGTCCAGCAGAGCTTCCTTCATTCTGCAAATCATCTCCTGCTGCCCTCCTCCAACTGCTCTGGCTCAGCAATGCTCTGAGAATTAATTTATGCAGCTCTTGTCCAGCCCAGGAGGTACACCCCACGTTTGTGACAACCACAGCTACTTAAATTGGTTATTTTTGGGATTAAAAGGGATGAAATGGGTTGATATGGGATGAAATTCCCTGCCAAGGAAGTGCCAACCTACCCCCGGTCCTTCACGATGGCCTCTTTCAAATGGATATAAGTTTCTGGGAAAATGCCCTAAAAATAAAAAGAGAAATGAAATAAATCAATCCTGATGTGGGACAGGGCATGGCAAGAATATATTTAACAAAAAACAGAGGGAAGGGGTAAGAAATGTCCCAGTATGCCAGGAAAAGGGGAAAGGGATTGGCAACTCCGAGATTCCTTTTTTTACTCTAATAACCCTCATTTTCCTGCAGGAAATGCTGTAAATTCCTGAAAATTATCAGTCATTGCCATGAAATATTCCTGGAGTCCTCTGTCAGGCTGCCCTGAAAAGCTCCCACCACTGGCATCTGCAGAAATTCCCAAATTTTTATTGTTACAGAGAAACCTTCCAGGAATGCTGGAATCCTTTCCTACTCCTTTTTCACTCCTCTCTATCCCTAAAAACAGGGGATGTTTGTGGGGATGTTGCCACAAGAGAGGTGCCAGCATTCCTAGGGGGACCTGGATTTCCAGGCAGCCCAAGCTGCCAGGCCAAGCTCGAGCAGCTTGGCTGAGACCTAGGGATGTGTAATTCTGGAACATTTTCCAGTCAAAACTCTGATATTCCCATTAAATATTCCCATTAAATATTCCCATTAAACGCTGGATGTGCACAGGTCCAAGAGCACCACAATAAAGCAATAAACTCGTGTATGGAGATGGGAACAGGTAATTCTGGAAGTTCCAACTGCATTCCTTGTGCTTCCAGTGGAGCAATACCCAATCCATGGCTCTGAACCTTCAGCTCAAGGCCATTGATTTCTGTCACTGAGGAAAGGACACAGTGGGTGCGAGTCCTGTGTGATGTTAAGATAAGAAATACAGGAGTTTTCAGCAGCAGATGGGGTCTAAAAAGGTGTGAAACTAAAATTGAGAGTCACCCAAAAGTGAGGTTGTACCTTCTTGGATTTATTCCTCAGTGTGTATCCTCGGTACCAGCCTGGCAAAGCAAACACAGACATTTGTATTTAATTATTTCCTGCTGACAGAAATTAAATACAAATTGTAATTCTCACCACTGTTCTACAACATCAATTTACTGATCTTCCCATTTGGGACCCCCTCCTGGGAAGACACCTCTGTTTGCAGGAGCTGAGCTCCCTGCCCTGGCACAATTCCTGTTTATCAACGTTACCTTGGCAAGATCTAAAAACCATCATATAAATAATAATTGTGATGGCCTCAGGAGCAAATGTCACTGAGAGAACATTCCTCCTCTCTTCAGCACCTGGGGTTTAAGCAGGATTTCCATGGAATGGGTTGGGTTGGGAGGGACATCAAAGCCCTTCCAAGGAGATTACCTCCAGCTGAGTGGCAGCACCGAGAGGGCAAAGGGGTTTAAGGGAATAATCAGGCAAAGAAGAGAGGAGGGGAGGCTGGTTTCTATGGGTTTGTTTTGAAATTTTTTGTTGTTTTGTTGTTCTTCCCCCCTCCATATTTCCATATTTATCAAAGGATTTTCCCTGAGGAACTATGGATCTGACACTCCTTGACCATAAATTAGATCTTAGAATGGTTTAATTCGTATTTTATTGAGTATTCTTATGTTCATGGGGTTGTGTTTTGCCATTTATTTATTTTCTGAAGCAGTTTTGTCTCCTTCTCTAGTAATGAAGAGGAACCTCAACCACATAACCTCCAATAATCCAGCAGTAAGTTCGGAGGAAAGAAGAAATTCCATTGCTTTCCACAGGAGGAAAACAAGATTACCCATTGCTCATGGAGCAATGGATGAAGTCCTGGATTAGGGATGAGCAGATTTAGGTTCTATTTTTATCTAAGTTGTCATTAATTGAACAGGAAAGCACAAATTACCCAGGGTGGGTAACAGAGCTCATGGAATTTATCAGGAGTGGTTCCAATCCCCCTTGACACATTCAGCCCTTGGAGAGCACAACTTCCTCCTGTTTCAGAGGGCACTGCCCCCATTCCTCTCCAATATTTTGCAATCATTGCATAAAAGCACGTTGGGTCTGATTATGCAAAGCTGTTTCTGCAAGCACCTCGAGCGACTTTTATCGGAATTCTGCTCCCATTTTCAATAACTTCTTCCATCATTTTAACAGGAATGTCAATCTTTGGGCAGTGGTTGATTAATTACATGATTTCTTCTTAAAAAAATCTGTTTAAATCTTCAGAGGAATGAGAGAATATTTAAGTGTTGAGTGTTTTCCCCAAGCAGAGATGGGTGAAAAATGGAGACAGGTTTTTCACTTGATGACACAGAAAATTTCAGCTGCTACAACACTCAGACTGAAATCTGAGTGAAAATACAAAAAAAAGAAGACTTGCAAAGTGATATCGAAAAGTTTGGGGTGGTTGTTTTGTTGGGATTTTTTTAATGGATCAGGACCTCAATTTTACCCTTCATTAAATGGATTTTATGCTGTATGGAAAAGAAAAATCTAAGGAAAATACTCCAACGATGATAAAGTCCTCCCTGGTGATGCAAGCCCAGGTCATGTGTTGGACCACAGGGTCCTTGTTCCGCCTGGGGCCTCTCCTGTCCCACACACACTCAGGGCATTGCTTCACCCTGCTCAGGGATGGCTGAAACCAGGAACAAGCTCAAGGTAAACTCCTTTTCATCAGGAGCAGACGCTGCCAGGGGTCATGGTATGTGAGCACACATTCCCTCCTTCCACCCACAGCTTCCCCGACCTACTACAATTAATAATAATAATAATAATGATAAATCCTGTGGATTAGGAGAGATTCCCCTCAATAGCAACGTGTGCTCCCAGCTCCCTGCTCAAGGACAGACTCCCTGTGCTGGAGCAGCCTCTAGAGTCCTGGAGGCAGCAAGGTTCCCTTCTTTCCTTGGGTTCTGCAGCATGAGCAGAGCGCTGAACCCTGGCAGGCAGAGGAGCAGGCACTGCTCGTGTCTCGTGTCTCCTTATCGGGAAGGAGGAATTCTGTACAAACACCTCAGAGCCTTCTGCAGCCAGAGACAGGAAGGGAAAATAAAACCTGGCTCTGCAGAGTGGGACCTGAACGAACCTGGGCTCTGCAGAGGGTTTGGCTGTGTTTGCTTTAAAGGGAAAGGGATCCAAGGAAAGATCTGAGAGCTCTCAGGTGCCCCTGCACAGATTGTGTCTGGCACAGAGAAATGTCCCTGGAAGGGTTTCCACCCCTGAAAGTGTCCAAGGCCACACTGGAGCAACCTGGGATAGGGGAAGGTGTCCCTGCCCATGGGAGGGGGTGGCACTGGATGATCTTCATGTGCCTTCCAGCCCCAAACATTCCATGATTCCATGGACATCAGCTTGTGCTGGAAATATCTGGAACCTGCAGTTCAAACTCCTCAGTGGTTTCCCTCTGCTGTCCTTCCCTATGTCCTTTGTCCAAGCTGGAGCTGCACTTCCAGGGGTGTCACCCCTGATGGATCCCTGGCATGGAGGAGCTGCAGGGCACAAAAATGAATCACTCTGTGTTATCACCCCTGTGTTATCAGCCCCTTATCTCCTTGGCTGCACTCACCATCCATCCCAACTGCATCAGCCCAACTGGGGCTTGGGAAACATGAGGCAAAGCGTGTTCAGGACACGGGAAAACAGAGCTTTACTGACAGAAGGGCAGTACCAGGGCCTCACCCCAAATCTGGATGGCATTTTGGGGAGTCTGTGCAGGGCCAGGGGCTGGATAGGTGATCCCTGTGGGTCCCTTCCCCTCGGGATATTTTGTGATTCCAGCCTTTGCAAGAGGCCTCCACCTCTGCACAGCAGCAGCAGCAGCACACCCAAGCAGGGACTGTGCAATTTAAGAGAGCTCCCTGGCCCTGTGAGGCAGCACAGGAGCAGCTCCCGACTGCAGGGAGTGCCCTGAGGCTTTGGGAGCCACCTCAGGAGAGGTTTGTGCATCCCAGAGCTGCCCCAAAGCGCACCCAAAATTCCCTTTATTGCCTCTGCCTCTCAGGCAGCTCCTGCAGCAGCTCGGCTCTGTCAGTGTTGTGTCTCCCAGCCCTGGGAGCCGATCAGGTTTGCTGCTGACACCAGATCCCAGCAGAACCCCACACTGCAGGGTCCTGCTCTGGGATCTCTGCAGAGAGAAACCCCTGAGCACAGGGAGCTCCTGTGTGACACTGCCTGAGGAACCATGGCTGTTCCTGTGACACTGCCTGAGGAGCCATGGCTGTTCCTGTGACACTGCCTGAGGAGCCATGGCTGCTCCTGTGTGACACTGCCTGAGGAACCATGGCTGCTCCTGTGTGACACTGCCTGAGGAGCCATGGCTGCTCCTGTGACACTGCCTGAGGAGCCATGGCTGTTCCTGTGACACTGCCTGAGGAACCATGGCTGCTCCTGTGACACTGCCTGAGGAACCATGGCTGCTCCTGTGTGACACTGCCTGAGGAGCCATGGATGTTCCTGTGTGACACTGCCTGAGGAGCCATGGCTGTTCCTGTGACACTGCCTGAGGAACCATGGCTGCTGCAGTGACACTGCCTGAGGAGCCATGGCTGCTCCTGTGTGACACTGCCTGAGGAGCCATGGCTGTTGCTGTGACACTGCCTGAGGAGCCATGGCTGCTCCTGTGTGACACTGCCTGAGGAGCCATGGCTGTTGCTGTGACACTGCCTGAGGAGCCATGGCTGTTCCTGTGACACTGCCTGAGGAACCATGGCTGCTCCTGTGACACTGCCTGAGGAACCATGGCTGCTGCAGTGTGACACTGCCTGAGGAACCATGGCTGCTGCAGTGTGACACTGCCTGAGGAGCCATGGCTGCTGCAGCTGCACAGGGGAAAGCAGGAATGCTGTGCATGGCTGGGAAGGAGCAGCCCTGGGGACACTCTGGGGACTCACGGGAGATGCTCCTGAGCACCCTGAGCTGGGGAGGGACACCAAGGTGTTCCCAGGGGGCTGCAAGCTCTATGTGAGAGCCCCTGGACAACCCTAAAACTGCCCTGAATTCCCTAAGGAATGTCAGACAGGCTATGGAATGCCCTCAGCTATGGGTAAGTTAAGGTGACCCAAAAAATGACTCCACAGGGCATCTCCCAGCCCCCCAAAAAATCATTTCACAGGGCATCACAAAAAACATTCCCAACAGCAAAAAAAGACTCCATAGGGCTTTTCCCAACCCTGAGAAATGCCTCCACAGGGCATCTCCCAGCCCCACACAAAAAGACTTCATGGGGAATCTTCCAGCCCCCAAAAAAGACTCCAGAGGGCATCTCCAGCCTTTCCTCCCACAGAGCCACCGCCCTGGTGACATGGAAACTTTTCCTGAGTCGAGGTTTGTGTATCCAGATAAGAGCAGTGATTAGAGGAACAAAACCCGTTTTTATCTGCTCTGTTGGTGAGCAGGCAGCATTAGCATGAAAAGGAGCAGAAAAAGCCTCTTGTGAGAACATCTACCCTCAAAACCAGACCCAGGGGGAGAGCTGGGAACACAGCTGAGAGCTGATAGCCCAAAAAAGAGATCCGGGAAGACACGGAAAGCTCCTCCCAGAGAGAGGAGTATCAGAACTGGGAGGGTTTGAGGTGAATTTATGGGGAATTAGAGCAGACCCACAGCAGAGTCACCATCTCTGTATCTTCTCCTGTACACTCCCAAGCTTCTGGCTCAGATTTCTGGCTGCTCCTTCTGGGAAAAGGGATTTTTGCTGCCCTGCAGGAATTCCGAGGTGTCTCAGTCACAGATTTCTGCTCCCCACTGATGGCTCAGCACATGAGAACAATCACTCTCCCCTCACATATGAAAACATTCACGTCTCTCCCAAACTGCTCACAGGCAATTTTCTCCTGACAAAGCTCCAAGCTGGGATATTTCAGGCCAAAAAAAAAAAAAAAACCAAAAAGGAATGGCATTTATGTACTCATTTCCTACTCCTGTCTCTGCTGATGACAAGAAATAGGGTTAAACAGTGATAAAAAAGTAAAAAAGAGAGAGAAAGAAGTAATTTTGGGAAGTACAAGATGCTTCTTCTTCCTGAGGAGTTTTCCTCCCTCTTTCTTGGGTATTTTTGCAGAACCAGCTCATAAATCAGCACTTTCCACAGGGATATTTCCATTTCCCCCTCTCCCCACCACAGGGTAAAACCACAACAGAATCTGCCTGGATCAGGAGCTGCTGCCAGGGCCAGAGGATGGAAAGGGAAGAACTGGCCAAGAACAAAAAGGAGCAGCTCCCTGTTCCCAGCACTGATCCTGGCCACAGAATCTTCCTTAAAATCAATGCTGCTTGTAAAAATGATTGGATTTATACTTTATATTTAATTTTTGGAGGGGGAAGGAGTGACCAGAACATTCCTTAAAGTGATTAAATGGCTTTGTTCCAGCCCTAATATTGAAATCTTTGTCAAAGAGTCAAATTTGATAGGGAGATTTGAAACACTCAAGTGCCATTTTAATCTCTAAAATAAGAATTCTGTTTTCTTTGTGGTTTACATTAAGGTATTATGAAAAATGTCCCAGTAAGGATTGGGAAAAAGAGCCTAAAAAGGTCATGGAAGCTCCATGATTGGAGCCTTTTAAGAACATTTAATGCCAGTTTGTGATGTTACAGCTCTAAACAACACAACTTTTGAAACAGTCAGCCCTTCCCCCTCTCCTTTTCTTTCATCCATTTAGATCAAAAACTAGCTCAGGTTAAAAGAAGTTTTTAAAAAATTATTATTCTTATTTTCCAGTGGGATCCCACTTGTGCTCATGGGATTTTCCAGTTCATCCCATGAGCACAAGTGCCTGGCCTGGCCCTAGGAGGAGCCAAGGCAGAAAACAGCAGTGAACAGCCAAAATTAAATGTTCCTTTCTCTTTTAGTGCTGCCTTGAGATATTGGGGAAACCTCACCTCGACAAACTCTGCCTGGGACAGTGCAGAGATGAGAAATCCTCTGCATTTCTGCATTTTTAACACTATTTTAAGAATCAAGGGGCTGCAGCAGCCACTGCACACCAACTCTGTGCTTTGGGGCGTTCAGAAGCTGAAAACACAGATCTAAAATTTGAAAATAATCTCGATTTGTTCCTGTTTTCCTTTCAAACCCCCCTGAGAGCTGCACCCACCTTCGTACATCTCCAGGATGTGAACGGTGTCCCCCACCTGCAGGGACAGCTCCACGTCCTGCGTGGCCTCGTAGTTGTAGATGGCTGAAAAATGGGGAGAAAAAGGGGAAAAAACAGAGCCATGAGGGAATGGGGTTTGGGATGGGCTCTCCAAAGGCAGGGGGGGGGTCTGGGAAAAGGAATAAAGTGATTAAGTCGCCCTGGAGAGGACATCATGCAGCTATTGACAGATTTATCACAAGGAAATGTTGTTAACAGCCAGCAAAGGTGGGTTTTACCTCCCAGACAGGCCTGTGACACCTCCTGGGGCAGCTGCACATCCCCACTTTGCCAAAAACCTGCCCACAGGGGCCAGCCCTGCCTGGGCAGATCGGTTCCATAATTCCCATTTTCTGTGTTTCACAGGAATAACTCCAGCATCAGAAACCACCAGAAATGAGATGTCCAAACCCACCCAGCTCCAGACTAAACCATGCCCCTTTCCAAACCAAATCACACTCATGAGCTGCTGAAGGCTCTGCCCAGCCAAGAACCAATTTTAACACCAAAACCTGGGATTCTCTGCAAATTCAATCCCTCCCAAAGACAGAGTTAAGCTGATGCTGATGGCATTTCCAGGGGGAATAGGATCAAGTGCAGGAGCCCACACTCCTGAGGAGCCTTTTCCCTGGGAATTGCCAGAGTTTCTCTGGGCAGAGCTGAGCCCTCTCCAGGGACCAGATGAGAAAGCTGAAATCAAATTTGTTTTCAAAATGAGTAAAAAGACAGAAAATCAGTGAAATGCTTGGCTGTGGTTCAATGAATTGATCAGCAAAGTCAGAGCAGACCAAACCCAGAACAGCTGATTTATTTAAAATGCTGATTTAAGAACAGGTCACATCCTAAATGCAGCAATGAAATCTTCCCACACACAAAATCCCCATATTTACATATCCAAAGCTGTTCCCTGAGCAGATTTATCAGTGAAAATGCACCACATCTGTTTTTAACAAAGCAAAAATATCACCCAAACATTTTCAGGGGGAAATTCTTCAGACTTCCCAAGGACTGAGGAGCTCTGGACTGGAAATGAAATAAATAACTAAAAAGCAGAGCTCTTCTGCCAGGAAATTCCCATGAAATGCCTCCCATTTCCGTGGGGATGAGGTGCTTTGCTCCTGGCCGGGCTCCAGCACAGCCTGGGGGTTGCACCACGCCGGAAATTCTCTCCCAGATCGGAGCTTTCTTCAAAATATTGTGGCTAAAAATATCCCAACAAGCAGGCCAGGGATGTGAATCCCTGCAGGATCCCCAATCCCAAGCAGAGATCTTCCTGTGCTGCAGGGCAGGGCTTGCTCCCAGTGGCCCCAGTTTATGCCACAGACACGTGGACAGGCCACTGAATCCATGATTTCCACAGGATTACAGGAATTTTACTGGATTTCTGCTCCTTAGAGCAGCTTCCACACCTACCTTCCCCTCCCTGCCCACAAAGGGGCTGGAAATCAGCGTTTTAAAGGCTGATTGCTGAGCTGGGTGTGCAGCTAAAGACACCAGAACTGGCACAGAAGTAAAAATTCCATTCACATTCTATCAAAAATCTGGATAATGTTCCTGGCCAAAGCTGAATGTGAAATGTGGAATGGTTTGGGTTGGGAGGGACCTTAAATCCCACCCAGTGCCAGCCCTGCCATGCCAGGGACACCTCCCACTGTCCCAGGCTGCTCCAGCCTGGCCTTGGGCACTGCCAGGGATCCAGGGGCAGCCACAGCTCCTCTGGGAATTCCATCCCAGCCCTGAGCCACACTCACAGGGAGGAATTCCTTCCCAATATCCCACCCAAATCTCCCCTTTCCCAGTGGGAAGCCATTCCCTGTGTCCTGTCCCTCCATCCCTTGTCCCCAGTCCCTCTCCAGCTCTCCTGGAGCCATTTTAGGCCCTGCAAGGAGCTCTGAGCTCTCTGTGGAGCTTTCCCTTCTCCAGGTGAGCACCCCCAGCTCTCCCAGCCTGGCTCCAGAGGGGCTCCAGCCCTGGAGCATCCCCGAGTTCCCCTCTGGACTGATCTCCCAGGTCCCTGCAGTGCTGTCACACCCCAGGGATTCCCACACACAATTCCTGCATGCCCTGTGTTTTTCTGGGACAATCACTCATTATACAAATACCAGGCTGCATTCTTCCCATACATTGCAGCCCAGGGAAAGGTGGGTGGACACAGGCCTGGCCTTTCTGCTGGGAACAGAGAGAGAACTCAGCCCAAAGAGCACCGGGGAGGACCCAGCAGTTCCCCTCCCCTTCCTCCAGATCACAGCAGCCACAAGGCAGAACTAAACCCTGCACTCCCCTTCCCCTTCCTGCTCTGCCAGGCAGGTTTCACATCCCAACCTGCAGCACTTGCAGCCTGGAGGAACTCCCACATCAAAAAAAAAAACACCCAAAACCAAACCCTTTTGTCGTTCCTTGCCTTGCCAGACTGAACTGAGCCAGAACAGAGGGTCACTGTCTGTGGAACCTCCCCCCAGTGGCTCTGTACAAGATTAGAAAAGACAAATTGCTGGCATATTTTCCCTGAGAGCTCTGCTGGCTGCAAGTGATGCTTCCTGCTGCTGGAAGTCAGCACTGTCCCAACCCCATCCCATCTGCAGGGATTTGTGCTGCTGTCCCAACCCCATCCCATCTGCAGGGATTTGTGCTGCTGTCCCAACCCCATCCCATCTGCAGGGATTTGTGCTGCTGTCCCAACCCCATCCCATCTGCAGGGATTTGTGCTGCTGTCCCAACCCCATCCCATCTGCAGGGATTTGTGCTGCTGTCCCAACCCCATCCCATCTGCAGGGATTTGTGCTGCTGGCCCAACCCCATCCCAACTGCAGGGATTTGTGCTGCTGGGCCCCTCTGTGACCTCTGTCCGACTTGAAAGGAAAAGGAAGCTTCACATCACAAACAGGGGCATGGAAAAATAAAACCCCTTTGCTTAAATCCTGACAGAGCAGCGTGAAAGGAAGAAGGAAAAATAATACAGAGACTTTTGTATTCAAATTTGCAGCAATATCTGAAGTTAAGTCTTTTTGCTTCGAGCAAAACTTCAGCTGTGATTTTGTCCTTTGAAATTCACTTCAGAGTGTTGATCCTGCTCCTTTTATCATCCTGGATGAAAAGCAGCGCTGAAACTGAGGAAATTAAATCCAAATAAAGAGGCAGAGGTGGAAAACACGAGCCTGGGTTTGTTTAATGATCATTTCTTCGAGCACAACTGGAGGCAATGTCTCATTGTGTTTGGTTTAGGGCTCCAGCTTGGTTCAAAGGGTGAGGAATGTTTTTTCCAAGTGCACCCAGCCCATGGAATCCATCAGGATCGGAAAGGGCAGCAGATAATCCCATGAGCAGATGGTTTTATGGCACAGCCAGGGCCAGAAGGTGAAGATAAGCAATTCTTGTGCTCCAGGGCAGAGGGTGATTCCTCGGAAGGGATGGAGGAGGAACAGCGAGGGCACTGCACACCCACGGGGGATGTTCTGCCCCAGAGTCACCCCACAAACAGGGACTGCACGGGTGGCAAAGGAACCCTGGCAGAGCCTGGGCTCCCCAGGGCTTGGAATGGTGACCTACGGAGCAGGTTTGGCTCTGTCACTGCCCCCAGGACACCAGGTCAGTCCCAGCACACCCCTGAGCCATGGGACAGCCCCTGGGACACCCCTGAGCCATGGGACAGCCCCTGGGACACCCCTGAGCCATGGGACACCCACAGCTCCTGGGATATCCCTGAGCCATGGAACACCCACAGCTCCTGGGATATCCCTGAGCCATGGAACACCCACAGCTCCTGGGATATCCCTGAGCCACGGGACAGCCACAGCCCCTGGGACACCCCTGAGCCATGGGACACCCACAGCCCCAGCACACCAGGTCAGTCCCCCACACATTCCCAAGCCATGGGACACCCACAGTGACACTTACACACAACAGAGCCTCAATGTCATGCACGGGGCACAAAACAAGAAGTGCAATTCTATTGCAAATAAAAAACCCCAATCACACTTTAAAAGCTTCACTTTGTGCAAGAGCCCAGGGAGGAGCCTCAGTCTGAAAGGTTCATGAGCAGCTCATGGAGCCTGAGCTGGGGTCCAGCAGAACCAGGGTAGGATGTGGCATTTTGAGGGGGAAATGCTTCAAAGTGCCACAGGGCAGGGTGAGGTTGGGATACTGGGAAGGAATTCCTCTGTTTGAGGGTGGTCTGGGATGGAACCCCTGGAGGAACTGTGGCTGCCCCTGGATCCCTGGAAGTGTCCAAGGCCAGGTTGGAGCAGCCTGGGATACAGGAAGGTGCCCTGCCCATGGCAGGGGTGGGATGGGATGAGCTGTGAAGTCTCTTCCAACCCAACCATTCCATGGTTCCATGTTTCTTTGAACTCCTAGACTCACTTTTCCCACACATTAACTAATTTTCAAGACTGGCCTAAAAGCAAAGCTGAGCTAAAATGCTCCAAAATAAAAAGAGAACAAAGCAGGAACTGTCACTCACAATTTCTGTGCAACTCAAATCAGAAGGAAATGGAATCTTTCCCTCAATGAGTGCACTTGAAACGTGGATTATTGGCCCAGAAAACAGAGCCCCTGCAAGATCCATTCTCTGACTTGGCTCAGAACCCCCCTGCCCCACCCACCACAAAAACACAGCCACGTCCAAATGCCACGTCCTGCTCCCCTGCCACCCTCGGAGCGCAGAGGAGCTGCCCTGGGAACAAAGGATCCCATTCAGGATCAGCAGGAACCAGGCTCTGGCTCATCCCAGCCCCACACCAACCCCACTGCAGGGACCCAGAGCCATTTGATTGCTGCTGCAGCACTCGGGAATGGCCTTTCCACAGGACAGCTCTGCTCAGAGGAGCCTGGGATGGTCCCTGTGCCAAGATCCAGCCCAAAAAACAGAGGCTTTATTTGAAAAACAAGGAACTGCCCAAGGAATGAATTCTTCAGAGGAACAAAGCCTTTTTGATGTTTGGAGCAAAAACATTCTGGTAACTTCCCAGGAATTTGTGTCTGACAAACTGAGAATGGCATAATGAAGATTTAGATGGCAGGCTACTCTTCTGCTTCAAAAGGAGAAAGTAATTCACGGTTGAACACTGGGAAATATGGACACTGAGTCACTGCTATGAAAAAATTCCCACCCCTGGATGGTGGATGGTGCCATTCAGATCAGCTCCAAAAATTCCGAGATAGTGCTGAGCATTTGGGATGTCAGTAATCCAGGATTAACAGGATTATGCAGCTGGAAATGTTTTAATCAGCAGCCATCATTAGGCAGCAGAGTCCAGCCTCTGGGGAGCTGCAGGTGAACTATCCCTGCCCATGGAAGGAGAGGATCTTTAAGGTCCTTTCCAACCTAAAACTCCCCAGAATTCTGTGGTTTTATAACTTCTAAAACCTTGTGCACTCGCTGGTCCGGGCTGGCCCCACACAGGGAATACACTCAACATTTTTCAGATAGGTTATCTCAAAAATGAGCATTAAAGCAGCTGAGAAATGACATCACCTGCCTCTGCAGGAGGGTGGGACATGAACTTTCTAATGGGGACTCTGTAACTGTTGGGTTTTACATTCACTCCTTTCTTTGGAGAACAGGAGAAAAGCAGGAAGAGCCTCTGCCCTCCAGAGGCTTCCAACCCTTCCAACCTCAGACTGTTCCAGGAACCAAACCCCAGTGAGGGTGCCCCCTGCCCACCTGCCAAGGACAAGGAATTGATGCACACTTGATCAAAGTTTAAAGTTTTCCCTGATTTCCTTGGAATAATAGATTATCTTGGAGCGGGACAGGCTCAAAATCAAAGCTTTTGCAGCTTCTGTAGCTTCTGTCCTGCCCAAACCAAACTGATTCCCAAACTGGGAGCAGGGAAGGGTTTCAGCCATGCCCTCATCATCTTTGGGCTAATCCTGTCTCTGTCCCCATCAGAGGCTGGATCACATCCTGGGCTCCGTGGTTTAATCTCCTAAAGCCTGGACTGCTTTAGGAAAAACAACTTCCCAAGCCCAGCCCTGGGAATGGAGAGGCTTTCCCAAGGTTACACAAGGGCTCCCATGGGATGATCCCTTGGTCTCTTAGGGCTTTAAACTCCCCCAAACCCACAGGCAGCTCCACTCCAGTCCTCGGGAGCAGGGACAAATGAGTCCCTGGATTTTAATTAGAGCTTCTCAGATCCACATCAGGCAAACTGACTCAGAAGCACTGAAGCATGAGACACCTGATTATAAGGAAAAAAAAGATAATATCCATATTTTCATGTCTGCAGAATTCCCATCAGTCACCCTCCCCACAAACATTTGTTGCAAAAGGTTCGTACCTCAGTATCTGTGTGAAAACAAAGAATATTCAGTTCTCAGAGTGCACCTCAGCTGCACACAGGGCACACCCTAAACACCCAGATTTGGGGACCAGCATTTCAGCCCAGCACAAAGTGTTTTGCGTGTCTGAGTGCGTTCGGGGAGGAAGGAGCCACACTCCAGCTGCTCTGACCCTCCCAGACACTGGGGTTTACTTTACACCCAAGGAGCACACACACAAACCTTCTGCTGTGTCATTTTCTCCACTGGGCTCTCCATTTCCTTTATTATTTTCACTCTGAAGGGCCCCCGGGGGTTTTAAGCTCAGATAAGGAATTAATCTACATGAGCTGTCTCAGCTTCTGTCTGGAGTAAGAGGCAGTGCTGTGAGCCAGAGGAGACATAAATCAGTGCTGCCAGTGGAGGAGCCAGCCTGCTCCTGAATTTACAGCACCAAACCAGATCTAGGGCTTGATTTCAGAAAAAAAAACCAACCAAAAACCCAGACCTGCAATTCCAGTCCCCTTGGAACACCAGGAGGTTCTCCCCTTTGCAGAGACACAGCTGGAGAACCAGCCTGGCCTGCCTTCACACTCCTCTAAATATATCGGGTTTGATGCATTTGTTTAAGGTGCTCTGCAAGGTTTGGCCAGGAAATGTTGGGCCAAAGGATCCTTGAGGTCTCCTCCAATCTGATATTCCCTGACCCTGCGATTCCCCAGGCTGTGGTTTGGGCTTTTGCTCCCAGTGAGAGCAGAAACTTCCTAACAGTGTCCAAACATGAAAAGGAAACTTCGTTATTTATAAATAATGAAATTTAGCCTAAGCATCAAACAGTTTTTAAGGCTGCAGAGTGTTCCAGGTCTGGTGATCCCTGCCAGGGATCCTGTCAGGGTTGAAGGTGCTGATGTTATTGCTCCTCCAAGCCCTGCAGCTTTGTTCTGCCTCTTTGAGATCCCAGCACCCACGCCCAGCCTGAAGGATCAGCATTCTCCCAAAAATACATCCAAACACGGTCCTGGTCTGTAAAGGAATCGCCCTGACCCCATGAAATTGTCCCACCATGACCACAGAATAAACAGTTCTGCCCCTGGTTCTCGAGGGGGCAGAACCTGCTTTGTGTTCAGCCCAGCCCGGGGGCATCACTGCAACTCAACTCAAATATGGCTTTTCTTTGTTCCTCTGGGGAAGGAGACTCGGGGGAACACAAACCCATTCCTGGGGCTGTCCCCTCCACAAGAAGGGGCTTATACCCCATTGTAAGGTGACACTAATTCTGATTTAATAACTGCACACCAGGACTCTGAAATCCAGTCCCACAAAAGCAGCCTCTGGTTTGATCTCCATTTTTACAGCCTGTGAGGATGCAGATGTTTGTTTACACCACCCACACAACTGCAACTGCATTTCACCAAGTCTGCCTGCAATTACCTTTTTCCCTCCGAGCCAAACCTGCAATTTGCACTTGGATACTTTAAGTACAAAAAATAACTATTTCAATAAAATTCAGACAGATTTGTAAAAGCAAGACCCCACCACTCCATAAATTGCATTCTCAGCTCATTTCCAACTTGAAAGCGTGTGGCACTTTCAAAAGAATTAATTGAATTTGCCACTGGCTTGGAATTACTGTCCCAGTTCTCCCTGGAGGAAACATCAAAGGAGGAGGAGGAGGAGAACCTGGAGCTGGCACAGGACAGAGCTGGGAGCGCTCCCAGCCCTGCTCTGCTGTTGGCACATTCGGGGCAGGGAGGGACAGGGCAAGGGCTCTGAGGAGTGAAACCCTCGGGCACAGACAGAGTCTGACTGCACCTCAGGGCTCAGCTTCCCCAGAAAGGTCCCCAGAGCTAAAACTTCAGTGCTGCCCCTGGCTGGCACCACAACCATGGAACAGCCACCACCAAAGGCAGGCTGGAGGGACTCCTGTGCCAACAAACCCCACCTGAATCTCCGCTGGCATTCGTGCCCAGGGCACCTTCCCCTGTCCAGCCAGGGAGGGGACAGAGCAGCTCTCCCACGGTCTGGGCAAAGAATTCATGGCGTGGCTCAGCCCAAACTGCAAACTTCTCCAAACTTTGATTGAAAATCTGTATTTTCTGCTCTTCATCTTGCACTTTACTTGACTGAGGACATTTCTCTCAACCGTTGCTTTTAGGGGAAGAAAGTCCAATTTCTGCCATTAAAGGCACAACCACAGCCAAGCTTAAACCTCCTCAGCCCAGAGCTGTGAACACATTTCCCCTCTTGCTGCAGAGCTGAGGTGAAAGGACAAAGTCTACAGTCTCGAGAAATTTGGGATCCAGTACCAAGGAGGTTTCTAGCTCTGCTGGGAAACACCTTTATGGAAACCCTGGAGCTCTCTGGAGCTGGTGGGGTCACACAAGGAGAATTTCTAACGTGCAGAGCATTGGGGATTTAAATTCTGCACCTCCAGTTTTGCTGACTCACATTGGGCCTTGGGTCGGATTTACCCTCCCTGAATGGGTCCTTGTCACAGAACTGGCACTGCACAAACTCTTCACAGCTTCTCATTCCCCAAAAAATGAGAATTCCAAGGCATTTTTCCCTTGCCACCTATCCCAGGCAAAAAGAAATGGAATAGTATTAAAATGAGGAGCAGGAAATCTCAGCTGGGAATGGGATAAATGCTTGGCCAAACAAAAATATTGATCCCTTTGTTGCCAAGAAGAATGAAGAACAAGCTCCTCCAAAATTTGCAGTAAGTTTAAATAAAACTGCTCGAGATGCCAAGAGATGAAGAACGAACCACTGAAGCCTTCCCAACTTCATTCCTTCACATCAAGCTCCATCTCTCTGCAGCTTGAAGCCCCCATGGCGTTGTCAGAGCAGGAGAATGGAAGTGCTGCAAGAATCAGGTCTTAAATAAGCTAAAAAAGCAAACAAAAAAAGCACTTTTACAGAACCAGCTGGCCACGACTTGCCTGTGACATTGGGAGCCACTCAGAACTTTGGAGCTGAAGCGATAAATCTTTTATTGCCATGGAGGATCAAAGTTCCAAACTTCCCAAGAGCAGGAATCGTTATCTCCACTGCACCTTAATAACCTTTTGGCTCAGGTTCAGCACTTCCCAGCACGAGGGGCACTTGGATTGCACTGACACTTCCCAAAAATTCAGTGTCAGTGAGCAAACATTGCTCCCCACAGCCCAGCCACTGCTGGGGTCAGCTCCCCTCTGGGACAAGGTGCCAGACATCATCTGCTGCCAGAGGAATTAATGCTTTAAATGGTGCTTCCCCCTCTATTCCAGGGAGATCTCCCTGGGAAGAACAGCCTGTACCACACCAAAATGACATTTTTTATCATTTTAACAACGGCTCCAACTAAAACTCTGCAACATCATCACTTTATGAAAGCAACCACGGACTGCTAGCCCAGAAACTGTTTAGTAACTCCTATTTATGGGCTGGTTTTATTAGCACAGGTTTGCTGGCAAATGCATCCAAATTCACTGCAGGATTTCAGGCATTTCAGGATTTCAGGCATTCCACCAGCAATTAAATGCTCTGGACCTGAACCATCCCCTCAGCCCTGGCAGCAAGAGGGTAAATGGCTTTTTAAATGGTGTTTATGGCTTTGGGCTGAGGTGGTTGGAAGCTTGGCCATGGTTGTGTCTTTAATGGCAGAAAAAGGATTTTTTTTTTCCCTTCAAAGCAGTACTTGAGAGAAATGTCCTACCAGCCAAGTACAGTGCAAGATGAAAAGCCTGAAAATGTAGATTTTCAATCGGTTTGCAGGTAGCAGGAGTGTGCATTTTTCAACACCTGAATGATAAAGACACATTATGATAAAGTAAGTTACACATTACTACACACTCACTGTTTCTTGACCAATGTAAGTTTTTCTCAGTTCCTGACTGTTTATTTTGCTTTTCCTCCTTATTTTCAGTTGTGTTGGCAAGTACAGCCCCTGTGCCAGAGGGAGAACCACCAGAATGATCAAGAATTGGTGGGAAATTCCACACCCAGCTCTGAGGGAAGCTGGTTCTTACAACTCCTGACACCTCAGAACAATTACAGCACATTTAGTCAGCAGGAGGGAGCTCAGCCCAAGCTCCAGAAGCACCCAACAGCTCTGGATGCCCCTTCAGAGCCTCCCTGAAGGGATTTAATTGTTGAAAAGATGAACTGTGGGACAGCTCCTGAACACCAGGGGGATGCTGGCCACGAACTGAAGCACCACAAGTCACAAACACTTGGGGAATTATTTCTTTTCAAAGTAAGAATAAGATAAGGAACATTTACAAGTCTTGTTCATGGCAGTGATGCCTTTGAAGGCCACAGGATTAATTTCACAGCGAATGACTTAAGGAACAGAGTAGAAATCACCAAAAAGAAGACAAGACAGGGCCTGGCTAACATGGATTTTAAAAAAAATAGAAAGGACTGTGGAAGCAAGAAGCTGAACAGCCAAATTTCACATCAAATCAACTGCAGGCAGCAATAAAAACTGGGAAACAAGATGAGAAATGAAGTGCCATCTGCTGTGAAAATTCAATTTTTTGCTGTTAACAATGCCAAGATTTTGCTTTGCCCTGTTGGGAATTTTGTTGGTATTGCCATCAGACAATTTTTAGCCATAAATCATAATAAAGCAGGAGAAATGAGCAGTGTTTGCACCCATAGGAGGGAGGGGGTCAGTCCTGCAGCAGGGATGGGGGAAAGGAGCTCTTCCACCCTTCTGGAGCCCCTGCCAGGAACCAGAGGCACAACAGTGGATGTGAGTTCCAGGTCAGAACAGGAATGACAGGGAAAAAGCAAGGAGCAAGTTGAGACAAATACGAATTTTGCCCAAATTTGACATGACTTGACTACTCCAAGGACTGTGGAAGTGCTTTGATCCCAGAGAGCTCTGCAGGTGCCTGGAATGGGGACAGGGAGCCAGGGCAAACCAGAGCTCATCCTGCAGCACCTCCCTCCCTCCAGATCCCCTGCATCCCTGCTCCCATCCATCACCCAGGGGCTGGCAGCTCATGTTTGGGGAATTGCTGCCATTCCTGAGCCGTGACTGGAACCCAAACACCTCTCGGGATCTGACAAAGTTAAGACTTCAACACTTGCTTTCCAAAAAGCAGCCCAAAGCCCTGGTCCTGCCAGCCAGGATGAGTGCCAGGGGTGTGAGAGGCCACCAAAACCTGGCAGGGGGAACTGCTGGTAATTGCAGGGCATTTGCCAGGTCCCTCCCCAGCCCCACCACACAAACTCTGGAACAGCCCCACTGCCCCAAAAATGAGGGTCATGGAATCCTGGAATGTCCTGGGCTGGAAGGACCCACTGGGATCACTGACCCAGCTCCTGGCCCTGCACAGACACCCCAAAATCCCACCCTGGGTGTCCCTGGAGCTCTGGCAGCCTCGGGGCTGTGCCCATTCCCTGGGGGAAAAACCTTTTCCTAAAATCCAATCTAAACCCCCTTGACACAGCTCCTGCTGCTCCCTCAGGGCTATGGAGTCCCCCCTAGTCCTACCAGTGCAAGCCACCCTCTCCACCAAAATCCAAATTATTCCAGTTCTTCACATCTCAGAGCTCTTCCAACCAAACCCGAGTTAGTAATTCCTGATTCTGGAAGTTCGGATTTGTGTATTCACCGAACAATTGGTGCATTTTCAGCTCAGGCTACACAAGGATGAACAAACACTTCACATCCTGCTGGTTCAGAGTCAGAGGTGCCACAAGAACCTCGTGTGCCTGACCCATCATCAGTGCAGGCACCTGGAAACCACCCTGGCCCCACAGCCAGCTCTGCCACGCCTGACCTGCTCTGGAGCTGGGTCAGCTCCCTGCCCTGGCCCAGCACTCAGCCTTCCAGCAGGAAGGAGTCAGGAAAAGGGATCTGGCTGCTTGTTTAAAATGGATTTATTACAGACTAATTTAGGGTTCCACAGACTCCAGGTTCTCTCGTTCCATTAACACTCTGCAGTCCCCGGAGCAGGAACAGCTGATGAGTAATGACAGAATTGCTTTTACAGCCCAGGTGTAGCTCTGGAGTTGAGTCAGTGCAATCCACGTTACTGCCAGCAGAAAAAGAAAGTGATTGCATCATTGGCTCCTTATGCTCTAAGTTAATAATTTTAAAACAGATAATAAAAGTTACAAATCTTGTGAAGACATTCAGGTGTTCTTTCCCTCACAGCACAAGGTTTTGGCTGGAAAGAGTCTCTGTGAAAGGATTTCTGCACATGACAACTCCTTTTTGAGAGAAGCACTGACCAGAATAGGTTCTTTAGTTCAGTTTGGCCCAAAAAGGGATCAGCTTCCCACGAAGATGTTCCTTCAGTCCTAAACCCGAGGTGAAGCCTACGGCAAGGAGGCTCTGTGAGACCCAGAAGCTCCTGTTGCTCAGGGAGGAGAGGCTGCCCAGGAGCTGATCCGCAGTGTTTCTGTCCCTTCCCTGGTCCCATCTGGCACTTGGTTGAGAATTCACGGCGAGTGAGAAGCTGCAAGAGCTGCAAGCTGCCTGTCTCTCACGTTTGCTTCCCTAAAAGTGCTGCAATTCCCAGCTCTGCACTCCCTGCTGCCATTCCAAACTCAGCCCTTTGCCATCTGTGGGAAGGGAGCCCTCCCCAGATTGAACCGGTTCAGGACAGAACTCAAACCCAGCAAACCCATTTGAACTCACACTCCATGGATCTGTAAAATATAACCCAGCACAGAAACCCTCCTGAAGGGCAGAAATCAGACAAGTGACACTGAATCACACTGCTGACTTCCTGGAATTTCCCACTCCGCTGCCATGACATCCAGGGTCGGGTTTAAAATAAATCCAAGTAGTTCTACAGCAGTTTTCAAAGCAGAGGTCACCAGCAGCCACAATTTGGGTGTCCTTTTGCAGAATTCCAGAGTATTTAGGGGTGGCAGGGACCTCTGGAGTTCATCCAGTCCAAGCCCTGGCAGGGTCACCTGGAGCAGGTGACACAGGACTCATCCAGGTGGGTTTGGGATGTCACCGGAGAGGGAGACTCCAGACCCTCCCCGGAGCTGTTCCAGGGCTCTGCCCCCTCCATGGAAAAAGTTCTTCTTGTGCTGAGGTGGAACTTGTGCTGTTTTTTGGCCGTCACTGGGAAGGGTCTGGCAGCATCCTGACACCTTTTGGAGAGACCCTTTCACACGGATTGAGGCGATCCCCCCTCAGTCTTGTCTCTTCTCTCCGAACAAAGGCTGTGTTTGCTCACCTCACACCTGACCCCACCCCACACCAAGTGCAGCATTCCCCTCCTTGCAGCCACTTCCCCGCTGGCCCAGCCCAAGCAGTCCAACCTCCCTCTCGATGCTCAGCCCCTCCAAAGCACCCCCGAACAGCGCGAACGGAGCCCTCGAGCACGGCACGGGACGCACTTGCAGATAAGAAACTCGCCAAGTCTGCAAGCTCCAAATAGGCAAAATTACCCTTCCCAGTGTGTCACACGCTGCCTGACAAAGCCTAAATAACTCTGTCACTGCCCGTGCATCAACCTTAGCAGTCCTGGCTGCAAATGCAACCCCAGAGCTGCAGCACGGCAGCCCCAGTGTCACTCGGGTGTCTGTGTGCACCCAAAAATCTCCTTTTTCACCCAGCTGATCACCCGGCAGTGGCAGGGCTCGTCCCACCACAGGGTTTTTGAGTGGAAACACGCAGGAAGAGGCATTTTTTCCCTCCACCCTGCTTGCTCAGAAGCCAGTGGCCTTCCTGGGAGAGGAGCTGTCACAAGGAGCAGCTGGCTGAGGCCAGCGCGGAAAACTCACCCCGGAAGGTGATAAATAAAAGGAAGCCAGAGGAGTGCCTGTGATTCATGTGCTGCCCAAGGCCATGCCGTGGCACAGCCTCGCTCAAAGGTGTGCTCAGCCAGCAGCCAGCAGGGCCAATGGCCCCGGCAGGACACGGCTGTTATCGCCCGCCGAGGGTCGGGGATTACGGCTGCCCTTAGTGCGGGCCGAGCACTCACTGCCAGGGATAAAGAGCCAGGGCTGCTCCCCACGCGGCAAGAAACAAAGTTCAGGGTGCTCAGCACTCCACACCCTGCCAGTTACCTGGAGAGAGCAGATAAGGCCGCACTGGGGGAAATGTCTCTGCAGCTCTACCGCAGTGCTGTGGCAGCTGAGCTGCTCCCTGCAGAGCCACGCTGGGCTGGAGGGCTCACACTCGCCGTGAAAATCGAGCAGGGTGAGGTTTGTCACCTCCCAACTCGCAGGCTGAACACCCCCAGGGGAGCTGGGGCAATGAACACTTTGCAAGCATGAAATCAGTAATTTTTCGTCGCGTTGAGAAGTCTGCTGCTTACAGAAGATCACTCTTCAGTAAAATAAATTATCAAGAGCTCTGTGTGTCATTAGTGGCTTCTTGACAACTGTTCCCTGCCCGATTCCCACAGGCAACCTCAAAACTGTGGGTTTTACACTCTCAAGCAAAGCAGAATTTTATCAGCAACACCACTGTTCTGTTCCTGTCAGAGACCAGCGAGCAGCGCTCAGCAAAACCCTTTCAAACGGAGGGCAGGGCAGGAGGTACAAGGTGTCAGTCGCAGAATCATGGAATGGTTTGGGCTGGAAGGACCTTAAAGCTCATCCAGTTTCACTTTTGAAACGGACAGGGACACCTTCCACTATCCCAGGTTGCTCCAAACCCCGTCCAGCCTGCTCTGGGCCACTTCCAGCCAAGCTTTCCCCATCCCTCACTCTAAATCAAGATTTCCAGCCCCTGGCAAAGACGTCACGCAGAGCCCTCAGTTTGTCCATGACACCCTCCTTATCCTTATCCTTTTCCAACCGCATCTCCTTCCATCCACAGCAGCAAACAAATTCTTTCTGCTGTGTTCGAGCTTTTTTTCAGAGCAAAACACGCTGGAGAGGCAAAATTATAGAAGTCAGCCATGAACTTTGAGGGATTCGGGGAAGCCAGGGCTGGACACACACCACAGCCTCCAGGCACCCCTAGGGATTCGGGGAGCAGGCACTGCCGGACCTGCGAGCGGCACAGCGCGGACGGGGAACGCGAAAGAAGCCGAAAAGGGATGCCCAGAGCGGGGACGAGAGCGCCCGAGCGGTGCGGGGAGCGAGGGGAAGGGAAGGGATGGGAGGGAAAGGAAGGGAAGTATGGNGAGCCGCGGGCCGGGCGCCCCGGGCTGCTCAGCCATGCTCCGCTCCTGGCTCCCAAACTCGATCCCAAACTTGCCCCAAAACTCGCTCCAAAAACTCCCCGGCACACGCCCAACTTTGCAGCCTCCCCCGGCGCGCCGAGCGCAGGAGCGGGAGGAGGAGGAGGAGGAGAAAGAGGAGGAAGAAGAGGAGAAGGAGGCGGCTCTTCCCGTCCCGCCGGCATNCACACACCACAGCCTCCAGGCACCCCTAGGGATTCGGGGAGCAGGCACTGCCGGACCTGCGAGCGGCACAGCGCGGACTGGGAACGCGAAAGAAGCCGAAAAGGGATGCCCAGAGCGGGGACGAGAGCGCCCGAGCGGTGCGGGGAGCGAGGGGAAGGGAAGGGATGGGAGGGAAAGGAAGGGAAGTATGGAACAGAAGGCAGGCATGGAAAGGGAGGGGAAAGGGATGGAAAGGAGGGGAAGGCATGGGATGGGATGGCATAGAAAGGGAAGGGTTCCGGGCATCCCCGGTGGCACTCACTCACCGACCCCGTACTTCTCGCGCTTGGTGGGGATCCAGCGGGCCATGCCGNGAGGAGGAAGAAGAGGAGAAGGAGGCGGCTCTTCCCGCCCTGCCGGCATCACCTGCCCAGCACGGCCCCGCCCCGGGACGGGGACACGGCCAGAGCCCCGAGCGGCCGCGGGGGAAGCGCTCGGGACCTGCGCGGTTCGTGCTTTCGGTATTGCTGCCGAAAGGGTTGGGGTGAGCCTGCGGAAATGGCCTCGCTGTCAGTGTGAGTGCGGGGATCCACTGAGGCAGGCACAGCTGGAGATCGGGGAAAGGTTGGAGAGCAGGGAAAGATTCTTCCCCCAGAGGGTGCTGGGCACTGCCCAGGCTCCCCAGGGAATGGGCACAGCCCCGAGGCTGCCAGAGCTCCGGGAGCCTTTGGACAGCGCTGCCAGGGATAGCGCTGCCAGCGCTGCCACGCTTCCAGGGTGGCATTTTGGGGTGTCTGGGCAGGGCCAGGAGCTTGGATCGATGATCCCGGCGGGTCCTTCCAGCTCAGGACATTCTGTGATTCAGCACAGAATCACAGAATTGGGTTGGAAGGTTTGGGTTGGAAGGGACCTTGATGCCCATCTCATCCCAACCCCTGCCACCAGCCCAGGCTGCTCCAAGGCTGCTGTGCTCTTAGAAGTAACTCGTTAATAGCTAAGAAAACAAAGAGGTTGCTCTAAAGCACTCCGGGCATCTGGGAAATGGTGCCAGGGCCGCACTTTGCGGGAGACGCGATGTTCTAGAGATTGGCTCTTGGTGACGTAAAACTGCACTCCAGGGCTGGGAGCTGCCCTCCAGAGAGGGTCTGAGTTAAAGGACCTCGAGCTGGGGACACAGGGACCAGCTGAGCTGGGTCCTGCAGGGCCAGAACCAGGCTGGATGGACCCTGCACTGGCAGGCACAGTGCTCGGGACGGGGGTGCTCAGTAACACCTGAAGAAGTGTTAAATCACACTGTTCACTGTTAGGGCCAAAGTGAGCAGATCCAGGTTCTCCCCATCTCCCCGGGGCTGTAGTAGCTGGATCTGGTCTGTGTTAGTGCCTGTGGAGCCCCTGGAATCATGGAATAGTTTGTGCTGGAGGGGACTTTAAATCTTACCTCCTTCCAACCTCCTGCCATGGACAGCACACCTCTGTCTCTCATGAAAGAGAACAATGATAATTCAGAATATTTTAACACCTGACCACTTCTTCAGTTGCACTAAAGAGTGAAGAGCCAGAGACATCATCACATTTTTGCTCGTTTTTCGCTACAAGTGAGAGGCACCAGGGCAGAGTTACTGCCCAGCTCTCGGGGTGCCCTGGGCGGATCACTTTGGATCTCTCTGATTCCAGCCTGGCGTGTTCAGGAGGAGTTTTCCATACTCCCTCCTTTCCCACCTGTGTTTCCAGTAAGTTCAGTTTTCCTTCCTCTTCACTGGCGCCTGTAAGGGGCAGAGCAGCACAAATAAGAATGAATTGTGAGTAATTTGCTCTAACAAATCAAGCTGTCCTTTGGCAGCAGAAAGCTGCACCCAGGATGCTCGATGGCACTCTTAGCCATAGTCTCACTGTACCATGCACTGGTTTTTGTAACAACAGTGGTGATCTGTCACCTCCTGAGAATGGAGCTGGCTTTGTCACGCAGAGCAGAGCGTTACTCACCCCTGATGTGCAGTCCTGTCACACCCAGTCAGCAGCAGGCGGCCAAACCCTTCCCTGAAATGATGTTTGGATCTTGTCCCGAGGGCTGCTCGTGGGAGATGCTCCTGGAGCTGCTCCCTGTGTGCCCACGGCAGCCCAGGGGCTCAGGGTTGCTCCAGCAGCACCTGAGGCCTCGGCACGGAGCGTGGCAGGGAGGGACAGGACCAAAAGGAGACAAGGTTGGCAAGCTGGAGCTGCTTCACTGATTTGTTATTTATAAAGCACGAACTCTGAGCCACGCTCAGATGTTGCTCTGGCACATGAAATCATTGTTCTCATGCAGAGAAAGCTCCAGCTCCTCTGGTTAAAGGTTGGGTGGTGCCACTAAACAGAATCCTCGTGCCTCCCTGGAGCTGGGGGCTCACAGAGAGCTCAGGCCCTGCCAGGTCCCCTCCCTGTGGGATGGGGCACCCCAGGTGTGTGAAGAGAAAATATTTCCATATTTTGCAAGTCCTGCTGCTCTGAAAGATTCATCCAAGATTTATAAGTGGAAACTTAATATTGCATTGAGGCCTAAACATGAAGAGCAGTGTCACTGGGATAGCAAGACAATTAAATAGATATTCTAGCTCTGATCTTGCACCACCTCCACTACAAAATATTCCCTGCTACGACTGGGATGTGGCTTTTTGCTGTGTATGGCAACAAGAGATGCAGAGGAGAGTGGGTTTTTAGATCACTCTGCATTCCCTTGCACCCTGGGAATGCTCCATCCAACACCCACCCACCCCTCCAGGGCTGCTGTAGCAACACGTGAAGGGTTAAATTGGGTAAAGTTGAACATTCCCTGCTGAAATTCAAGGTGCCCTGTGTGTGTTAACACCCAAACCAGTTAAAATGCCTTTCCTCAGCAGGGCAAAAGCAGCTGTTTCTTTCCTGGGAAAGGCAGTTTTCTTTATTTCTTTATTTCTTTTATTGTGCTTGGCCTGGGCATTGATTTCTGCAGCATCACCCCAAGAAAAGAGGAGAAGCAGCTCCATGAGAGGTGTCCTGGAGGGGACAGGGGGGGGCTGGGACTGTGCTGAGATCTGGGGCCAGCTCATTAAAGAAGAAAAGTTTTCATGCAGACACCAAGTCTTTTTCAAGCCCTCCTGAATTCCAGCTGCCAATTCTCTGCTCAGGAGCGGAGCTGACAGCCCAGACCCTGATTTTACTGTAAGATCCCTGATTTTTAGATAAGCTGCCTGAGCTGTGCCAGTGTTTTTCCAGCCCAGGTGAAACAAATTCTTGGCAGCAAATGAAAACCAGAGCAAAGCATGAAAGGCAGGCAAGTAGCAACTGGAGTGGCTGGTTTTACCCCAGTGGGGGAAGCTGGGGAATGTTCATCAAATATGAGGATTTGCAAATGCGAGGAAGCGAGCTCAGCCCTCGCTGGAAGGAGGGGTTATTTCAGGAAACCTTTTATTTCATTTTTTATCACCAAATCCATGTTTGCCTTCTCTATTTCTCTGTGGCTTCACAGCACCACTGATGGGGAGCCTGTTCTTCTCTGCCCCGAGCAGGAGCAGAATATACAATTAAATTCTAATTGAGACTACAGCAGAAATTAACTCCCAACCACATCAAACCCTCGATTCTGAGGTTATGGGGCAGATCAGAGCTGGGGAGAATTTGGGTGACTGAGGTTCACCCACCTTTTTAGGGCTCTGAAAATGTCATTTCATTCCTGGGTCCATCACAGCTGAAAGAGCAGCACATCTGTGAACGATCAGCCAGCAAAAGCAAAACCTTTCTCTAAATTCAGTGTTTTTAATGTGAAGTTGAAGTCATTAAAAACAAGCCCATTCTTACAGACTTCTCTGAAATCCTCTCTCCTTTTTTTGTGGCACAACTGAAGTTTAAGGAGTGGAATTGTGGTGCCCTCCTGTGTCCAAATCAAAACTACAGTGGTTAAGGTGTCAGTAAAACGTTGGGGAAAGAAAGAAAAAATAAAAGGTTTTTTGCTGGGATAATGTTTAAGAACTCTCCTAGATCAGCCTGGATCCTCTCGAGCCAGGTTCTGTGCATGCACAAACAGCAAAGAGAGCCTTGAATAAACCAATTTGTATTAAAGCAAGAGAGAGGACATGGAAACTGTGGAGAAAAAATAAAATAATAAAGCCAACGAAAACGCTTGTACAACAAAAGCCATCTGTTCATTAATTTAATAAGTCAGTCCCTCCCGAAGATGGATGATCAGGCCTGATAAGAATTGAACTCTTAATTCTCAATCCCCAGCAGAAACCATACAAAGAAAGCAGCAGAGTATGGTAGATAAGCAATTAAATATGCAAATACCCCACAAATAGGAGAAAAGAGGGTTTCTCCATCTGCCTGGACATGTTTTATCATGGAACAATGTTTGAGATGTTATCTGACAATCTCATTGCCCAGATTCATTCTGTCTGAATATTCCCCTGCACATTTTGTTACCCCTGATGACGTTGATTTTGTCCCTTGGTTTGCAGTAGCTCCTTGGCAGTTCCTTTTGTGTTCTCTTGAGGTGACAGGGATGTTTTGAAACATTTTTTCAGCAAAACCACTCTTTACCTGCCACCAGCTCCCCTGGGGCCAGCAGAGCTGTGAGAAAGGGCCGAGGTTCGTTAATTATGGTGAATTTGCAGGCACCACAACCCAGCTCTGATGGAGCCAAGGAGTGACAAATTTGTTCCCCTCTGCAGCTGGACAGGAGAGAGAAAAATTGTTGTTTCTTCCAGTGAAGAAATGACTTCTTTCCATCCCTGCAGGAAGGTGGAACACCCTGAAATGGGTTTGCAGGAGACAGAAACCTTGCAGCATGAGCTGCTGTGGGTTGCACAGTCCTCTGCCTGCTCCTCAGCTGGAAATGGGAGCTGTGCTTCTGAAACAGTTGTTGCTTTTGTGTAAAACTACTCTCAACTGCAGGATGTGGACAAGACATTTCCTGGGGACAGAGCTGTAAAGGTGTTAAGGTGCTTGATGATGCTGAAAGGTGCCTTGTAGGAATTCCAAAGTGCCTCAAATTCCTGCTGAAATGAATCCAGGAATGGTAAATTCCCCAGGAATCACTCGGGTTTGGGTTTGTTAGTGTGTGTCAGAGTTAACAATTATCTGGCTTTGCACCTCGCCAGCACAGAGTCATCAAATCACTGAGGCTGGGAAAGACCTCCAAGGCTGGCAGAGATCCCCAGGCCCAAGCTCAGGCAGTCCCACGGTGCCCAGCACATCCCCAAATCCCTCCCTTCCCTTGGGCACCTCCAGGGCTGGTGCCTGCGCCGCTGCCTCCTCGCATCTCAGCCGTGTCCGAACTCCGCCAGTTTCGGTGACTTCAGGATCTGCGTTCCAGCAGTAGGCACAGACTCCTTGGAGAGGTCCAGGGGGTTCTAAATCCTTTTATCAGCAGGACCTGGCATGGAATTCTGCCCCAGTGCCACGGAACTCCCTGGGCTCGCAGTCAGCCCTGCATTCCCTGAGCCCTAGTGGGGCAGAGCTCTTGGTTCGGGACACTTTTGCCCCTGTTAAATTGGGGCAGCACGGAGCTGAGCAGGGCAGTGATTTGTCAGACAGGTTCACGGCTTTTTCTCCAGAGGAATATTCCCTGAAATGTCTTTGCCGTTCCGCGGTTCCGTGCGAACATTTTCAAAGCCACCTGGCTCCTGAAACCTGACTCCCTCTGAGTTAAACGGGAGCGGGGACAGCAGCAACCCTCGGGCAGCTGGGGCAGGCTCTGCCTTGGTGTATCCGGCAGCCAGAGCAGCAGCTCCCGAGGAACGTCAGCTCTCCTTGCCATTTTAACCGCGTCGTATTTTTATGGCTGAGTTTATTGAATTTTCAAAGCTTGGCTTTCCTGCCCCTCCTCCATCCTCTTCTTTCTAAGGAAAGGCAGAAGAGCCTTCCCTTCCAGTCAGCACTTTCTCCAGATGGTGATTTCCCTTTGTCCGCGCAAATCAAAGCATTAATCACACAACTCAACCTTTCCATCAGGAGCAAAGCTCAGGGAATGTTTGCAGGGTGCCCTGGGACACGTGCAGCACTTCAGAGCCTGTCCCGTGCTGCCAGTGCCTGCGAGATAAATGCCTGGATTTCCTTATCTGCACCAGCTCGGGGAGAGAAGACCACCAGCAAGTACAGGAGGAAGGTGTGAAGTCCCAAATCCAGTATTCCTGAAGGGAAATGTGGTGGGAATCGATAGCTCCGCTGGTGGAGCACACAGAATTGTCTCCGTTTGTCTCTGCCCTGTGCACTGGGCAAGAGGCTCCTGGGCAGCAGCAGATGGAACCTTGGGCTCCTCACTGAGCTCCTGCTGGAAGCCAGATTTTGTCCCTCAGATCAGTCACTCGCTCAGGGGTGGAATCGGCACAGCTTCACTGACAGGAGTTATTCTGCCTTCTCTTCACGCTGCGCACACCAGGCCTTGGTCTCAGCAGTGCCAGGGAGGGCTGTGACATGAATTCCACCTGGCTGATGAAGCTGTGATGCTGAGATCGTTCCCTGCAGCAGAACTGTTTTATCCTGAGCACTTCATAACCAGGTCAGCAGAAGGCTGTGCTGCAGTTCCCTCTGTCTGGAAGGCTGCTGAGAGATTGATGGAAGGTCTTGCAAGTCGGTGGCCTTGGGTGAAATCTCATCAGCAAAACTCTTGGGCTGGAAGTTGTGACTATTTCCAAGAAATAAAAGAGTGAACAAGCTTGGCAGAAATGAACTTTTAGTACTCTGAGCTTTTATTACCTTTTGGAGATAAAGATCTCTGTCACTCCTTTCCTTTCCTTTCCTTTCCTTTCCTTTCCTTTCCTTTCCTTTCCTTTCCTTTCCTTTCCTTTCCTTTCCTTTCCTTTCCTTTCCTCTCCTCTCCTCGCCTCGCCTCGCCTCGCCTCGCCTCGCCTCGCCTCGCCTCGCCTCGCCTCGCCTCGCCTCGCCTCTCCTCTCCTCTCCTCTCCTCTCCTCTCCTCTCCCTCTTCATTTCTGCAGAACTAAAAGGTCACAGTGTTGGGTTTGACCCCTCATTTCTAACAATATTAAAAATCCCACACTCACACATTATCTAATATTGTTTTCTGCACAGGGAATTCCACAGAGCAGCTCCGTGGATGGTTTGGAGCTGTGCAGAGGAAGGAGGGAATTCTGCTGGGTTTGGAACAGCAGCAGAAGTGTCCCCAGGGCAAGATGAGGTTTATGACACTGAGAATGTGCCTGGGCCCCCCTGAGCTCTCTGCCCTGGTAATTGCTGGGACAGAAATGTTTTGTAGGGATGTGTGGCTGGTAAAATGCTGAATTTCTGTGCCTGAATTCTGTGGGGCTTATTCTGTTCTATTGTAACCTTGGAACCTAAACTGGGTTTGTAATCAGAGCCACAGAACAGAGCTCAGTTCATTTCCTGATGGGAGAATAAACTCTGCTCTTGTGGCATTTCTCACTGACCTGGGGGAGGAGTTTCCCTGGAAAAAAGCTGAAGGATGAAGGAAAAGATGAGGGATTTCACAATTCCTGCACAGCGAGGAGAGCTGGGCTGGGTTTGGGTTTAGCACTGAGAACCAAAAGGTGTTTGGCCAACACTTGAGGAGCTGAGATGGTCAGCAGTAATGTTTGGGCTAATAAGATGAAATTTCAGTGAAATTTTTGCCATCTTAGGTAGAAACTCTGCTTTTTTACACCAGTGTGAATCCAGGTGGAGTTTTTCCTGTCCCCTCCTTATTCCTGCACCTCTGAACCCTCAACCAGAGCCATGGGAGCACAACTGCCCCAAACCCAGGAGTGCCACGAGAATTCCAACTCTGAATTCACATTTTACCTCCTGTGCCAGTAATTCTGCTCCTCCCCCCTCCCTCCCTTCGCAGATCTTGGGGAAGATTAAAGGGAGGAAGTGCTGGCAGGATGTTCATTAAGTCCCCATGGCTAATTGCGAAGTGCCTGTGAGGAGGAGCCTCTTGCAGTGCCCGTGGTGTCCATCCATCACAGCCAGGTCCTGGATATTGATCCTTTTACATTTAATGCAGCTCTTACCTCTTTAATGCCTTGTTCCCGAAAGTGTCCTCAGCAGGGGCTGCTGTGGTCAGATTTAATCAACATTTCCCAGGCTGGAAATGAGCTCCCAATAATTCTTGGGAGCTGTCTTCAGCAGATGGCAATCAATAATTCTCTTCTTTAAAAGAAGTGATCTTTTATTTTATTTTTTCCCCTCTGTGCTCCTGGGAGGTTTTTATGAAAAGAGTTGCAGTAAAATGAAGCCTCTGATTTTGGCAGTCAGAGCAGAGAGCCAAGGTCACATATTTGAACTGGAAGTGTGCTTGGGATCATGGAATGATCTGAAGGGACCCCAAAGTCGCTCTCCAGCCCCTTATAGGTAAAGTCATTTTCCTAAGGAATTCCAATCCATTTTATACAAGAAAAAGATTGTTCAGCATTGGTTTAGGGGTTGTTTCTTTAAAAAAAGTCACAGATTTTGGTTTGGGATGGGAATTGTGGATTCTGATGGACCAAGAGCGGCAGCAGGGAAGGACCTGAGTGTTCTCCCAGGATTTGCTGCTTCCTTATCTCTGCTGTCACATTTCATTATTGCTTCAGTAACAAATCAATGCTGCTAAAAAGACAAAAAAAACCAAACCAGATCTTCAAGCTGATGAGCTCAAGCAGTTTTTAAACCTAATCACAGACAATAAAGGACCCAAAAAACCAAACAAAACTCAGATTATGTGGCTCAGACTGATCTCCACTTAGGATGGAGCTACAAACCTCAGATGGGATTGATTTTGCTGCAAGTGATGAGCAATTCTTCACAAGTGTTAGTTTACAACTTAAGGGCAGCATCTTTGCATCCTCACTGAACACAAATCCTCTCACAAATTGCAGGGTTTGGTTTATTTGCATAAGCAGCTTAGAGATCTTTATAAGAAATGCTCTGAAAAAGCAGAAGTACATTTTAGAATTTAAAAAATAAAGTCTGTCTGCTTTTTGTGACTCAGCTGCATTTGCATAGGAATAAATGAGCACATCAATGATACATTCAGAGCCTCAAGAATTTCTCCATTCATCCAATGCTGACTCCTTTTATGAGTTTTATCTTTCTATTTTTTTTTAATTTAACTTTATTTCCCTTTTGTCCCATTGAGAAAGAGGAAAGATTCCCAATACAGAGAACCAGAACTGAGAAACAAAACCAACACAATAATCTCTTTTCCAGGCTACTGCTGCTTGCAGTGTTGCTGATAAGAGACTTGAGAGCTTTCAATGTCCTCTATAAATCAATTCCTCCAGCTTGGAAAAGGCTTTAATTTTTAAAGGAAATTGATTGTAAAGGCACAGTCAGGTTTGATTCTCCAGAGGGTGAATTCTCCTGGGAACTCCTCCATTCCAGAAATTCAAGTTTGGGTGATATTGGGGGATATTGGGCGATTTTGGATTATATTGGGGGATATTGGGTGATATTGGAGGATATTGGGTGATATTGGTGGATATTGGGTGATATTGGATGATATTGGTGCTCCCTGATTGCAAAATTTTACAGCTGCACCAGGCAGGAAAAATCTCTGCTGTGGGCCCAGGGAGAGCAGAGCTGAGGGCAGTGGAACCCCAAGAATGAGAATCAGTGATCAAAATTTAGGAAAGGACTCACTAAATACCAAAATCAAAGGATGTAGGGAGGAGCAGAGAATTAGAAATCACAGAATCCTGGAATGGTTTGGGTTGGGTTGGGTTGGTTTGGATAGGGAGGGACCTTAAATCCCACCCAGTGCCACCCCTGCCATGGCCAGGGACACCTCCCACTGTCCCAGGCTGCTCCAACTTGGGCACTGCCAGGGATCCAGGGGCAGCCACAGCTCCTCTGGGAATTCCATCCCAGCCCTGAGCCACCCTCACAGGGAGGAATTTCTCCCTAAAATCTCATCTAAACCTGCCCTCCTTCAGCGTCGGGCCATTCCCCCTTATCCTACAGCTGCTTTTAAGAGGTCTGAGCCTCCAGCCCGCGGCTGGGGCTGGATATTCTCCACACGAAGAGACCTAGAACGCTTTATTTTAGGAATTGCTGCAGCCCGGGGCCGGGAGGAGCCGCTATTGCCGGTGTCAGACGCCAGGTGCCACCAGGAGATCGGCGTGGGCAGGAGCAGCCCCGAGCGGCGGGGAGGAGCCCAGCGTGGGCCGGAGGATGCTCCGCGCACCGGGAGCAGCTCCGAGCGGGGATGGAGCAGCTCCGAGTGAGGATGGAGCAGCCCCGAGCGGGGATGGAGCAGCTCCAAGAGGGGATGGAGCAGCCCCGAGCGGGGATGGAGCAGCTCCGAGCGGGGATGGAGCAGCCCCGAGCGGGAATGGCCCAGCCCCAAGTGGGGATGGAGCAGCCCCGAGCGGGGATGGAGCAGCTCCGAGCGGGGATGGAGCAGCTCCGAGTGAGGATGGAGCAGCCCCAAGCGGGGATGGAGCAGCTCCGAGCGGGGATGGAGCAGCTCCGAGCGGGGATGCAGCATCTCCGAGCGGGGATGGAGCAGCCCCAAGTGGGGATGGAGCAGCTCCGAGCGGGGATGGAGCAGCCCCGAGCGGGAATGGCCCAGCCCCGAACGGGGATGGAGCAGCCCCGAGCGGGAATGGCCCAGCCCCGAACGGGGATGGAGCTGCCCCGAGCGGGGATGGAGCAGCCCCGAGTGGGGATGGAGCAGCTCCGAGCGGGGATGGAGCAGCTCCGAGCGGGGATGGAGCAGCCCCAGCCAGTTCGGGCTGCTGGGGGGGCCACGGGCCGGGTCCCTGCCGGCAGCACCGCCAGAGGGACGGGAACAGCTCCAGAAATCCCTGGAAAAGGAGCAGTTTGCGGGCGGCGAGCGGAGCTGCAGTGCCTGCAGGGCTTTCTGAAGGCTCTGCTCGCCTCAGAGGTGTCTGCAGCGAACAGCAAGGGCGAGCAGGAGTTTAATGTTCTCCTGTGTGAAACCCAGCCCCGGCAGAGCAGGGACTTGAGGCTGGATGGAAAAGGATCCCGTGCAGGGACAGAAATGCATCTGCAGAGTCATGCTCTGTCACGATCCTTTGGAGCTGAGGACACCGAGTACAACACCAACACCTTCACTTTTCCAAGCCTTTAGCGGCTGTCTGAAGTTTTGGGGGCGACAAAGCACGGGATTTTTAACCCCCAAAATTCCCAGCCCCGTGACAAATCCCCTCGGCAAGGTCTCCTCCCAGCCCCGCCTCGCTTTGAGGATGTCACACACGAATATTTATTGATTTTTTTAGTGAAATCGCCCATTCCGAGTCACTGCGGGAGCCCAGGAGGGCAGGAGGCACTGGGAGGGGGCACTGCCAGCTGGGCCCGGCAGCTCCTGCGGAACTGGGAGCGACTGGGAAGCACTGCCTTGCATGGGATAGTGCGAACCGCGGCTCTGCCATACTCAGGAGGGGCCGTGGTGTGACCAGCAGGGACCTTCTCCCGCAGGGAAGCAGCTCGTGCTGTTCCCAGCCCACCACCAGCACTGATGAATCACCCCCCATGCAGCCAGAGCAGCGCCTGTTCCCACCTCTCTGCTCGCAGGGAGTGTGAGACCCAGGCTGTCCCTGCGGGAGCTGCATGTGGCTCTCCCCAAGGAGAATTCCTGACAAAGCTCCGTTTCTGAGGCTCAGGAGCGCTGGGCTGACGTCAGCTCCCTGTTGCCAGGAGCTCAGAGCTGTGCCCACAGCCTGGAGCGAGCAAAGGAAAATAGAATTACTTGCTGGCAACTTGTAACTCGCTGTAGTGGGTAAGGAAAGGCTTCTCCGTGTCTTCCTATTTGTTGGGATTTTAATTATTGTGTTTAGTGGAGATATGGAAGAGGAACAGCTTGTCAATAGCCTGCCCCAGTAATTCAGCCCAAATAAGAGTTATCTCTAGCAGCTTCATTTCACCAGAGCTGCAGAGAAAGGCAGGAAGGTTTGATTCTACAATTGCTTTATTAATCAAAGTCTGGTCAGTGTAAGACAAAGTGCCTGACCCAGCAGCAGCTCTCGGGGTGGGAGATGAACCTCTGTGAGTTTCCAGATCTAGGCACCTTCTTCAATAAGCTTTTGAGGTGAGAGGAGTAGAGAGAGGAGAGTGTCCAGCCTGGAATATTAACTCAGGCTTCAGACATGAATTAGAGACACACTGCTTAAGAAATGGGGAAAAAAACCCAAAACTGAACAAAAAAGGATGGAGCCTTTTGTGCTAAGAGAAAATAAGCACATTTCTTCCATTAAATATGCACTTTTCTTCCATCAGTCCCTAATTACTGATCCAAAGTGTGCACTGGAAAGCAGAGGAGAGTGGAGGAGCTGAGCTGCTGTAAATCAGCTCTGCTCTCCGCCTGCACTGACGCCTCTCCACCTCTGAATGTTCCTCACAAGACAAATCCATCCTTTGCAGCCCCGCTCTGACTCAGTTCGGGGCCGTGACTCAGCTCCCAGCTGGCCCCGGCTGGGGGGACATCAATGGATGGGCTCAGGGCAGGGAAGGCAGAGGCAGAGCAGAGTGGAGCTGTCACTTTATGATCCCCAACCCTGTGAACATGCAAAGGTTTTGTTCAGCACTGCAGGAGCAGACTCAGCTCCTGGGGAGGTTCATGATCTGCTCTGCCAAGTCTGAGGGACTCTGTCCTTTCTTCTACAGCAGAAAAGGAAAATTCGGAGAGCCTTATCTGTCCTGTAGCTGCTTGCAGTCTTCACTGACTTGGGAGCTGTCAGTGAAAACAGTGATTAGAAAATCCATTGTGGGGAAATCAACTTCTCCACTGAAGTGCCCATTCCAGCAGGGATGTGCTGTGAACACTCGGAGCTGTCTGCTTGATTTCATATATGAGCATTCCAGTCTTATTAACAGCACTGCTGTAGGAATATCACACCATCATTAGCCAGTAAAAAGTACTCCACATTTTGTTCAAAAGGAATCAAGGGCTAAAAAAAGACCCAGCTGCTGGAGATGGTGCAGTCCAGCAAAGCTCTGCTGATGGGAAGAGAACAGCAGGAGTTTATATTTATGCATTACCCGAGCTCTGAACCGCAGGCATTGTTCCCTTCCCAGAGCACAGCAGAAGGAATGCAGGACAAGCCCAAATCACCTTGAGGGCTGGAGAAACAAACCCAAGCAGCACAGAGAGTGCTGGCAGAGCCAGTCCACTTGAGACTCAGGAGTGAGCACCTAAAAATGTCCCAGCTCCCTGCTGACGTCAGTCCTGGCACTCTTGCATCTGACATTACACAAGATCAGTGCATCCCCGGCATGTGTCATTGTCTCACCCACCGGCACTTTAAAGCGGCCACGATTTAAGGCTGTACCTTCCCTCCTTTTCTGTTTCGATTTAGATTTCGGGGGCCAACAGAACAATCCTTTCCAGCTCTTTCCCTGGATGCAAAACCCAGCCCAGTACCCCCACGCTGCTCTCAGGCCACCCCTTCACATTTCTGCTGAGCAGCCTGCCCAGGCTGTGGCTGTGGGGGAGGACACGCTCAGGAATGAAGCATCTGGCACTTCTTGGGTCTAAACTGTGCTGCAGGATCTACATCTGCTGTGTCAGCTCCTGAGTTGTTTCTGCCATTTCAGTCACATTTAGGCTCAGAATGTGGCTAAATCACTCATTAACCGGATTTGCAATCAGGTTTCAGGCTCTGGTGTAAAGGCATGGTGTAGATCCCCACTTCAAGCCTTTCTGGTGCTGTTTCAGGGTTGTTTTAGCTCTGGCCCCGCACAGATCGCTGCATTGCCTGGGAGGGATCAGCTGGGAGCATGCCAGGCAGGCAGGCAGGGCTGGTTCCTGGCTGGGGAACGGCACTTGGTGGCACCAGAGCTCGTGCGAGGGAAGGAAGGCACGGATGAATCAGCAGCATTTCACTGAGATGCGCGCTGGGTCCGGAACGGTTCGCTCTGTTCCAGCCCTCCCCGAGCTCCCAGTCCTGGCTCTGCGATTCCTCTAGAAATGCCAGGGCTGTCTAATCCTGAGTGAAATGTCTCTGCTTCCTGCAGCCCCCTCCGAAGTCTCCACGGGGCTTCAGAATCGTGAATTTTCACAGCGTCAGAGGGAACGGAACAACTTCTCCCGTTCCCAGTGCCAAAAGTACAGCGAGCACTTCACAGGCAGCAGGGATGGTGTCTGCCCTCCCCTAATTGCAGGGATCGGTGCTGCAATCAGCCCTTCCCAGGAGCAGGGGGGGTTTGTCGGAATCCCACACATCCTGCGGGAGCTCATGCATACCCATGAGCCCCAGACATGAATGTGTGAGAACGTGCAAGTTGCTATTAAAGCAGCAACTAAATTATAGTTTTATTGTGGTTAAGTATCACTTTTGGATTTAGGTTAAAAAAAACCCCATCTCCAGCTTCTCAGAGGGAAGATCAAGTCTCAGATGCACCTTGTGATCAAAACCTCAATTAAAAAAGGATGAGATTTGGAGCAGCGAGTGCAGCTGGTGGCACTGGGATTGTTCTGAGAGCAGTACTCGTGTCTGAGCAGCGAGGAATTACAAGGTGTGCTGAGGAAACGTCTAAAAATACCTGCAAACTCTGTCTACTGGGTTTAGAATAAACAAATTCCCCGGGGATTTTAATACGGTATTTCTGTCACAGATATAGGAAGAGAAGGAGCCCTCAGGAGACTGGGGAAAGCTTTGGATCACCAAACCATCCTATGGAAAACTTTGGATCACCAAACCCTCAGAGCATCAGTGGCTGCCCAGCCCAGCCCAGCCCGGCCCAGCCCAGCCCAGCCCAGCCCTGCCCAGCCCTGCCCGGCCCAGCCTGGCTGCCACTGCAGTTGTGAGGGCAGAATGTACAATTTCAAACGAATCTCTCTCTTAATCCTCTAAAAGCTGCTTCTCAGGGCTTTTAGAAGCAGCACCTTTCATGACCACACATAAATGAGTTTAAGGGACTGTTAGAAATCCAAAGGAAGCTCAGCAGCCTGGTAATCTCCCTGCAAGTGCCAAATCCAGCAGACTCTGCAGAAAATGTTTGATGACCGTGAGAAGTTCTAGCAGGGTGTGATGCTGAGGGTGCTGAAATCTCTGCCTGGCTCCTTTTTGTGCCCAGCAGTGCCTTTTAACTCCCTAAAGCACAGGGCCAGGGACAGCTTCCCTGGGCTGGGTGTTGGCAGAGCTGGAGATGTGCTGGGGGAGGTTTCCCACCCTTCACAGGCTAATTGCTGCTTCTCATCAACCTCCAGACAAATTGTCTGTCTGGGTGTGACACCGGCTGCAATTTTCATTAAGCAAAGAGGGTTAACGAGGCAGCAGAGCCCTCACTGCAGCAGAGACTGCAGCAAGTGGCTGGGCACACCCAGTTAAAGATGCAGCACATCCATCCCTGCTGCCCTTCAGCTTTGCTCATCCCCTTGCTGCAATGCTGGCGTCAAACCCAGGGCTTAAATCTTTGCAGGGCAAACTGCCTAAAAAAAAAAAAAAAAGAAAAGAAAAAGAAAAAAAAGAAAGCAGAAAAGCTGCAGGGTTTGAGGCAGAAACTCCAGATCAGAGTGATTTGTGTTCACTGTAACTGCCCCTTTCCTCCAAAGTTTCGAGAGATATTTATGTGCATGTGGGCATGGAAAGGATATTTTTGTTTGCTGTTTTTCTCTCCTTGCTGCAGACAGCAGGGTTTGAAACGCCTGCCTGAGTTCCTGGATCCTCACTGCAAAGCTCCACTAAAAGGCAGGAATGACTCTGCAATTTTCCCAAGCCGAGCTGGTTTGTCTGGTAAACCAAGGCACAGGCTCCACACTAAGTCTCTCACAGGCTTTGCTTTTGGTGAAAAATCAGCTCTTTGTAACTTCAGCTCTGCTTCAGAAAATACTTTTGGCCAAAAGGGTGAAGGAAAAGTGGGACTTTGCTGAAGTTAATCAGAGAAACATCTCCTAAAGGAATGTCTTTGACTTCTAATGTCACAACTGACCTGAATTTCTTTCCAGGATAAGAATCTGTGTCAGATCACCAAATAAATCCATCTATTCCACACAGAAATGTCACTGGATTGCTGCTCTTCCTTGGATAAAGTCCAGTGCCAAGATCTGAGGAAACCTGGACAGGAGACTGTGCAGTTCCCTACTCCTGATCTGTCACTGGTGTGCAAGAGCTGCCACAGACAATAAATTAGAGCAGCCCCCGAGGTCAGAACCCATTTGGATCTGGGAAGAGCCAGAGCAGCATTATCCTCAGTGCCCTGTGAAGGGCAGCACGGGTTCTGGTGCTGAGGAGGCTCTGGGTTTATGAACCCTCTGCAGCAGGGACAGGAAAATGCACTGCAGAGTCAGCCCCAGAGCCCTCATGGCCCTGCTGCTCCTCACAGCTCACAGCCCTGCTGCTGCTCACAGTCCTGCTGCTCCTCACATCCCTGCTCCTCACATCCCTGCTCCTCACATCCCTGCTCCTCACAGCTCACAGTCCTGCTGCTCCTCACATCCCTGCTCCTCACAGCCCTGCTCCTCCTCACATCCCTGCTCCTCACAGTCCTGCTGCTCCTCACAGCCCTGCTCCTCACATCCCTGCTGCTCCTCACAGCCCTGCTCCTCACATCCCTGCTCCTCACAGTCCTGCTCCTCCTCACATCCCTGCTCCTCACATCCCTGCTCCTCACAGCCCTGCTGCTCACAGCCCTGCTGCTCACAGTCCTGCTGCTCCTCACAGCCCTGCTCCTCACAGCTCTGCTCCTCACAGCCCTGCTCCTCACAGCCCTGCTGCTCCTCACAGCCCTGCTCCTCACAGCCCTGCTGCTCCTCACAGCTCACATCCCTGCTGCTCCTCACAGTCCTGCTGCTCACAGCCCTGCTCCTCACAGCCCTGCTGCTCCTCACAGCCCTGCTGCTCACAGCCATCCTGTGGCTGCAGGAACAGAAATGCAGGGCGAAGTGCAGGGCAGGGTGAGGGAAGAGTGAAACATCCCCAGTCAGAGAGGGAGGGAGGGAAGCAAACGCCCTGGGAAGAGGCAGGAGTGGCACTGGGCCCTCAGCACGGGGCAGGCCCAGGACCCTCTGCAGGAAACTGGGCTCTGCTGTGCTCCCAGCTCCTGGAGCTCTAGCAGCAGAAACAAAGTCCTGTCCGGGGGTTTTGGTTGGGTTTTGGCTCCAGGGGTGGCCTGGCTGTCACTGCAGAGTCAGGCTGGGGTGACAGTGGAGCACAGGGGGTGGTGGGGCTGCTTCTCCCGAAGGAATGTCCCAGTCAGGCTGGACTGGTCATGGAAGCATTCCCCAGATTCTGACCCTCAGGTGAGGCCCCACCTGCAGAGCTGCCCCAGCCCTGGGCCCAGCACGGGAAGGACCTGGAGGTGTTGGACAGAGCCCAGAGGAGGCACCAGGGGATCAGAGGAGTGGAGCAGCTCTGCTGGGAGGAAAGGCTGGGAGAGCTGGGATTGTCCAGCCTGGACAAGAGAAGCTTTGGGGTGGCCTCACTGTGGCCTTCCAGTGCCTGAAGGAGCAGACAAAAAAAAATGCCAAAGAAACTTGGCAATAATGTAATTTAATTTAAAATGGGAATTGGGTGGGGTCAAGATCCTGAGGTGGCTGGAACAGACAAGGATGAAACAGGGTGGTAGGGAAAGAGTGAATTTGCACTGCACGAAATCAATAATGTTTGCTGGGAGTCTTTTGGAGAGGAATAAAGGACATTTAAAGAGTAGTGGGGGGAAAAAAGCACAGAGAGGAGGAAGAGCAGGGAAAGGAAGCAGCTGTTTCCAGCAGAACAGAGTGGTTTGGGGCAGTGCCACGCGGGATACACGAGGTCAGTTTGTTTGCTGTTATCTGTGTCATGTTCTGCTGTCACTGGCGATCTCCAGACAGCTCAGGCACTGTCACCGTGCAGCTGTGCCAAGCCAGCCTGGGCAAAAATGGTCTTGGGAAGGATAAAAGGCAAAATCCATCCTGAATCTCTCCTTGCACAACATCCTTTTGGCTAAAATAGAAGCAAAATTAGCAGGATTTGGCTGTTGGTAAAAAAAGAATTAAATCATATGAGGGCTCTTATATTAGAAGAAATTCCTCCCTGTGAGGGTGGCTCAGGGCTGGGATGGAATTCCCAGAGGAGCTGTGGCTGCCCCTGGATCCCTGGCAGTGCCCAAGGCCAGGCTGGAGCAGCCTGGGACAGTGGGAGGTGTCCCTGGCATGGCAGGGCTGGCACTGGGTGAGCTTTCCTTCCAACCCACAGCATTCCATGATTCTTGTTTTTTCCTGTAACATTTTACAGCCTTGCCATGTTCCCGTGGTGCAGGGTCAGGTATTCCCTTCCTTTAATCCCAGGATCTATAAAAATTGGGCTGGAACTCAAGGAATGGGATGATTCCAAGCAGTTCTGGATGAGAAGAGGAATTATCAGCAGCCCGGTAAGGCAGAGCCAGCTCCCTCCTCCTTTTCCTTTCATGTTCGTGAGCCCTCCATTATTAAAATAAAGATTCCTCAGTGACAGACTCAGGATTCTCTCCCCACCACAGTTCCTGCCACTGGTTTGCATTTCGAGAGAACAAATCTGTTAGAAAATGGGAAAGAGGGACCTGGAGGGAGCACCAGCTGTGGAACAGGGTGAGGGCACTGGGGCTTGGAGGGAAAAGGATCCCTGAGCTGAAACAAGGTGTAAAATAAACAGATTTTTAGGTTATTTTACTGTCTGTGGAGCTCAGCCATGGCTGTTACTGAATTAAAAGCACTTGGCATAAAACCTCAGAAGTTTTTCTTCATTTCTACCCCTCCCAGAGGAGGTGGGGGTGCACGGGGCTGTCCCCACTCCACAGAAACTCCTGCTGCCTTGAGACACCAGGAGCTCTCCTGAGCTGGGTGGAACTGTGACAGAGCCAGGCAGGTTTGTGTCCCTGATTAAAGGCAGGCCCCTGATTAAAAGTCCAGAGAATTCAAGAGTCCCAATTTCTTCAGCTGCTTTAGGATGTAGGGATTTATTAGGGTGTGCTGTGGGTAAAGGTGGAGTGAAGCACTTGGTGGGTGAGATCACAGCTGGAGTTGTTCTCTTGTATGGAATTACATGGAATTTCCTCTATTTTCCAGTGGGATTTAAGGAGGGACAGTAATTAGTGGATAACTGGGACTAACCCCCAGGTTCAGATTGCTCTTCCTCACTGCTTTGTGTCAGCTTGGGCAAATCTGTTGTTTACTTGCCTCATACATTCTCAGTATCTCAGGGGGAATCTCTGCTGGTAGAGCTCTCCTCCAAAACTCCCACAAATGTGAGTATTCCATTCTCAGCTTTTTAATATCATCTTCCCACCAGGATCAGCCTCCAGAAGATGATTAATATGTCAAAATGTCACATATGAGAATGTGAGTAAGTGACAAAAGAGAGGCCAATTGACAAAAATAAACCACACATTTTTGCACATCCAATGGAAGGAAATAAATCCTGGTCGTGGCTGGTAAAAGATCTCCTGAACTGCTCGGCTCCATCACAGCTGCTCTTCCTCAACACTGCTTGGTGCCTCCAGGATGGGATTCAGGCAAAATAATGGGAGTTAATTGCTTTCCTGGTGGATATTTAGTCACTGATATTGATCAGTGAAGGCAAGGCTGGAGCAGCTTCTCCGATGGGAAATTCCTTTTGCTTTGTGCAAAGAACAGAACAGAAGGAAGAAAAAAAAAAACCAAACACATTTCAGGTTGTGCCAGAAGGGCACAAAGAGGGTTTTAAACAGACACCTCCCAGCAAAGGGAGCAGGGTGGGGTGCAGGGGAGCCTGGCTCATTTTTAATCCCATTTCCACACCAATCCCAGCCTGCTGAGCCCACAGGAGCAGGTGCCCTTGCAATGTGATCTGCAGGCTTTTAAGCACAGCCATCGATCAGCTGCAGGGCCTGATCCTATTGATCGATTGATTGATTGGGGCCCGCAGCTGAGCCCCCGATCAATGGCCCCAAACACGGACAGGGGAGCAGCAGCACTGCTGTGGTGCCAAACAGCTCCTGTGCACGAGCACTGCTGCTGGGGTTGGCCTTGAGGAGTGAGGTGTGACCTTCAGTGGGGCTCCAAATCACCCCAGTGCAGGCAATTATCTGCTAGACAGCTTCCTGCTTGATCCCATACATTATTTATCCTCTCAAGGCACGCTGGGGTGTAGCCCTAAACCAGGAAAACATAATGGGAGCAACAGTGCTGAAAAGCAAAGCAAGGTCAGGGGTCTGAACAGGCCTGAAACACTTCAATAAAAAGCATTTGGAGGAGAATGTCTCATCAAATAGCTGGAATATGGGTGTGCTGGTAAAAACTATCAAAAAATATCAATAAATCTGGGTTATATTCCCAGTTTTAGGGAGGTAAGGATTAATTAGAGCAGCCTCAGAACAGTTTATGTTTTGCTTTCTGGGCTTTGGAATGTGGATCTGGTGGTAAAGAAAAAAATCTGAATTATCTAATAAAATCTCAATAAATCTGATTTCATTCAGAGTTTTTGGGATTAAGTAGAGGAGCCTCAGAGCAGTTCATTGCTCTGTGGGCAGGAAGAGTCTATGTGGGGAAGGGATCTGGGAGCCAGGGACACCTGGTGGAGTTTTTCTAGGTGTGAGGCTGTCAGTGCAGAGCACCACAGGTGCCTCCCTCCCTGCAGGCATGGCAGGAGCCCGGGCAGGGCTGGTGGCTCTGCCCCTCTCCAGGACAGCAGCACAAGGGTGCCCTGACAACACCCCCACAGCCAATGTCAGAGCCAGGACAGCTCCTGCCTCTGGTCCCTGCCCTGGTGATCTTCTTTTTCAATTCTTTGTGTTAGAAAAACGAAGTGAGACTTCTCTCTGCTGCTCCAAGGATTGTTCATTTTTTCTTATCAAGGTTTCAGAAGCACAACCTCTGCTGCTGCTTCCAGGAGTGCAATGGCAAAATGGCAATGGCTACCCAGAGCAGGGAGCTTTTATATCTTTCATCAGCCAGTTAGCAAGTTTTATGTATTGTGTTTTGTCTTTAAAACCAGTAGGTATCAATTTTATTGATATGTCTCCTCTACACTGAGCTCTTTCTACCAATTAACAAATCACAGGAACTTAGGTCAGAGAAGAAAGGAAGAAGAAGAAGAAAAAGAAAAAAGAGAAGAAAAGCCAGCACCCTGGGCTCTCCATGTTGTGTCTATATAATATATAGAGCAAAACCTGAACCTCCAGCTGCACTCTGTGATACACTAAACAAAAACCTTTCTCACTTCGTTGGTGTTTTCAGCTCATCCAGGATCGAGGGGAGTTTCTCCCATGGGCTTAGATCAACATCCAAGCAATTTTGTGGTGCTCTGGGGATAAATTAAACCCCCAGGGCAGCAGGAGAGGTTTTCTGGCCTTCCTTGACTCCAACACCCAACACTGGCCTTATCCTGCTCCTTCCAATGCCAGCTCCAGCTGGGTGCAAAGGTGCACATCAGCCTCCTCAAACCCAGGGTGAGCCCAGGCCCGGCAGGGTCCCCCTGCTCAGCCACTGTGGGGCTGCAGTCAGGAATATCCATCACATCCCACATCTGTCCCTCGCCCAGGCCCCATCCCCTGGCCCCCAGGAATAATGGATGTGCTGACCCTTCTGGGACAGCCACAAATGGGGGATGTGTCTTTGTTCATAATTCATCTCCCTCTGCTGAGGTCAGCAGATGGCATTTGCTAATGGTGCCTCCACCCCCCGTTCCTCACGGGCAGGTAATTCAATAGAGCCTATGTCTATATCCTTTAGTAAATTGAATTGAAAACGTTGCAGCAGCTGCACATGGAATAGACTCTCCAGGCTCCCCAGCAGCCTAATTTATTCCTTTATTCCTGGTTGTTCTGGGCAGGATGAGACCACCCCTGCCTTGCACCACAGCCAGGTACAAACCCAGAGAAATCCCAGGCCTGGGCTCTCTGGGGTAAAGCTGGGCAGCTTTTGGCCTCTCTCATTTTTTATTGGAGTCATTATTTCTGCACCATGGGAACAGGAGATTTCTGGGGTAACAGCAGGACCAGATTCAGGTCCCTGCCTTGCTGTGGGTGAGCTCAGGAAATCACCTCTGGACATCTCTGGTGCTGTTCCTAAAGCTGTTCATGCCTGGATTTTCTGGAACAGGGGACAATTTGCTCCTGTGTCAGAGCTGTAACACTCCCTGTCCAGGGAGGGCCTGGCCCAGAGAAATAAATCCCCAGTGACACCAACCCTGGGACCAAGTTCATTCCCTTGCTCTGACACCTTGAAACTGCCAGGGGTTTTATTTTAAAATAAAATAGCCCTGAGCAAGGCACAGGTAATGACAGACAGTGTCATATCCACAACACAGAGGTGCCCTTAAATGTTAATAAATGAATGTTCTTTAACATTCTGAGAGCCAGGCCCTAACTCTGTATTTCAGTCCATGCTCCCTCCTTCCCAGTGCAGTAATTAATCAATTATTCTGTTATTAATCATTCCATTAAAAAACTCACCGTTGATAACTGTACACAAAACACCCCAAGAGGATATAAAGCTGTTTCTAAATGGGGCTGGCAGAGGCTGGGACAAACAGGGGCTGTTCCACCTCCTGCACCCCATGAGGGGAGCTGGGAATGCTCAGGGATCTGTGTGGTGCTGACTTGGCTGCTGGGTTTTTGAGAAATCTCAGAGAAAGGCTGGAGAAATGCAAAATTTTGTCAAGCTGTCCTGAAATCCATTTTCTAAGGGAACTTTTTGTAACTGCCCAGGAAAAAGCTTTAAAAAAAATGTAAATAAGAGAAATGTTTATGGTAAAGTGATTGCCTTGAGCAATGAAATGTCTTCCTCTCTGTCTTCTTGTGAATTCCTGGCTGAGACACAGACACACACACAGAGAAGTTCCCTGCACCTGAACCTGCTGGAAGGAAAAAGATTTGTTCTGTTTTCTTGATATTAATAAATAAGCCTTCTGAGAAAACCATAAACATGTGTAGTTTGTAGAAAAGCCCTGGAAAACCAGGCCTGTCTCCTTCCTACACATCTGCAGCTCCCCAAAGACAAGGTTGGTCTGTCCATGGTCTGTCCAGCCCAGCCCAGCCCAGCCCAGCTCAGCCCAGCCCAGCCCAGCCCAGCCCAGCCCAGCCTGGCCCAGCCCAGCTCAGCCCAGCGCAGCCCAGCTCAGCCCAGCCTGGCCCAGCCCAGCCCAGCCCAGCCCAGCCTGGCCCAGCTCAGCCCAGCCCAGCTCAGCCCAGCCCAGCCCAGCCTCGCAGGTCCCCCGGTGCAGCAGGGCTGCAGCAGGGGCTCAGGTGGCAGATCTGCATCCCAGCTAGGCCTGGCACGGAAAGCCAATGTCTAAGCCAATGTTGTGCCTTGCTGTGTAAATCACTGCTGTGAGCAGCGGGGGTGGCGTGTCTGGAGCAATGAGGAGCTCTGGTTGTGCACAGGATCACTCCAGGGGCTGGCTCAGGGCAGGACACACTCAGCATTTCCCTTTGGCAAGGCACAGCTCGCATTCTGCAGCAGGATCAATACCCAAATCAAATAACCATTGACATGAGGCACTGAGAGGAACGTCCCCATTCGGGTTCATTTGGCAGGGGTCTAATTTTGGAGCAGCTCGTGAGGAGCCAGTGGGTGCCTGTGGTGCTTTTAGTGAGCAAAGGCACCAGGAACATCCTTGGAAACCACAGCCAGGGCCACTGAAAGGATCACCACTCAGTGTTTAGCCAGGACAATCCAAAGCTGCTCTGAAGCTGATTTGTGTTTGTGCTGCACCTTGAGATCTGTGGAGGAAAAGCTCCAGAACAAGACAAGGTTTCCCTCTGTTATTGCCACACATAGAGACACCCACTGAAATTCAGCCACTGGGAAAACCTTGATGCTTCCTCTCCTCTCCATTTTCCTCTATCCTTTAATTCCATTTCTTTGATGAACCCTTCCATTTCAGGAGCCTGGGGTTTCATGCTCCTTTTGGAGCTGCACAAGTGTGGCAGGAAGGAGCTGCCCCCAGAGAAGGCTCCGAGGGATCACTTCCAAACGTTCCAAAGGAGTTTATCAGCCCTGGAGCCTTTGCTGAGGAGTGTGGGAGGAAGGCAGAGACACAGAGAGAGGGGAAGACCTGCACCTTCCCACACACCCTCCTTGGTGGTGTGATCAGGCCCCTTCAGGCTGCTCAGAGGAAATCCTGCCGTACCTGAGGTCACACCGAGGATTCTGTCTGTGTGAAACACCCTGATGGAAATTACAGGGCTGGAGAAAAAGGATTTCCTAATTCCGAGCCCCCAGTGCAGCTCTGAACTCCAATGCTCGCCCTCCACCACTGCATCCCCCACAGCCAAGCAGCTGAGCCAAAAACAGATTTAAAGGAGGGAGCAATAATTACGTGAGCAGATTGCAAGGAGAAAAGGAAAAGGTTTTTGCTGCTCCTCACCAGCAGCTCATGAACAGAGCTCATGAACAGAATTTCAGAGCTCAGGGACAAATTTTCAAGTTCTGTCCTTGTAGAAAATTCTGGAAGTTGTGTTCCCAGGGGAGTCAGGAGCTGGGCTGGGTGGGACAGAGCCAAGGATGTTGGGTGACATTTGGATTTGTGGCCACCAAACTGAAATAAAAGCCAGTTACAAATGCCAGAGCAGGGATTGGGGTTTTTCGTGTGTAGCTGTGGTGCCCTGCTGCTCCCATGGATATTTTTATTTCTGTAGGGAGATTTCAGGCCAGGAATTTTTAATGAGGCAGATTTATTGTGGGACTACCCACAACTGGCTTTGGCTGGCCCTGAAATGGAGGAGAAACTGGATTTTAAGTGTTTCTCAAGTAGTAAAATGTTTCTTTTTGCATCTATTTCACCCTTTTATGCATTTTACAATTATTTACAGTGTGATCATCATGGAAAAACCCCATAAAATCTAAAGGTATTACCTGCAGAATTTTCTAAACACTACATGGGGTCAAACAATACAGAAAGAGGATAAAAATGTTAATGTATAAACTTCAGTTCACTATATAAATCTATAAGTGCTCTGGAAAAAATTGTGCATTATCACTTAATTAAAAAACTTTGTCATGAGGAAATGAGACACAACTGTGCAATAAATGCTCACCATCGCTGCATTTCAAAATAAAATACAGGAAGGTGAAAGAGATTCTAAAGCAAAATCTGGGCTTGCTTTTTTTCTTTTTAATATTCTATATAAAAGGTCTGAACAAATGAAAGTAGGATATTAAAAATAGAGCTGGAGGCAGTGAATGAACCACAGAATCCCAGGCTGGTTTGGGTTGGAAGGGACCTGAAATCCTACCTCACTCCAGCCCCTGCCACGGGCAGGAACCTTCCCCTGCCCAGGCTGCTCCACCCAGCCTGGCCTGGGCACATCTTTTCCCTTCCCATTGTTCCTGTAGCTGCACACTGAGCAATTTCTGAGAGTATTACTGAGCTCTTTTGCAGGAGTCCCAGAGGAAAAAGAGGTTAAAGGAGTAGCTTGTACAGCAGGCAGAGCAAAGCAGCAGCAGAGAGCTTTTTATTGCTGCCAATTCCTGCAAGAAATGAAAAAAAATCAAGTTTCCCCCAGCCCAGCGCTTCTTCCAAGAAGTGCCAATGATGGAGAATCGGTGCTGACTCATTCGGTGCCCGGGAGGGCTCCTTTAAAGAAGAAAATTGCTGCAGCATTCTGTGTGCATCAAAGATTATTGCTGCTCTCCCGAGGAACAGGAAGATCCATTACCAAAGGAGAAAGGATTCAGCCTCCCCTCGTGGCAGCTGCAGCCGTAGATCTTTATTTTAAAGCAATGATTCGTTTTGATTGGGACTCGGGAGGGGGGAAAAAACGAGAGAGGAAGAGAGGAAAGAGAAACAAAAGCCAGGTCGTGGGAGAAGAATGAGCTGTCTCCAAGCCTTTCACTGCGGGAAAGGCTGGGGAGCTCGGGTGGAGGAGCTGTGGGAGTGACTCAGCATCCATCCATCCATCCATCCATCCATCCATCCTCCTGCTGCAGCAAAACAGGGCCATGGCACAGCTCCTGCCCTTCTCCAGCAGCAATCCCTGTGGGAGAGACCCCCGGGCACCCCAGACCCCTGCCCAGGGCAGCTGCTCTGCCCCCGCCCCACAACCTCCCTGCCAAAACCTCCCTGCCAAAACCTCCCTGCCAAAACCAGCGCACCCCAAAACCACAGAGCCCCTCCCGGGGCCTGGCTGCAGGGAGAGCATGGGCAGAGCTGGGGTGGTCCCAGCTCCCTCTGCAATCCAGGGAGAGCATGGGCAGAGCTGGGGTGGTCCCAGCTCCCTCTGCAATCCAGGGAGAGCATGGGCAGAGCTGGGATGGTCCCAGCTCCCTCTGCAATCCAGGGAGAGCTCCATGCTCCCTGGGACCTACAGGAATTGCTGTTTGCTCCCACTCTGCCATTTCACCTCCCACTCCTCAAGAGCAGCTGATCCCTCCTGCCCTGCACCTCTCCAAACTCTCAGAGAATTGTAATTGATTTAATAATTGGCATGGGAGCAAAAAACGGGGGGAAAATGGGACAAATTCCCAACCCCACGGGACGAGCAGCTGGGATTGTTTTGTCAGGGGTGCGAGGGCAGGTGGGGAATTCGATCCCCCAGTGGGAAATTCCAACCCCTGGTGGGAAACTGGGCCCTTCCCTCTCCCAGTGCAGGACTGGGCGCAGTTCCTGCAGCCTGGCCATGCTGTGGAGAAGCACTGGGTGCCCACAGGCTCTGCCATGTGTGCCAGTGCTAGGGGAAGGTGTCAGGAGCAAGGGAGAGGAGCCCCAAGGCTGGTACAAAACCCACTCTTGATTTTCTATCTGTTCCCATCCTACCTCTCTATTCCTCATTTAACACCTTCCTCCCTGAGAGTTTTTGATTTGGGCTGTAAATTGACTTTTTTTCTCCCCTCCCCCACTTTTACCTGACTCCTTCTCTCATTGAAAGCCAAACCACCTTCCCTGGGACAAAACTGTTCTTCTTCCACAGACATCCCAATCCTCTTGCTGCAGCATTTGTGATACTTGGGGTGACTTTTATGTGGTATAAAACCCAAACTGCAACTCTCGGGGTGAGGCCTGGAGGTGCTAAAAGCCTGTTGAACCCTCTGGAAGCTGGGGCAGGGCAGGAATTGCTGATGGAAAAGGGAAAGGGGCTCTTTGCAGCCCTTCCCTGCTTGCAGCAGTTCTGCTGCCGGCCAAAGGTGGCCTGGAACTCCGGAGCTCCTCCTTTCTGCGGGACTCTCCTCCTCTCTCCCTCCCTTCTCCTCTCCCTTTCGAGCTGGTGCAGCATTGAACTTTTGCCAGAACCGGACCTGCAGCAGCAGCAGCTTTCCAGAGGGAGGAGGGAGCAGGCAGAGGCAGCGAATGCTGTCCCTGAGCTCCTGCTGGCAGCAGGGCTCCAACAACCCAGGACACCTACAAACCCTGGGCTCCCAGCGCCGAGTTTGGTGCGCAGGGCACTGCCAAGGGCTCCTGCAGCCCAGTTTGCTCTCCCACTGGGAAAAGGCCAAATCCCTCTTTCCCACGTGCCGTTCCTCCCTCAGGCTGCAGAGACACTCGGCTCCAGGTTTGGGGCTGCAGCTGCCGCTGGGGTTCTCCTGACACCCCGGAGCTCCTGCAGGAGGCTTTCCCCTCAGTAAGTGCAGCTAAAGGAGTTTCTGCTCCCTCTCTGCCCTCCCTTATCCCCCAAATTGCAGCTGCCCAGGGGCGAATTCCCAGAAGGAGGCGCTGGAGGAGCCCCAAATTCCTACAGGCTTTCCCCAGGGACCTGCAAATCCGGGATTAGCCCTGGCTGCATCCTTTCCCTTCCTCTCCCACAGCATCTCCCAGCTCCGTGCAGGCTGCTCCGGGCGAGACAAGCTCCCGAGGGAGGATTCAGGTCAGAAGAGAGGGGTGGCAGCTCCAGATTTGGGCACTCTTGCCCAGCCCCAATAAAATCTGCAGGAGGTTTTCCTAGGGGTTTATTTTCCCCTCCTCCCAGCTCAGTGGCTGCCTCCTATTTTATTCACCAGCTGCATTCCTGTCAGGAATAACTCCTCCCTTCCCCTGCGCTCGCCCCCAGCTGTTCCACACACGCTCCTGGAGGAAACAGCCCCAAAATGTACCTGCACCTGCCTGTGCTGGGCCTTTGCTCCCTCCTGGCTGTGCAGGAGCTGCCAAAACACCTCCCCCTGCTGCAGCCAAATCTGCAGAGTCAGAGCATCCTCTCAGCTTTGTGGTCTTAAAACAAATATTCGGCTTTTCCCAAAATTAAAGGGGATTTTAGTGACAGGAGCAGCCCAGGTTGTGCCACCTGCGTGCTCGGATTAGAGGGAAGCAGCACTGCTGCACTCCCAGATCAATAAATGCAGCACAAGGAGCGTCCCAGCCTCATGGAGAGCTCCCTGGGGAATGGGACAATCTCCTCTTTGCACTCTTCAGGGGCACACTCAAAAGAAAATGGGAGATGGAAAACAAGTAGCCGAATTAAACAAAAAACCCACAAAACAAAACCTGAAAATTATTCAAGACTCTGCTTTCCATGATGTGCAACGGGCATAAAAAGCAAAGCATCTTCTCCTGAAATCTAAAAATTTAGCTTGAAATCATAAAAAGCTATTTTGAAATATTTCCCCCAGCACTTTAAAACTGCAGCTTGTACAAAAATGTTCCCTGAAAACTTCCAAAGCACATTTCCCCTCAGGACAAACCTCTGTCCTAACAGGCCATGAGGTGCCACTTCCACAGTTTGTTGTTATTGCCACAGGTTTTAGAGCCACACCAGTCATGGGGGGAATGTGAGGGCGGAAATTCCGAGGGAGCCTCAGTGGGACTAGGGAAGTGAAACTGGGAAGGGAAATGTTCACCAGAAATCAGAGGCACCAAAGCTGCTGCTTCCCAGAGCGAGGAGTTTGAGGAGTGACTGACTCACCCAGATCCTTTGATGCCTTAGGTTTTAACTTTTATATTTTTCAAATCCTGCCCTGCCCAGTGTGACTCTGGAGTTTTCTGGAGCTCGTTCAGTGCTGTTCTCTGTGCTAAGATAGAACAAAACCTCTGCCTTGCTCTCCAAGGACACTCAGAACAAGAACTGCAAACCACAATCTTGGGGACAGGGGGGCAAGCTTGGGCAAATTCCATCCTTGCCTGGCTTCTGCTTGGGGAATTGATGCTGAGATCCAAGTGGGAAGAACTCGGGAGCTGTCCTTGTCCATGTTGGGATGCACTGAGGCAGGAGCCTCTGGAGCCCAGAGTGTACCTCTGAAGGCCTTTCCAACCAATCCCTCCTTGATTCCTTTATCCCTGTCTGCTCTCTGTTTCTAGGGAGCCATTTAAGGCATCACCTTCAGTCTGATAACAACCATTTCAGGGAGTTCTGTGGACTTAAATCTGATTTTTGGGGCTATGAGAGGCCTCTTCAGCCTCTGAGGACCGAGGAAACATTTCCCAAATCCACACAGGATTTTCCTGTAACACAGAGCCAGATCATGACCCCTCCCAGCCCTTCTGAGGTGTCACTGGGAGGTGCAAACCTCTCCTTCTTAGTTACACAAAGAGCTTGAGGTGTTTTATCCTCTACAAGCTGCAAATTTCCAGGAATTCCAGCCCAAAGCATGGGACTGGGAGAGAGAACCTTGCCTGGATTTATAATGCACATGTGGCAACCCAAACTGTGGCCCAGAACACTCCTGGTTGGGCAGTTCAGTGAATTCCTCACTTGAAAACCCTTTGTTACCATCTCTTCTCTCTTGGTTATTTCTTGCTCCCATCAGTTGATCACTTTGGTGCCTGTATCCCACAAAAAGAGATTCGTTCCAGGGCGTGGAAGCACCACAGTGCAGTGCTGTGGGTCAGAGAGCTCTCCTGGCTTTCCCAAAGGTCATTCCAGCTGCACCAGGCACAAACCAGGGAGAATCCACCCCAAAACCTTCCCCTGCAAGCCAACAACGCTGCCCAGCTGCTTTGTCCTGTGCTGAAAGGTGAATCAGGACCTTCCCTGCTTCCTTCAGCCTCTGGAATGTCCTTTTTCAGCCTCACAAACAGCCTCTCATGGATCCCACGGGGAGAAGCAGGAACATGAGGGATAAAGGAGAAACCTATTCCTGATCCCCTGCCCGTTCTCTGCAGCCCCAGCTCAGGTGCCTTGTCCTGCCTCAGGAAATGGCTCAGGTTGTTCTCCTGGAAAAGCAGAGTTAAACGTTGTTCTCCTGGAAAAGCAGAGTTAAGGATTGTTCTCCTGGAAAAGCAGAGTTAAGGATTGTTCTCCTGGAAAAGCAGAGTTAAGGATTGTTCTCCTGGAAAAACAGAGTTAAAGCCATTTCCAGGCAGTTCTGATGGCCCTCTTTGGGAATCAGCAGAGCCTTGAAGATTTACCTCTGATTTTTTTTTGCTGTGGAGGCCTCAGAACTGCAGCCCTTGCAGTGCTGGGGGAATTTCACCTCATTGCAATGGGCCAGCCTGGGAAATGTCCCACAATTAATGTCCCACCTCCCCACTGGTTAATTACTGGGGCCAAATGACGTTGTTGTTTCAATAATACCTTTATTTTCTATAGAGGCCAAATTGTTGCTGCGAGTTTCCACCAACCTGAAGGCTTTTGAAGGGTCCAAAATAGTCATAATGCAAGTGCTGGGATACTAAAAATACTGAATATCCTTAAGGTCTTCTCCAGAAAAACAGGCTCTGAACTCCTTTTGGCATCAATTAAGTTTAGAGGAAACCCACCCTGGGAATGGGATTGGACTGAGGATAAGATTGTGGGAAGAATAGTGAATGAATATTTAACAAACCAGAAAATTATGATCATGATGATCTAGTTAACTGAAAAGAATTGGTAAATATTTATTCATGTGAACATGATTAAAAGATCTAAATAAAACATCTGAAACAGAAGTTTTAATACTCAAGGTTTTACAGTTTAAGGTTTTATTGAGAGTCATAGAAAGGGCTAAGAGATAGAGATGGTAAATGGAAAAAAAAAGGAAAAACCCAACTGCAGCTTAGTGGAAGTGAAATATTTCTCAAAAAAAATTGCACAAAGAAAAATATAGAAAAATATTTCCCACAAAAAAAAGGCAAAAATTAAACCCAGCAACTTCTCATCTTCACTTCTCAGTAGTGCCAATAAACCTCCTGATTCTCAGTAACCTCTGCTGAGAGAGCTCTCATCCAGGCTGGGTAATTTATAATTCAATCTCTGCCTGAGAGTGGTGCAAAGCCCTTTTCTCTCCAGGAGGAGAAGTGCCAGGGATGAAATAGCTGAAATGGAGATGACTATTTGCAGACCTCTGCAAACCTTTCAATTAAGTGATTTTAAAATAAACCCGGGGTGGTGGAGGCGATTCCTGTTCCGTCCCACGGAAATGCTGGACTCCCACCCCTAAGGACACCCCTGGGACTGTGCTGCCTGCAGGGAGCTCTGGGGTGGGAGCTGAGGAGCTCTGCCTGCACAGTTCAGAGGTTTTTATTCACAGACTGCAGAGCTGAGCACACTGAGCTGCCTCGAGCCACCTCCCTGCAGCAGAGCTCTCCCTGTGTCGCTGCTCCCTGGGTCTGTGTTTCACGGGCAGCAGCTCGTGCCAGACCAGGAAATAAAGGGATTTTTACATCTCCCCAAGAAATGCTTTTCACTCGTGCGTGTGGGGAGGTGATTCACTCGCTCAGAGGTGGTTTGTGAATGCCCCACGGGGATTTTATTGCTGCCTCTGCAGCAAGGGGAAAAAATATCCCAAAGGCTGAAATAACTGAATTATAGGGAAAGCATTCCTCAGCTGTTCATCCTCTTTCTGTGACCAAAGGAAGAACATCCTGGAATTCTCTGCTTAAGCTCCCTGCAGATAAAACCACAACTGTAAAATCTCTCTGCTTTTTAGTTGTCTGTGCAGCCCACAAATAAATGCTCTTTTGGATCCATGTTTTATCCTTATTTTCATTGACACTGCAAAATCTGGGTGAGTAAAGAGAGTCTCTGGCTGCATTAAGAGCCTCCCTGTGCTCTCAGCTGTGTTGTACATGCAGTTTTCTCTCTTTGCCCTGTCACCAACAGGAGTTACTTCAGCTGGTGCAGCAAAAATGGGAAAATAGGGAAATATTCCCACTGCTTCCCCCTGGATATTGCTGCTGTTATGAGGATTCAGCTCCCAAAACATGAGGGATATTGAATTTCTCCTGTTATTACCAGCTGCACTTGTTCCAGCACATGTTCCTTCAGCACCCAGCCCTCAACCAACACCACAAAAATGGAATTATTGTTAGAGAGCCCTTAAACCTCTGCAGCAGGGATGGAGCTGGTTCCCAGAGCAGCTCTTTGGGGAGCAGCAAAGCTCAGCTCAACTCAGACTGTCAGGTGGCCTTAAGTGGGGGACTCAGTGAAAGCTAAAGCCAGGCCCAGCTTAAACCCAGCCCCTGGCCCTGGGGCTGTTGGGTCCAACCATTGCTCCTCACATTAGAGAAGACCCAATTAAAGCAATGAGACTTTGCAAATTAATAAATTATCTCCTTCCAGATAGACTGGGAGGGTTTTTTCAGGAGTTTTATATGTCCAGGGGAGCTGCCCCATCCCTGAAGTGCCCAAGGCCAGGCTGGAGCAGCCTGGGCCGGAGGAAGGTGCCCTGCCCATGGCAGGAGGTGGAAAAAGATGTTTTTTGAGGTCCCTTTCCAGCCCAACCATTTCAGGATTTGGCCCCAAACCCTCTCAGTTGATGTTTAATTGCTGGAACCAAAAGCAGAACATCCCTTTAATTGATTCTAGGAGATAAGAACCAACCCTGGGATCTGCCATCAGGTTTTGCAGCCTACTTTGGAGGCCTGATCCAACAAGTAAACAAAGCTAATTAATGAATCTTCTAATTAAGCGTTCCCTGATAGAGCTCAGATGAAAGAATTTGCTGCCTGCTTTCTCCAGCTCCTGTAATCAAGAGACAGAACAAACTCAAAGTGAGCAAATTGCTGCTACTGTGTGCAGAAATTGGTGTAAATAATAATAAAATTGTGAAAGCTGCTCAGGCATTTGCTATATCTGGCACCAACAAAGCAAGCAGTGGTTCAAAGGAAAGAAATTAAACACTTATTTGCATTTCTTCTGAGTCTCCCAGAGACTGCAGTTCAGTCCTTGCTGACAAAATTCTGCCTTGGTTCGGAAATTCCTGTGAGTGTTGCCTCACATTAAAAGGACTGTTTGGAATGTAGGAAGAGGAATTCCTAAAATATGAGGTTTTGTTCCAATTCATCAAAGTAGATCAGAGCATTTTCATTTGTCTGTTTTAATCCAACTCATCCAGAGACTTTGATATAATTTTAGACCAATGCATAGGATCTGACATCAGAGCTATTGGATGTTTTTGGCAGTGGGAGTGCCTGATCCCCCACTCCCTCAGAGCTGGGCTTTTATGAAGAATAAATAATTTTTTAAAAAAGGAAAACCAATGTTTTTGCTCTTTTTTTTTTTCCTCAGGACTGCTTGATTTCTGTGCAAATCCCAACTAAGCAGGCACAGCTCCTCCTCTGTCTCTGCAATGAAAGCAGCAGCAGCAGACAATGCAGGCTCCACCCAAAATGTCCCTGTTGCAGTTTCTGATGGAGAAATTCTTTGATTTAAAAAGGGAAAAAAAGGCAAACCCCACGAGAGTTCACAGGGTGCATTCAGGTAATTTCTGGGTGCTCAGTGAGGCACAGGGCTCGGGGCTGAGCTTTTCCTTCAGGAAATGCCATTTGCAGGTTGGGATGTGTTCATTCCGATGCAGCAGAGGGAAAGGAATGAGCAGGAATGTTGTGTCGTGGAGCTGTTGCTTTTCCTTGGGCAGCAGTGGGATTTGGAACCATGGGATGGTTTGGGTTGGGAGGGACCCCACAGATTGTCTGGTTCTACCCCCCTGCCATGGCAGGAACACTGTCCCAGGCTGCTCCAGCCTGGCCTTGGACACTCCCAGGGATGGGGCACAGCTGCCTTTTCATTTCTGCATCATCCCTCAGAATAATTTGCTTTATTTAGGTCACCCAGGGAGGTTTGCAAGGGTGAACCTGGGCTCGGGATCCTCTGCCTGGAGTGCTGATGGGCTGGGGACACCCACACCCAGTTAAAGCAGTAAGGGAGCAGCTCCAGCCCCGTCGGGGGGAAGGAGGACAATGCTGAGCTGCTGCAGGTGAGACAAGTGGCCCAAGGCCACTCCATCCTGCCTGGAACCAGCCCTGCTTTATCCCCTTCTGCTGCTCACTGCATTGATTTTCCAACAGTACCACGTCCAGGGGCTGGAGTATCCTCTGCAGTACAGCAGGAAGCAACAACAGGCACACAAAGGGAATGGGAGAATCCCTCAGCACTGTCCCTGTGCACTTTTGGGAGCAGGATGCCTTCAGGAGTGGCCTTTGTTTTTCCTTGTGGTATCAAAGCTCCATCCTTGAGTCCTGTGGAAGCTCCACGCTGCAGAGCTGTCTGCACACACACTCCATCCTCCTGGCACACAGCAAAGGGCTCTCCACTCAAAAATAGAGTGGAAGGAATATTGGCAGCCTACAGTCACACAGCTTGTTTAGCTGGATCTGAAGCGCAGTGGTTTTTACAAGCTGAGCTACATCCCTTTATTAATACATGGCATAATAAATGATAGCATTAATAATTCAATCTTCGCTCAGGTTGCTGTAGGGTAGATTAGCATAAATCCATTGGCATGAAAAAAGGCATTTTAGTTCGCAGGAGCTGAGTATCCCAGAAAATATCAGCTCACTGAATCCCTGACCAACCTGCTGGGAATCCTCCTCTCTACAACATCTCTACTCCTCATTTCTTCTCCTTTCAAGCCCAGTCCCCACTAAAGATAAAATAGGTTAGCACAGAAAACTCTACCTGTGCTGCTCTATGCATCTTCTGAATGAGGAATGGCTGCTTTGACATGCATGGATGCAGCCAAGACTTGAATTGTAAAACAAATTGTGAATAAAAATCGAGGCAGAATCTTGCAGGGCTGGCAAATTGAGAGCAGCTGCACTGATCTCCAGGAGGACTCTGTCGATTTGCAGAATAAATTCTCCCAGCAGCTCTGCTGGGATATGAGTGACACTTGAGCCTTTATGAGCTCTTGGTGCAGTTCATTCCACCCAGAACGAGCTCGGATGAGCTGGGACTGCAGCTTTGCACCTCTGAGAGGTCATTGCCCTCCACGGCTCAGTGATCCTCATATTTAAATACCCTGAAACTTGTGGAAAAGCTGCCACACAACAGGTGATGTTCTGTGTGAGGTCACTGGAAAACAGTGGAAAATACATTAAATCCACCCTGCTCTGCCTTTCCTAAATGGCTGCTATTAAACAAATGTTTACTTGTGCCAGCAATACCCAATTACCGCTGCAATTAGTGACAGGCACATTCATACTCGTTACTAAGCCCTTCCCCTTTCTTTGGGAAGCACCTCAGCATTTTTGTGGTATCTGTCTGACAAACATCCCCCAATCTGTACTGACTTTTATTTCTTCCTTGAGAAAACTTGGAGGAGTTTCTTTTGTGTTGTATTTGCCCTTCTGACTCCAAGAGGTGAATTCTCGCTGTCTTTTGGAGCCTCCCATGCAGTCCATGCCCAATACATCTCTAATTTACCTCTGACAAATCTCTACCACACAAATACTGCTCTGTTTTAATCAAGCAGTGCTACTAACCTGGCCCCGAGGTAGCTGCAATGCAGCTGTCGAGTTTAATCTCTGAATTAGCCAGATGAGGCAAGGATAAATATCCTGTCCCTGTGATCCTTGCCTCAGACAGACTCGGCTCCAGGGAGCCTCAAGGAGCCAGGTATCAGGGAATTCTGGCAGTGGTGAGAACCACCCTGTGTCTGCTGCCTCTTTCGTGTAATCAGAGGACAAATAACGCTGGCAGGCTTCCCCTGAAGTGTCCCAGGCCAGGCTGGATGGGCTTGGAGCAGCCTGGCACAGTGGGAGATGTCCCTGGGCATGGCAGGGGTGGCACTGGATGGGATTTAAGGTCCCTCCCAACCCAAACCAGTCTGGGATTCCATGACCCTGTTATTAGGGACCATTTGTAACAAAGGACATGGTGAGGGTGCAGGGGCCCAGAGAGCACTCATGCCATGTGAAAACTGCAAACTGAAGGACAAAAATGCTGTTTGCACATGTCTGGGGGTTCTGAGGTGCAGCCAGGGCTGAGTGTCCCCAAACCTCCAAGGGGACCTCGGCCACAGCCTGGGGTTTGCAGCACATCTGCCAGGGCAGCTGTGGGGAAACAGAGGGAGGGTGTTAAACACAGCCTGGGCGGGTGAGGGGCTGCAGAAAGACCTGAGGGGAGCTGGGTCTCGAAGGGCCAGAGGTGGGCCCGAAGGGAGGCCCAGAGATGCCCCCGGTGAGTCCGAGGCTGTGCCCAAGGAGGGCCGAGACAGGGCTGAGACAGGGAAGCGGAGCCGAGCCGGGGCCGCTCCAGAGCGGGCCGGACACAGCCCCCGCGCCCGCGGGATCCCCGGAGCTGTCCAGGCATCCCTGCACCGCTGTGATCCCCGGAGCTGTCCAGGCATCCCTGCACCGCTGTGATCCCCGGAGCTGTCCAGGCATCCCTGCACCGCTGTGATCCCCGGAGCTGTCCAGGCATCCCTGCACCGCTGTGATCCCCGGAGCTGTCCAGGCATCCCTGCACCGCTGTGATCCCCGGAGCTGTCCAGGCATCCCTGCACCGCTGTGATCCCCGGAGCTGTCCAGGCATCCCTGCACCGCTGTCATGCTCGGCACCACCGCGGTGATATCAGCCCCGCGCCGCTCAGGGCATCACCGGGGCGAGGTCCTGCCCGTGCCGCTCAGGGCATCAGAGCAGTGAGGGAATGCCTGGACCGCTCCGGGTGTCACCTCACCGCGGCGGTGCCTGGACCGCTCCGGGTGTCACCTCACCGCGGCGGTGCCGCCGCGCCCCGCCCCGTCCCCGCCCGGAGGCTGCTCCGCCTGCCCTCCCCGCGCATAAATATCGGGCTGCGGGCGGCACCCACCGCAGAGCAGTCGCCGGAACCCTCGCAGCCATGAGCTCGTACGGCTACGACCCGTTCTTCCCGTCCTACAAGCGGCGCTACGCGGAGAGCCCGCGCATCCATGTGTCGGTGCGCAGCGGCGGCGGCTTCGGCTCGGCGCGCTCCGCGTACTCCAGCCTGTCCGCGCCCGTGTCCTCCGTGTCCGTGCGCCGCAGCTACGCCACCTCCAGCGCCTCGGGCTCGCTGCTGCACTCGGTGGACAGCCTGGACCTGAGCCAGGTTGCCGCCATCAGCAACGACCTCAAGTCCATCCGCAGCCAGGAGCGAGCGCAGCTGCAGGACCTCAACGACCGCTTCGCCTGCTTCATCGAGCGCGTGCACGAGCTGGAGCAGCAGAACAAGGTGCTGGAGGCCGAGCTGCTGGTGCTGCGGCAGAAGCACGCCGAGCCCTCCCGCTTCCGCGCGCTGTACGAGCAGGAGATCCGCGAGCTGCGCTTGGCCGCGGAGGAGGCGACGAGCGAGAAGCAGGCGCTGCAGGGCGAGCGGGAGAGCCTGGAGGAGACTCTGCGCGGGCTCCAGGCGCGCTACGAGGAGGAGGTGCTGAGCCGCGAGGACGCGGAGGCGCGGCTGCTCGAGGTGCGCAAGGGCGCGGACGAGGCGGCGCTGGCGCGGGCGGAGCTGGAGAAGCGCGTGGACAGCCTGCTGGACGAGCTGGCCTTCCTCAAGAAGGTGCACGAGGAGGAGCTGGCCGAGCTGCAGGCGCAGATCCAGTACGCGCACCTGTCCGTGGAGATGGACGTGTCGGCCAAGCCCGACCTGTCGGCCGCGCTGCGCGACATCCGCGCGCAGTACGAGAAGCTGGCGGCGCGCAACATGCAGAACGCCGAGGAGTGGTTCCGCAGCCGCTTCACCGTGCTCAGCGAGAGCGCGGCCAAGAACACGGACGCCGTGCGCGCCGCCAAGGACGAGGTGTCCGAGAGCCGCCGCCTGCTCAAGGCCAAGACGCTGGAGATCGAGGCCACCCGCGGCATGAACGAGGCGCTGGAGAAGCAGCTGCAGGAGCTGGAAGAGAAGCAGAGCGCGGATATCTCCGCGCTGCAGGTGAGGGGGTGCGGCTGGAAGGGTCCCTGCAGGGGAGGAGGGTCGGGGTCCCGCAGGTGAGGTGGTGATGGGGTTTGAAGGGCTCTGCAGGTGAGGGGGTGATGGGGTTTGAAGTGTTTTGAAGGTGAGGGGATGATGGGGTTTGAAGGGTTCTGAAGGTGAGGGGGTGATGGGGTTTGAAAGGCTCTGCAGGTGAGGTGGTAATGGGGTTTGAAGGGTTCTGAAGGTGAAGGGATGATGGGGTTTGAAGGGTTCTGCAGGTGAGGGGGTGATGGGGTTTGAAGGGTTCTGAAGGTGAAGGGATGATGGGGTTTGAAGGGTTCTGCAGGTGAGGGGGTGATGGGGTTTGCAGCATTCTGCAGGTGACAGGGGTCGGGATTTTCTGGGCTCTGCACGTGAAGGGGTGATGGGGTTTGAAGGGTTCTGAAGGTTAGGGAATGATGGGGTTTGAAAGGCTCTGCAGGTGAGGGGGTGATGGGGTTTGAAGGGCTCTGCAGGTGAGGGGGTGATGGGGTTTGAAGGGCTCTGCAGGTGAGGGGGTGATGGGGTTTGAAGGGCTCTGCAGGTGAGGGGGTGATGGGGTTTGAAGGGCTCTGCAGGTGAGGGGGTGATGGGGTTTGAAGGGCTCTGCAGGTGAGGGGGTGATGGGGTTTGAAGGGCTCTGCAGGTGAGGGGGTGATGGGGTTTGAAGGGCTCTGCAGGTGAGGGGGTGATGGGGTTTGAAGGGCTCTGCAGGTGAGGGGGTGATGGGGTTTGAAGGGCTCTGCAGGTGAGGGGATGATGGGGTTTGAAGGGCTCTAAAGGTGAGGCAGTGATGGGGTTTGAAGGGCTCTGCAGGTGAGGGGGTGATGGGGTTTGAAAGGCTCTGCAGGTGAGGTGGTAATGGGGTTTGAAGGGTTCTGAAGGTGAAGGGATGATGGGGTTTGAAGGGCTCTAAAGGTGAGGCAGTGATGGGGTTTGCAGGGCTCTGCAGGTGAGAGGGTGATGGGNGGGGTTTGAAGGGTTCTGCAGGTGAGGGGGTGATGGGGTTTGAAGGGTTCTGAAGGTGAAGGGATGATGGGGTTTGAAGGGTTCTGCAGGTGAGGGGGTGATGGGGTTTGCAGCATTCTGCAGGTGACAGGGGTCGGGATTTTCTGGGCTCTGCAGGTGAAGGGTTGGAAGAGTTCTGAAGGTGAGGGGTTTTGGGATTTGTGGGGTCCCTGCATGTGAGGGGGATAAATATTTGCAGGCTCCCTGGAGGTGAGGGTGTTCAGGGTTTTCTGGGCTCTGCAGCTGAAGGGATGCATGTTGGGGTTTGAAGGGTTCTGCTGGGGAGGGGAGTTGGGGTCTGCAGAGTCTCACAGGTGAGGGGATAGGGGCTTGCAGGGAGAGGCTGTCGGGGGCATCGCTCCTGGCTTGTGCTGTGCCTGTGTTGCAGAGAAGGAATCCTAAAATCCCAGTGCAGAATGGCACGGATGTAAAGCAGGATGTGGCATGGAAATACAGACCCCAGTCAGGATCTGAATTACCAAAATCATCTCAGAGATGGGGACATTCTGGTATTGCTTATGTGTGAAGTGTTATAAAAACACAGAATGCCCCTGATAAAGCACAAATCCATGTGTCTGTGTGCTGATACAGCCTGAGCTATGCTGTACAAAAAAAATCAGGGAATCACCGAATATCCCGAGCTGGAAGGGAACCACAAGGATCATCAATGGCTATCCCTCAGCTAAAATTAGAAAAAGCACAAGGAGGCCAAAATCAAAATGAAAAATTATGCAAATTTTGTGGATGCTTTGGCACTTGGGTACTGGAAAATTTGGCTCTGTGTGTTAAATAGGGCTGGAATGATGTGCTGCAGAAAACCTAGCAGGAAGGTGTTAAATGAAGCTTTTTGGCTGAGGATGGAGTGGGAGCTCTGCAGTTTCTGTCTGCTAGAGCAAGATTAAGTTAAAAGGATTGGAGAAATTCCTTGTGATTATTGCCAGACTTGAGAGAACAGAATTTTATGCTGTCAATATTGTTCCATCCTGCAGGATACAATCAACAAATTGGAGAACGAGCTGAGAACCACAAAGAGTGAGATGGCTCGGTACTTGAAGGAATACCAGGACCTGCTCAATGTGAAAATGGCTCTGGACATCGAAATTGCAGCCTATAGGTATGGTAGAGGATGTTTTAGTGAGCCAGAACTCAGAGCTGTTCTCTTCAGGAGATTTCAGGTTATTTATCATCCCCCCAGGAAATTTTCACAGATTTGTGGCAGAGTTTAATCAGCTCCTCTCTGTGCACACAGAACTTTTAGCTTGGCAGTAAATGATCTCAGTTCTCCATCCTTACAGATAAAAGTATTTGTTCTGTACTTGGGGAAGGGGTTTTATATCAGTGGAATTCCTCAGTAAAAGTGGTTTGTTTTCAGAATGGGAAATCCCTCAAATGCCCTCAAGAGTGGGGTTTGTTTCTGACTTGCAAATCTACAAATTAAATATTTTCCTGCAGAATTGCTGCCAAATAAATGTCATGTTTTGTCCCAGATACTGAGAGATTTCGATGCTGGAACAGAATTTCTGTGGAAGCCACAAGGGGGAATACTGAGAGAGCAGCTCCAAACCTTGTCTGACAGCTCAGCAGCAAATTGTCTCAGCTCTGCTGGTCTGTGCAAGCTGCAGGGTGGCACAATGCACCTCTAGCTTCACTTGCTGGAGGAACCTGCTTCTAGAGAGGTTTTTCTGTTTATTCTAACAAGGAAAAGTATAAATTCACCTTTAGAGGACATGTCTGAAAAATATTACTCCAAGAAAACAGGGTAGCACTGGCACATGGTGCGAAACCAGCCCTTAATTAATAACCAAACCTGCAACTGCAGGGCTCGTGATGCTGAACCCTTCTGCAGCACAACCAAGTCCTTTCTCCCTGCTTTCATTTTCCCTGCTAGGAAACTTCTGGAAGGGGAGGAGACCCGGCTCAGCTTCACCAGTGTGGGCAGCATCACCAGTGGCTACAGCCAGAGTGCCCCCACCTTCGGCAGGTCTGCCTACAGTGGCCTCCAGTCCAGCTCCTACCTGATGACCACACGCTCCTTCCCCACCTACTACTCCAGCCACGTCCAGGAGGAGCAGATTGAAATCGAGGAAACCATCGAGGCTGCCAAGGCAGGAGAAGCCAAGGCAGCTCCTGCAGAAGAGGGCGAGGAGGAAGAGAAAGAGGAAGGCGAGGAAGAAGCAGGAGAAGAGGGTGAAGAAGAGGAGGAAGGTACTTAGAGTTATTTCTACATCCCTTTTTTTCATGTTTCATGAAATGTATTCATCCCTGGTCCTATGGGATAAGCCCCAGAAATCCCAATGATTAAATCTAATGATTAAAACTCTTTCCTTTTCTACTTCCATGAGCGAAAGGATGTGGGATTAAGCACATGGAATTTAAGCAGGAAAGTTTGAATACTGAATGGAAGATAAGGTTAAATGTTCAATCAGGCTGATCATAGGTTTCCAAAACCCTCAATGATAATGTTCAGGTGGCAGCAAGCAGCATTCAGTTGTTAGGGATATTCTCAAGAAGGTCCAAGGACATCATGAGCTAAATATGAGTTCCCAGAGAGCAGCCCGAGACAAAGGGAACATCAGCTGATGTCTGGGGCTGGAATTACTGGGTTCAGTGCAGGGCAATATCACATCTCTGCTGTGCTTTGGTGGCCAGTGAACTGTGTGGGGTTCATTAGTGTAAAGTTTAATTATAGGGAAATTACAGTTAAAGAGCCAATCAGAGAGCAGTGACAGATTCTCCAAGTCTTTGGGTAATGCTTTAAGCAGTGAGGCCAGAACTGAGGTTTTCCTTGGCCATGATTTGCTTTTACAAAGTGTTTCACTCCCCTGAAATCCAGGACAAATTGGTTGTGTGGTTTTGCTGCAGCTGGCTGCCAAAATGTGTGGGGCTGAAGGGCGATCCCACTGAACTGGCACCGGGAATTGGAGCCGGATGTGAAATATCTTTCTGTCCTTCAAAGGTGCTAAGGAGGAGTCAGACGAAGCCAAAGAGGGCGAGGAAGAGGAAGGAGAAGGGGAAGAAACAGCAGCAGAAGAAGGGGAGGAGTCACAGGAAGCTGCTGAGGAAGCTGCCGAGGAGGAGAAGGAGGAGAAGGAAGAGAAAGAAGCAGCAGGAAAGGAAGAGAGCGAAGGCAAAAAGAAGGCTTGATCTGAGGGCAGCTCTCCATCAGAACCAGCGACTGACTGAGCTCCAGCTGCAGTCTCACCTATTTAATTCAGTGACCACTGAGGTTCCAAGTTCATGATTATGATGTTTCTCCCTGTGCAGAGTCTGAGTTTGCTTGCAGAGCACCCAAGGCTTGCTCCCCGAGTGCCGCATGGTTCCACGTATGAGTTCAGGGCTTCTGTCTTCCCTGGGTGACCCAGAACCTTAACATTTAAAATGGGGGGGAAATAAGTGGTGGGAATGAAAGGTTACCTTTAACTTGCATTTAAAATAATTATGGAAACGGTGGGGGGGGAAGTGATGGAGGCTTCATTAAGTACGTGCAATAAAGCAGTCAATAAAGTTCCAGAAATGCTTACACAGATTCCTCGTGCCTGTCCTGTGTCACTGATGGCCCTAAAGGGTTCATGAAGGAGTTTGTCACACTCATCCTGAGAATGAGAAGGGGGGGAAATATCCTGGGGTTTATAAAATTTCACCCATTTTATAAAAACACCCTGGGGAGTGGTGGTGGCAGGGATGGACCTCATGGGCTGGGGGTGCAACAAGCACGAGCTCCCTTCTGAAAAATGGGAATTTTACCAAGCCAGTACAGAGGTGAAAATGCAAACGTGGCTGTTCAGTGGTGGCATCAGTGTCTGGTGGATCAGTGATGAGAGGGAAGAGTGACTGAGGGTGTAGGTGAGGCTAGGAGCAAAGAATAGCTTCAACAATAATGTTAGAATCAAAACATGATGAGCAGTGCGGGGGATGGATGGCGTGGGGGAAGGAGCTGCCTCTCCCAGGTGCAGAACTTGGCTGTCTCTAGGCCACAGAGGCTCATTCTGAGAAGTTTTCAGGGATTTTTGGAGTTTTGACTGAGCTAAAAAAGGCACAAAAAAGGAGCAAATCAACAGCAGCACAGCCTGGCACTGGCACAAGCACTGCTCCAAGCCTGATGAACTTCCAATTACCTGAAACTTCCAATTAAACCTTGTAAGGGCAAGCACTGGCTAATGCTGCAAACTGAACCAGTTTAAATAAACAAAACCCTTGGAAACCTGGGTTAAAATACACATTACATGGCTGAACTACAACTTCATAGTTATATGAGGCTGGAGGAATTTTAGCACAGGATTTTGGGGTAACTTTTCATTTTTTGCACTGGTGATGTGGTATTAGTTGATTTGCTTTGGTTCTCCTCAATGGCTTTGTTGAGGGAGAAAGGAAATCTCTTCTATATAAATTTTAGGAGTGTTCCAAGAGCACAATGCCTTTTCAGTATTTAAAGGATGATAAAAAATATTGTGATGGATGCAGTAAGCACTTATTATTTTCTTCCCCATTCCCAAGAAAAGCAGAAGAAAGAAAAAGAAGCTTGGTCAAACCATTTGGCAAAGCAGTAATTCCAGGAGCTCAGGGAGTTCCACTGTCATTTCCAAAAATTTTTCCCCTCCTTTCCTGGGGAGTTTGATGCTTTTGAGAACCAGCAGGAAAATAAGTAAAAGAATTTTCACTTTCTTCAACAAAACCTCTTAGTTTTTATGTTTCCCTTCTGCTTTTAGTGGAGGTTTTTCAGTGTTTTTATGCAGACCTACCTTACAGAGCAGGTTGTGTTTTCCCTCTCCAGGACAGTGGTGAGGAGCTCTGGGGGAACTCTTCACCGAGTGCTTTTTTGGCTGCCGGGGGATGGAGGGGACCTGCTTCCGCTGGGGTGTGACACCCCCAGCTCCCCCAGCAGACTGCTGGGGCTGCTGCTCGGAGATAAGGAGCAGGAGCTGCTTCTCGGAAATCGGAGCTGCTTCTCGGAGATCAGAGCTGCTTCTCGGAACCTCCCCGGAGCAGGAAGCGATGGCTGCACTCAGCTGGGAGAGAGGAGCTGCTCCTGAGGGGAGAAAACCTCGTGCAGCCCTGCTCAGAGCCCATCGGGACCATCACAGGCAGAGCAGGGCTGGACAGCTCGGCTGGAGAGAGCACTGACCAGGGATGGAGGGACAGGACAGGGGGAACGGCTTCGAGCTGGCAGGGAGGAGGTTTAGGTGGAATATTGGGCAGGAATTCTTTACTCAGAGGATCTTGAGGGGCAGGGATGAAATTCCCAGGGAAGTTGTGGCTGCCCTGGATCCCTGGCAGTGCCCAAGGCCAGGCTGGATGGGGCTTGGAGCAGCCTGGGGCAGTGGGAGGTGTCCCTGCCCATGGCAGGGGTGGCACTGGATGGGCTTTAAGGTCCCTTCCAAGCCAAACCATTCCATGATATATTAAATCCTGCCTTTCTCCAAGCACTCTGAGCTCCTTTTAACTCTTCAAAACCCAATTTTACTTGCTCTTCCAAGACTTTTTCTTGCAGACAAACTCCTCCTTCCCTCAGCCCTTCGCACCTGTCTCTGTTTTGGGAAGCGAAGCTCCCTGTGCAGCCAGGGCTGCTCCAGAGCAGCACACCCAGAGCTCCCCCAGCCCTCTCCTCTCTCCTGCTGCCGTTCCAGGCTGATCCCTGCTCCCTCTGCTATTTTTATTGCGTTGCAGCTCCTCAGGGCTCTGTGGGAGCCCCAGCAGGAGCTGCAGCAGGGCTGGCTCTGCAGTGACCTCCTCGCTGCCCAAGCTGTGGGGAGGGAGGCTGGGCTGGGCTCCTGCGCTCCCGGCTGCTCCCGGGGCTGTGGGATGGATCCTGCTGCCAGCACTCGCTTTTACCTTGCAGAACCCAGGCGCTGGCTTTGACGCAATGCAGTAAAAGCTGGCAGAGGGAGGCTCGGGAGAAACTTTCACCCGAGTTGCAGCTGCAAGAAAAGCCAGGAGTGTCCTGGGGGTTTTTTTCCTGCTCTTTGGGTCTGGCTCAGATCTCATCCCCAGGAACACCCAGGGAGGTGCTGGATGCTTGCCCTGAGATGCACGTACACCCCCTCCCCTCCCCTCAGCACAGGGCACACCTGTACAGAACATCCAGAGTCCCAAATTTCACCTTCTAGTAACTAAATAATCAACAATTCAGCATTTGCTGCCTTCCCAGATTAGTTAAGGATACTTTAATCCTGAAAAAACTACAGGAATAGAGCCCACATGTGAATGGGGGGAGCACAAACCCTGATGACTGGAGAAAATTCTGGTGCCTGACTCAGCTCCCTGGCAAATGCAACCTATTTGTGTTTTGTAACGCTTCCCAGTTTGTTCCCACCTGGAATTTTGTTCTGGGATGCTGAAGAATAACTGTGGCACCTCCACAACCCAGCACAGGAAGAAGGTCCTGGCTGAGAGCCCTCCAGCTCCTGAAGCCATGGTGGTCCTGATACCCCACCTTTAAAAACATCAACAAATCTTCACTGTAAATTCCTTTAATTATTGTTTTCCCCTTAATGGATTTTTTTTATTGTTAAATGAACTTCTCTGTCTGAAAATAATTATTCCCTTCACTGCTTCTGTGCAGTCTGGAGGAGTAATTGGTGCAGAACAGGCAAATAACATCCTATTTATGCCTCTCTGCCCGGGAATTGTGCTCTCCTTTGAAAGTGTTTGATTGCAGATGTCAGTAGACAAAACCTCTTGGCACCATTAAATATTAATCAGTTCTTATAGTTTTATAAACATTTAGAAATGTGTTAACCACTCGCTTGTTCCTCTTAGGATTTGCTGGGAACATCTGCAGTGGGAAATGAGCTAAATTCACAAATTCGGTGTGTTAGAGCAGGGGGGGAAATAAGGTTGTGGGTAATAACTAAAAGCTGTGACGTATTTTGGGTGGGAAAGGGGGGAAATGAGGATGTTGTGAAGCTCATCATGCCAAGGGTTTGCCTCCCAACACCATGCAGGGAATGGATGTACCTGGGCAGAGGGCTTGGCCCAGCCCCTCGTGCCAGGAACCGCAGTCCTGGATTGCCGAAGTGCAAACAGGACAAAAACAACACAAAGGATGATTTTGGGATCCCTGGAGCTGTGTCCTAGCAGGAATGAAGAGAAAGAAGCTGGAAAGGAAGCCCAACATGAGAAATAGCCAGGCTGGGATCCCACCTGCACACGTTAAATGTTCTCGAGTCTCCTGCTGACAGCAGCATTTAATCCACAGGGCAAGGTGACCCTTCCTCTCCGTGCTGCAGATTCCCAGCTTTCCACTCTCAGGGGTAGATTTGCAGTTTGAGACATTTTTGCAGCTTCTAGAACTTAATTGAAAGCTTGCAAACATAATTTCATGTTAGTATTTGTCTCTGGTTTGGTTTTGGGGTTGAGTCACGGTGTTCTCTTGACCATTTTGTTCGAATCCAAGGGGAAAACACCTTCAGTGCTCACAAACCTTTGGTGCAGACACCAAAAACAGGGGAGTGCCTAACTCCTCATTCCTAGAGGTGAAGTTATTTCTGTGTCATGCCCACACGTGAGTATGGAGAAGCTGCCACCTAATTTGCTAACTCTGCTGTAATTAAACATCGCTCAGCAGCCAAGCTGTGGGGCACAGGTCCCCACTGCTGACAGCAGCAGGAGGAACCCCCAGGGCTTTGCCCCACAGACACCCAGACTGGTTTGAAAGCCTTGGCTGCTGTGGGCTCTCCACCACTTCTCCAGCGAGGAACACACCAAACCCTTCCAGTTAAAAACTCCTTGATCTTCGATTATTGGTGGGGTGAGGAATCAAAAGCACATGGAAATCGTAGATTTTGATCAGAGCCTCAATTAGGCAACAGATTCCAGGGCAGTCCATGGCCTAAAGCCAGGCTTGAAAATTATTTGCATTTCTTTGTGAGTTATGGGAGGTGGGGCAGCAGCTGCATTCTCTGTATTTGCTTTTGAAATGGGGAATAAACACAAAATTAATCCTATAATGATGTGTTCATTCCCACATTGGAGTTGGGGCCTTTATCTTCTTCCCTTTGCTTCATTTGTCTCCATTTATTTTTCCATGTAGAGGAATTTTTGATTCCTCTGGAAGAACCTGGATGAGGCCACCACTTAGGAGGTCTGCCCATTGGAAATTTAAAAATGTTGAGTTTATAACCCTTGGGTTTATTTTTGATTTTAGAATTTTGTGTTTAGAGGCAGACTGAACCTCTTGAACATTTGAGCCAGAGAACTGATAAGGAGGTTCCCATACAATTAAAGCAAGAGGAGTAAAATAACCTGAACCAAGCCCATTTTGAGGACCTCGTGGTTGGTTGGGATCCCTTAATGGGTTTTTGTTCAATTAAGTGACAAACTGAAGATGCCACATGCAGCTATGGTTCAAGCAGCCTCTCTCCCCAGGAAAATCAAGGCATTATTTGGAAATTGTCTCTCTTTACATGTGGATGTTGGGGTGCAAGGAGGAAAATTATTCTTACAGAAGATTTTAACCCTTTTTGGCTCAGCACAAACAAGATTGAGGGCTTTGACACCTTCCCCTTCCTATAAAAAGCAATTGCAACTCCTCTAAGCACCTCGAGGCCAGGCAGAATTGTTCAATGGATTCCTTTTTCCTCTAGAAAATGTGGGATATGCCTCTTATTTTCTTAATCCAGCCTTTGTGTTGCTACAGGAAATTTGTCCATCATATCCAATTCCCAAGAACATCCCGAGTCAGATGGGACCCCCAAGGACCTCCAAAGCCCAACCCCTAAACGAGGACACTTAGGAAAAAAAACAAACCTCAAACAATTTTCCATTTCCATTCAGGAGAGAGGATCCATGTTAGGGAAGGGCTTAAACTGAGAAAAATCACCAGAACCAGTGGAGTTTTCATATTGACCTTTATTGAGCAAGAACTGCTGTGACTGTTTTACATCAAACAACAAAAGGTTGCGTACTGTGCATGTCAACAAGGTTCTCCCAGGAGCAAAAGTCCACCCTAATTGCACCAGTGAGGTAAACATAATTAGTTATAAGTAGCTTTTTTTATTTTTTTTTTTTTAAGGCTAGGAGAGTTCTGGCTCTCATGAATACTCTATTACTGTTTTCAGTTTGGTTTTGGCTCAGTTGGTTCTTTGCATAATACATCTGAACTCGTTCCTCAGATACATCCCTCCAACAGCTCAGGAAATTCAGAAAAGCTTCCTCTGCACATTTCATCTCATGCACTAGTAGTAGCAGTATTTTTTTTGTAGATCCCCAAGCTCTGTGGAGGGAGTACATCTTGAGCCTGCATGCATTCCCCCCCCCTTCCCTATATTGCACGAAAAAGTAAAATACTGTGTGTCTGGAGCCTCCGTGAGAGAACCCGATCTGCTTTGAAGCCGTCACCCACATGCATTTTGCAGCTGTCTATGGCTTAACCTTTTGCACCGACCCAAGCTCTTGAATTGGTTTGAATTTTAGCTATGGTTGGTTTTATTCGCTCTCTTTAATCTCCTTTACTACAGCGTGTGAAGTGACTTTCTCCACTTTCTTGGTGGACACCAACTTCTCCTCGAAGCTTTCTTCGTGCTCCTCCACCTTCTGGGTGACGGTCACCGACTTTGTGACAAACGTGGTCCCGCTGTCCCCACCCTCCCCTGTGATTTTCTCTACCTTTTTAGTTACTACAATTTTCTCAGCCTTGTCATCCACGGGGCTCACATCAAGGCCATTGGTGACCACTCCCTTGTCTTCCTCCTCCTTCTCTTTGGATTCCTTCGTTTTCTCCTCCACCTCCCCGTTGACCGCGATGTCCTCTTTCCTGGACTCCTTCTCGGCCTCGGCGCTCACTTTCGTTACCTTGGTGACAGTGATGGTCTCCTCCACCACAGCCTTGGCATCCTTGACTGGGGAGGGAGGCTTCTCCGGGGTCTGGGGCTTCTCTGGGGTCCGGGGCTTCTCGGGGGTCACAGCCTTCTCGGGGGAGCGCGGCTTCTCGGGGCTCGCCGGCTTCTCGGGGGAGCGCGGCTTCTCCGGCGTTGCCAGCTTCTCCAGGGCCACAGCCTTCTCTGGGGTCACAGCCTTCTCTGGGGTCACAGCCTTCTCCGGGGTGGCAGGTTTCTCTGGGGAGGTCACCTTTGGTGTGGCAGGTTTCTCCGGGGAGGTCACCTTTGGTGTGGCAGGTTTCTCTGGAGATGCTGCTTTCTCCTCCTCCTTGGTTGCCTTCTCTGCTTTCTCCACCTTCTGTTCTTTCCCTGCTTCCGCTGCTTTTTCTTTTGGGGCGGCCTTGGCCGGCTCTGTTACGGGGGATTTGGGGGGAGATTTTGGAGGAGACTTTGCAGGAGGTGTTTTGACCTTCTCTGCCTTTGCTGGTACCTCTTCAGCTTTGCCCTTGGCCTCGGGTTTTTCCTCTTCTTCCTCAGCTTCTTCGCCTTCTTCCTTTTCCTCAATTTCCTCTTTTTCAGAGCCACCTTCTTCCGCGGCATCAGATTTTGCAGCTTCTTCTTCCTCCTCTCCTTCCTCTTCCTCCTTCTCTTCCTCCTCAGGTGCAGCTTCTTCTGCAGGAGCCTTCTCAGAAACTTCTTCCTCTGCAGCTTCTTCTGCTTTTTCTTCCTCCTGTTCCTCTTGCTGTGCCTTGGCTGCCATTTCTTCTGCGATGGCTGTGAGGGCATCTTCCATTTCAGACTTTTCATCCTCCACCTTCGTCTCCTCAATGATTTCTTCTACAAACTTGTGCTGGACCTTCAGCTTTGGTGGTTCGATTTTTGTTTTCTGGATTTTGGTGGATGCTATTGTGACAGATGGTTGTCTGTGTGTGAATATGGGACCAGTAATGCTTCCAGAGAAGGCACTGAATCTTGTCTCTTCACCCTCCAGCAGCTTCCTGAGGGAATCAGGAGGAGAGAAAAAAAGAAAATGAGCATCAAAAAAACCCAAAATAAGGGACAGTTGGTGGAATAACTGTGGCTGTCCCATCCCTGGAATTGTCCAGGGCCAGGCTGGACAGGGCATGGAGCACCCTGGGATAGGGGAAGGTGTCCCTGCTTTGAGAGGAGCTTTAAGGTCTCTTCCAACCCAAACCATTCCAGGATTCTCTAACATTCCCTGCTGTACTATTCCCTGCCAGCAGGATGGAACCAGTTTGCTGCGGAATGTGCTGGAACTGCCCAGTGCCATCCACTGCTCACAGCCCCAGCCCAGCTCGCCTTGAATCTGCTCTTCACAACACTCACATCCAGCAGATTTTAGCTTGGCTTGCCTGTGGCAGGTGTGACACCTTCAGTGATCAGTTAAATTCATCTTTAATGTCAGAAAGATTCATTATGGTGTAAATCAGCAGGGATTAGCACAAACTAATTAACTTCATAGGATTCATTACAACTTAGGCAAACAGAATTTGACACAGCCAGCAGACCCAAATCAAATATTGTGTCTGAGGCAGTCACAGCTGATTAGAGCACGTGTTCTAATTCAATAATTTGGGCATCCACCTTTTTTTTTGTGGGTATATGAGAACTGGAGACTTCAGCTGACTGTGGCAGCAGCCAGCTACAGCCCCGGGGAGTCTGTGTGTCTGAACAACCTCAGGAATTTCAGCAGATCTGAAGATGGGGCTGTTTTTTTGTTGTTTTTACTTTTCTTCTACTCAAATGTTTTTCATCTAAGCCTGTGACCCAGAAAAATCAGGAGCTCTCCAGTGAGAGTTCTGAAGTGATACAGAGGAGACTAAAAAAACTTGCCAGGTGATGGCAACAGCAAGCAACGCTCAGCTCCAGATTAGAGCAGATGCCTCTGAAGGAAAGTTGAGCAAGAAAAGCAAAAGTGTTTGTGACAGGCAGATCAGCAGTCGCTGCCTCAAAGCGTGATCAAGCAAATTCCCTGTCTCTCCCAGGCGATGAAAGGGAGCTCTGGTGACAAGCCCTGCATGTCTGGCATCTGCAAAGCAGACAGGAATTAAAAATAAACTCGTCTTTCGCTGCATCTCCTGCTCGTGCGGCCAAGGACAGAATGCGGCACGGGAGCCGCCGCACTGAGTCACGCTGTGCTGTGCCCGCGGGGCTTGCTGGCAGCTCTGCCACTGATTAGCTGGTCCCTAATGACCTTCTGGGCTCTCACTGGGCTGGCTAATGGTTGCGGTGATTTAGCCAGGCTCTAATTTTTCCCCGCGTTCGCTGCATGCAGAGATTTCTTAGCTGTGGTAAAGCCTCCCGGGCCAGCAGCATCCGCAGTGCTATTAATATTCCAGACATGTCTGCAGTGATCCCACTGTACCTGTACGCAGCAATTTCGATGTCCAGGGCCATCTTGACATTGAGGAGGTCCTGGTACTCCCTCAAGTGACGAGCCATCTCCCACTTCGTTCCTCTGAGCTCGTTTTCCAGCTGGTGAATCGTGTCCTGCAAGGGAGAGGCAGAAAACCCCTGTGACACGGGCAGAGGCTGCGCGCGGGGACAGAGCGGGCACAACTTCCCGGAGGGGACTTTCAGAAACTCTTCGCGCCGCTCGGGGAGGCAGGGCCGGCATCAGAGCAGGACCCACCCGCTCCCACCGCCCTCCGCAGCATCCTCCCCCCGCCCTCCGCATCCCTGCATCACCGGGCACCTCCCGCATCCCTCCCGCCGGAGCT
>VZTN01016940.1:0-14123 GCA_013400515.1 Erpornis zantholeuca | reverse complement strand
GGGGTCTGGCGTGTGAAGGTCGCAGCGGTGGGGGAGGCGGGCGCTCCCCGAGGCTCTGCGGCACCGAGCGCTCCCAGCTCCGGGGGCTGTGCGGGAGGAGCGGGGGGAAGCCCTGGAGCAGCCGGGCTGTCAGCAAGAGTTTGGGAGACCCCCCCGGCATCCCAAATCCTTGCTCTTGGTGCTTTTCTTCCTCTCTTTCTTTCTTTCTTCCTCCCTTCCCTTCTCTTGTCTTCCCACCCGCCCGTTTTGATCTAACGCTTGGTGCATTGCTCACAATGAATAATAAATTGTTTGAAACCTTGTTAGAAATTACGTTTATGGGGGAAAATAGACTTTGTATGGGCTGCATGACAGTGCCTGGCTGCCATCCAGGCTCTGAGCTCCTCTTGGAGGGATTACAGCTGCGGAGGAAATGGATTAGTAAACTGCAGAGAGGAAAAAAAAAACAACCAAAACCCCCCAAAAAACCCCAAAACTGCTGGTGCTAGAAAAAACCTCTGCCACAGCTCGCATGGAAAAGCAGAGCGGTGCTGAGGGGGGAGAGCTAACTCCTCGCTCAGAAGGTGCTGAGAGGGCTCTGTCTGTGCTCGCAGCCTGAATTTTTAAGCAGCTGATCTCGCGAAAGACAAAACCTCCTCACAAACTGCCCTGGTGCCTCCAGCCGGGGCCACCCAGACAGCTCCCGGTGGGGTGTGCGCGGCTGGGGAGAGTTGGGGAAGTCTGAGGGACAGGGTTAAACTCGGCCGAGCACATGGAGCCTCGCACCTCTGCTGGCTCATTAATATGATGCTGTCATAGGACTGCAGCACTGCAGTCAGAGCAGAACTCGGATGTGCGGGGTTGTGCCTCCGAGCACGGGCAGCTCCAGCCACTGCTTCACCTCTGGAGTTCCAGGGGATCCACACAGGACAGGGATTTTATGCTAATGAAGCAATCACGGATTCTAAACCTGCTTCATTAATTTTGCTAAAAGTTTTCGCCATGGGCACAAACCCCTTTGGATTTCATTGAGAGCCAAAATAAAATTACTGCCTATCGGGGCATTGCATTTTGTTTCTTTTCAGGGTGAAAGATACATTTTGATCTGGTTTATTAATGGGTTTTTTTTTTCCCCTGATAATAAAGACTGGGAGGGAGGAACAGATCATGGTTTTATCCACAAGGAAAACTCACTGCATGAGGAAACACATGGTTAACAGAGGTGCTTGGCAGCTTTTATTGTCCTTTTAATCTGCTGAAAACAAGGAGTGGCAGATGGAACTTCGTAATAAAACTCCTTCTCATTAAACACCTCCGTGTTGGAAATCCATTTACCCCCCCTGCACAATAAATTGTTGCTTTATAATCATTGTTGCTTTGTAATCAAGCAGCGCTAGGTTTGATTTATTTATTTAATAGTGATACCAAGCAATGCAAACTTTTATGGAATACAAGGACATCCCATATATATATACACGGATTGCTTTAAAAATCAGGATATTTAGAGGAGGAAAAGTTGGCGTTCACAGAGGTGTTTAGTGCAGAAATTCTGAGATAAAATTAATTGTTTTAATTGAAAACGGAGCCTTGCAATGTGAATTGCTGATCTCTAATGAGATGCAGGGGGAAAGGGCTCCTGCTACATTATCCTGAAGGGGATTTGAAGGTTACAGTGAGTCAGGGAAATCAGTCTGAGATGTTCCCTCATTTCTGATGAGTAATTAATCCCTCTTCCCTTTCTGTCCATCTCTGCTCTGGAGACTTTGGAATGCAGGCTGATATTTCTGCCTAAGGAGAACTTTTTTTGCCTCGAAGTTGACCAGACAAGAGCTGCTACCTCGGAGCAGAGCTGATGTCTCAGGATTGAGGCAGGAGCAGGGGAGGAAGGGCCACTCCCATGGAAAGGGAGAGCAGCAGCATCGATTTAATCTTGATTATCCACTATTGACAAACCTGCAGGGGTGGGAGGGGGAGGCTGAGTCCTGCAGCTCCCTCAAAAAGTAAGAAAAAAAGAAAAAAAATACAGAAGGTGAAGCAGCACAACAGCCTGGCTGCTCCTGGGGAAGGGAGATCAAAACATATCCAGTGATAGAGAATTAATCTGAATATATTAAAAAAATATTAAATCAGATGTGTAGAAGGGAATAAAAGGGGGTTGGGGTGGGGTTGTTTACAGTGTAGAGAGGCAGGAGAATGAAGACATAGGGCAGGCAATGCAACGTGGGTGGAACTATTAAAGGTTATTTATCAGCTTTAAGGGGGTTTGTCTTGGTCAGTTTTTAATATAAGCCTGGTTTAAGTTTAAGCAATCCAAGCCTAAATAGGTTTTAACGATGCCCATGCGAGAAGGGCAAACTGTGACATCAGAAGGAATTGTGTCAGAGAGGAAGAGGAGGCAGGAAATGAGGATTTGGTCCATTCTGATATCCCCACCAGGCTCTGATGTAACCAGGAGGGACTGCCCAGGCTGCAGGGTTTAACTCATTTGTGACCCCTGGTGTCCTGTGGGGTCACCCCAAACTCACCATCAGTCACGGCCCAGGAAATTGGTCTCGTTCCAGCTGAGCCAGGAGAGCAAGGACAGACATCTGAGCCCAGCTGGGGATGTGTCCTGAGACATTTGAACAGCCAGGGAGGAGAAATGGGATTTATGGACCGAGGGCCTCGTCCTGCACTGTCGGGTGCTCCCTGAGAAGGGATTCCATCCCTATGGGAGCCCAGGAGTGCCCAGGGCAGGGCTGAGCAGGGCTGGGGTCCTGCTCTCCAGGAGCTGGAGCTTTAACAGCATTTACTTCCTCCTTGTCATTCGGTCAGGATCCTGACATCTGAAGGGTCAGCTTTGGGGTGAGTGGGTTGATAATGGATTATGCTGTTCACAGAAGATCTTCAGCATCCGCAGGGAGGTTTGAAGCTGAGAGGGAAGGGGATGGAGGGGAGGGACTGAGCCCTGGGCATTTTGGGCTTGGAATGGGATGGTCTTTAAGATCCTGTCCAGCCCAAACCATTCCAGGATTCCATTTCCCCTCTGTGCTGCAGGGAGGGCCAGGAGCCTGGGCTGAGGTGGAGATGTCACTTCTTGGTATCACAGCACAAACACGAAGCTCCTGCTGGGCAACGCCTGTGCTCTGAAAAATTGATGTGTTCATTTTATTTCTGCTCGAACCTGGACTCTCCCAGGGCAGAGCTGGAACACAGCAGCGTTTTCCTAACGCTGCCCACTCTTCATCATTCCCTCTGAGCCAACCGAGGTACCTCAGGGCCTTAAATCAAGCACTGCCAGACTCCTGGGTTATTTCCTTCATGCAGAAATGCTCTGTGTTGCATTTGAGGGTGAAATATTCCTGAAAGCTCAGCCCTGAGGCAGAATTTTCATTCCACAGACCAGTGAAGGAACATTCCTTGCAAATTCCTACAAATCATCACCGAGCTCGTTGCTGCTTTCCCTTTCCTGGATTTATGTGCTGCAAGAGCTGTTCACGGAATGATGGAATGGTTTGGGTTGGAAAAGGTCTTAAATCCCATCCCAGGGATCCCAGGGATCCCATCCCATCCCATCCCATCCCATCCCATCCCATCCCATCCCATCCCACCCCACTGGCCCAGGTGGCTCCAGGCCCAATCCAGCCTGGCTTCATTAAACACTCACCCTGAAATTTCCTGCAGTGTCAGCACCAGGAATGATTTCACAGCTCCAGACACACTTCAGTCATTTACTCACTTCAAAAACCGAAACTTTTACCAGACCGCCCACACTTTTCTGGGGTGTTTTCCCTGCATTTTTAAAGCCCTGCATTGCACATTGATTTTATAACTCCTGGAGTGGGATGTTCTCTTTCCTGGCCACCTCCTGCCGTGGTTCCAAGGGCCACTTCTTTAATCTGGAGGAATGCACAGAGGAGCAGGATGTGGAATTATTCCATCAAGGGCTTAGCCTGGAGTCTGCTGATTAATAATAGAAATACTAGGAATGTGTTCAAGCAGGTTCCTGCAGCTTTGTGAGCTGTTATTTGGGATAACAGGGACAGGGAGACCTTGTGCCTCCACCTCCCTGATATTCATGGCTTTGATTTTCCACCAATAAATTCCAGCAATTTTTGGAATCCTTGGCCAGCAAAAGCTCTGTCTGTGTCTCTTCACTGGGTGTTGAACTCCTTTCTGCTGCTTCTTTTAACTCCTTTAACCAATTAATTATAGAACTGTGATGAACTTGTCATGTGAATCATGGAATCACAGGATCCTGGAATGGTTTGGGTGGGAAAGGACTTTAAGGATCCCCTAATCCCAGCCCTGCCATGCCAAGGGACACCTCCCACTGTCCCAGGCTGCTCCAGCCTGGCCTTGGGCACTGCCAGGGATCCAGGGGCAGCCACAGCTCCTCTGGGAATTTCATCCCAGCCCTGAGCCACCCTCACAGGGAGGACTTTCTTCCCAATATCCAACTCAAAGCTGCCTCCCTCAGCCTAAAGAGCTGATTCAGCACACAAATGACCTGTGACCCTTCCTGGTGACATTTCTGCAGCAGTGGCCACGTTCCCTGGACAGACATTGGAAAACTCAGCTCCTATCAGAGAATTCCTTTGTAGGTCCTGGTGTCAGAGAATCCAAAACCTGACAGGGCAGAAATGAGAGTGCCTGGAACAGCTTTTTCCAGGCAGGAAGAGTTTGGAGGTGAAGGTTAAAGAAGCAGAGGCAGAACAAGCTCCCATTTATTCAAGGAAAAGAATGAACTCCAAGGAATCCTCCGAGCCTCAATTTCCTTTCTTCTGCACCATCAGCTGCAGGATTCAGGTACAAAACCCTGCCAAGGATCAGCTCTGAGCCACGGAAAACTCGGATTTCCCTGGCCTGGGTGAGGAGCAGAGGAAGCAGCGTGGGTTTGTGCCTCGCTGCCCCCGGGTGTGGCTCCCTGCTCCCTGTCTGCTGTCTCCAGCTGAAAACTGCCACGTGGAAAAACACAAATCCAGGTCAGGGTAGCGATCCTCTGGTGAGAGAGTGATCAGAAATAGCTCTTCCCACCTCGTTTGCAGAGGGGGGTTTTTTTGCAGCCTTCCCTTTCTAAAAATACCACTTTGCCCAGTGGCCGTGGCTGTGCCTTTCTGACCATTTTCCCTGGAGCTCTGTGGCCCCTGTGAAGGCTCTGCCACAGGACAAAGCTATTTTTAGGCTGTTGCTTCCCAGGAAAGAAAGGAGATAAATTCCAGCAGGTCAGAAACTAGAGGGAGTCACCCACAGCATTATTGGGAGAAAAATCTGATTTTTCAACACGTTAGCAGCACCTGGATGGGGAAATCCCACTGGCTGGGCTGGTGTGCAACAGCCCTGAGGTTTGGGATTGCTTTGTCTAAATTATCTCCTCTCCAGACTGGTGTGCTCAGAATATTCTGAATATGCTGAATATTCTGGAATATTTACCCCACCCAAAACTGCTGGTGGGGTAAATGGAGCTCAGAGCTTTGGGTCGTGCCCAGGCTCGGAGGTTGGGGAGCTCTTGGGTGAATTGAAAGTGGATTTAAAACCAAAATTAAAATCACATTTACAACCAACATGAAAATCGAATTTAAAACAGAATTTAAAATAAGTGGTGCTCCCTTAATTTCAGGGCCTATAAGTGCTTTATTTGGGAATAAACCCTGAAGCTGTAGATGTGGAGGGGATTTGGGTGAAATCTTTCCCTGGGAGGGGCTGGGATGGAATTCCCAGAGGAGCTGTGGCTGCCCCTGGATCCCTGGCAGTGCCCAAGGCCAGGCTGGAGCAGCCTGGGACAGGGGGAGGTGTCCCTGGGCATGGCAGGGCTGGGATGAATTGTCCCTCCCAGAACATTCCACCATTCCCTACCTCCCAGGATTTCTGGGATGCCCAGCCCAGCTCTGCAGCAGTTCCTGGTGGATGGGAGCTCTCCATGGTTCCCGTGTGGGCTCGGCCCCTCCAGCTGGATCTGTGTTCCTCTGTCCCTTCCCCGCCCGTGCTGTTGGAGTCCAGGGAAGTCTGGGAGCTTCTCCTGCTCCTCTGGTGATTTCTTTTAGTCCCCAGAGCTTCTCAAAAATATCCTAGCCTGCGACCTAGGCTTTGGGAGAAGCTCCCTCCACTTTTGGAAGAACCTGAATGCACCAGAGAGGTGAAGAGATTTTTGTTTAGTGAACCACAGAGAGTTTAGTTGTGGTTTTAGGACCTTGCTCTATGCATTATATAGAGACAAAGATGGAGATTTTTGGGTGTCGGTCTCTTCTTTCTTCTTCTTTCTTCTTCTCTTCTCTTCTCTTCTCTTCTCTTCTCTTCTCTTCTCTCCTCTGACACCAGTTCCTGTGCTGTGTTGGTTGGTGGAAAAAGTTAGTATAGAAAAGACATATCAATAAGATGAGAATTTACTGGTGTTGAAAACAAAACAAAATACGTAGAATTTCCTTAATTGGTCAATGTTAGATATCAAAGGTTGCTGCTGGGAGCTGCCATTGCCTTTCTGCACTTGTGTTCCTGGAGGTCACAGCTCTGGCTGTGCCTCCGAGTTTTAATAAGAGAAAAACAAACAACCTTGGAAAAAGCAGAAAGAAGCCTCATTTCATCTTTTCGGGACATGGGACACTGAAGAAGCGAGGAAACCAAGCCGGAGAGTGTCGGGGAACCCAGCCCTGCCCCGCCGGGAGCCCCAGCGGCAGCTCGGGGCCATTTCCCTTCCCTCCCTTCCACCGCCAGGGTCTCAGCAGCGGCAGGAGAAATGCACTTCAACCCGGGCGGTGCTGATGTGCGGAATAAAGGAAACATCTCTGCCGCCAGCCTCATTTGCATCTGGGTTAATTGCCCTCCTGCCGGAGCTTTAATTGATCTGCGTGGAGGCTGCAGCTCGGTGAGAGCTCCGCACAAGCAGCGCCTCCTGATCTTCCTTTTTAATTAGTGCTCAAGGAAGAGCCCACCCCTGCCGCCGAGCCCTCCGAGGCTCCCTTCTTATGGACATGCTGGACATTAATGTAATTTATTTTCCTGATGCACATCTTGAGCGGAGCTGGAGAGGTTTTTCCAGGTGAGAAAGTTTCACAACGAAATTAAGAAAGAAGGGTCCCGAAATTAAGAAAGTTCGAGCAGAGCTGCTTGGAGGCTTCACCTCGTGATTTATTGTGGGAAAAAAAGAGAGAAAATTTAAAAATATTAATTTTCCCTTTGGCCCAAGAGCTCAGAGGAGCCTGGGGAAGCTTGGTACAAAAATCTGAGCTGGTGTTGGCTGGAATTTCACTTTAATTTCTCCAGTCTTGTTCTCTAAACATCTAAAGAATATTCTTAGCAGAAGTAACCGTAAGCTGATTAGGAGGGAAGCAATAAATACAAATCAAATCGAATCATGCAGAGACTCCCAGCAAGAAAATCGATAATTTCAGTGATGTATTTTTAAACTCTGTTATTAGGCAAAAACACACGCAGCTTCTTCAAGTCTTGATTAAGCCAGAGCTGGGAGTCTTCCTTTTTTGTCTCAGAGTCCTCGGCTGGGGTAAAAAGCAGAATTTTAAATAAATTTAAAAGAAATGGTGTGAATTTGCACCGAGTCAAAGCTGGAACATGCAGGACATAAACCCAGGACAGCCTGGGAAAGCCATGAATCCTGAGGGACAGGGATTGCCTGTGGCAATCCTGAAATTATTCCATAATCTGATTTAGAAATGGCAAAAGCAGAGGTAATTTTTAGTGCTCATTCTTTTATTTTTGAAATCAGTGCCTGTTCTGGGCAGCTGCACATTGGATTAGTTCAGAGACTCCACGTCTGTCATAAAGCAGGAGTTTGTTTTCCATTTGGAATGCATGGAAATGCCATCAAAATGTGCTTTTCTGGATTTGCCAGCATCAAATGCAATTCTCCATTCCCTGAAATGAAAAAATTCCGGAGTCCTGGAGCCTCCTCTTAGCTTTGAGCGATGGATCCTCCACCAGCTCATTCTCCACAGAATTCCTTCAAACCCCCATGAGAGCAGAGTGTGGGAAGGACCTCCAGGGGTAGAAAACATCCCAAAATACAGAATTCCAGGCATTCCGAATTCCAGGTGACCTCTGGTGATGCCACAAGACCATGGATGAGTTTCCTGCATTCCTTTTTAACTCCAAGCCCCAGACCGACCTTGTCTCTCATGAAGTGATTCCTCATCAATCAACTGCAACCAGAAAAGGCTTTGAGAAAATAATTTCAAAGTTCTCCCAGTGACTCTCAAGGTCAGCACATTGTGCACCACCCCTGGAGCTGCTCCTGGCCTTGGCAGGGCAGCCTGGGCTGGAGCTCTCTCGGGTGTGGCTTTTGGAATTACAAAGTGAAGCCAACAAAGCTCCCCCAGCTCATCCTTAACCTGATTTTCTCAAATGTGCGATGGATTTATGGGATGTCTGTGGAGGATGAGGGAAAGCTTTGGCCAATAACCTCATTTCTCCTGAGATCTGCCCCTCACTGCATCCCCTCCTGCCTGGCAGGTCCTGTCCTTCCTCCCCAGGATGCAAACAAACCCACGCCCATGGCTGCTTTTCCTGCTGGAATTCCCTCTCTCGGTGTGATCCCGGTGGCAGAAGCCATCCCCATTCCCCAGGTGCTGCTTTCCCCTCTCAGCCCCCCCAGATTTCCCCATTTCTCCCAGTTTTGGCTGTGTCCCGTGGTTGTTATCCCATAAATGACTCAGGGCTCACTCTGTGGCCCCGTGTCCAGCGTGGGCTGGCCCTGGGACATCCCTGCCCCCTCCCTGCATCGAGGTTTTCCTCGGATCCCCAGCTCCCCTTGGCAGGTATGGATTACCCAGCTCAGCAGAGACCTGCCACGGCCTTATCCAGCTTTTCCTTTGTCTGAACCCCGTGGGTGAATCCCCAAATTCACACTGGGGCAGATTTCCCTGGGCTTTTCCTGCTCCACTCCCACAGAACTCCCACAGCTGGTGGGACAGATCTGCCACTAAATCAGATCTGGCCATAAATGAGGCTCCTTAACGAGCTTTCCCCCTGCTCAGAAGCTTTTCCAAATGGAATTCCCTCCTCTGCTGCCAGTGGCAGGTGTGGAATACACACAGGAACAGGAACACCAATCCCACACAAAACCCCCTCCAGGGTGGGAGAGAGGCATCATTCTGGGTCAGGAATGTCACTGGCACTGGGGCTGGGACACTGTCCCCACTCCTCCCAGGGAAACCAGGAGCAGCAGGATGCCCTTGGCAGGGGGAGGGGAACTCCTCCCAGAGGCGTCTGATAAATAAATCTGTGCTTTAAAACCCCCAAACCTTTCCTCCTCCTCAATGTTTTGGGGACTTTATTGCACCATCCCCACTGCTCCCCTCGGAAACAGGGATGAACATCTTGGTACTTCACGGCAGAAAATACAGCATGCAAAATTCATACTTAAAATACAGAATTTATACGTAAAGTATGAAATTTACACTTAAAATTCAGGTTTGGGAAACCTTCAAGTTGGTCCCAAGGAATTTCTGCTCCATTTCCCTGCATTCCCAGCCCAGCAGGTGCCCCTGGGGCTGCTCAGGTGATAATTCCACTGCCCAGCACCCAACAAAATCATTTGTTTATTGTGTAGTGCATTCATGAGATTTTAATGTTCTCCACCTCTCTGCTGCCCTTAATTACAGGAATATTTAGGACACTTCTCACCACTGCTGATTTAGTGTCTGGAGGAATCCCCATCCTCTTTCCTTGGTGCTTCCCTCAATCCTGGACCTTTTTCCATCCGGAAAGAGGAGCTGGGTGGGATCGTTTTAAACATTTCCTTTGTCCCTGGTGCCACTGGGATTGTCCCTCCAGGTCCCTCCACTGCTGCTTCCAGCCTGGAGTTGTGCTGACACAGCCCAAACTGACTGACACAGACACTGAGCCCAAGAAAATCCACTTTTAGCATTAAAATCCACACACCAAGAGCAGCTTTTCTTTCATTCCCATCTGCAGGAAGGGCTGGAATCCTTTCTGATTGTTTTTTTCCCCCTCGCAGGAACTGAGGTACCTCCTTTGAACAGGGAAAGGAAATGTTCTCCCTGCCAGATCTGATCTTCACTCGCAGATTTTCACATGAAAAACATCTTTTAATTGGGATGAAGATGTCGGGGGTGGAATGGGAAGGGAGTGGAGGCAGGACTGGAGCAGCTCCCTGGGAGAACCCCAGGGGTTGGATTTCTCCTCCAGCCACTGCCCTGCAGTGCCACGGGGACATTGGAGAGCACAAATTTCTCTTTCAGAGCAGCCATCAGTAGGTCCCAGAGGTCAAGGAGAAAAAAACCCCAACCCTGCCTGTGATTTTGAAGAGTGTCAGAGCTCAGGGAAGCCTGAAAGCTTCTCCTGCTCCTCTGGTGGTTTCTTTATATCCCCAGAGCTCCTCAAAAGTGGCCTAGCCAGCGACCTAGGCTTTTGGAGAAGCTCCCTCCACTTTTGGGAGAACCTGAATGCACCAGAGAGGTGAAGAGATTTTTGTTTAGTGAACCACAGAGNGAATTGTTTCTTGAATGGTTATTAGTAAGATATCAAAGGTAGCTGCTGATCTGCAGCCATTGCCTTTCTGCCCTGGTGTCCTCGGGGGATGCTGCCTCTGCCTCTGAGGTTTTGATAAGACAAATAAACAACTCTGAAACAGCAGAAGAAGATCTCTTGCTGCATTCTTTCCAACATGACAAACCTAAAGAAGAAAAGCCCCAGGGCAGAGGACAGGGGTTGGAGCCCCCAGTTCCAACCCCAGCAGGGGCCCAGGCCTTCGACAGAAGAGTTTCTGTCCAAATAAATCCCATGTGAGCTCGGGGGGGCAGAGAGGAGCTGGGAGAGCCCCGTGCTGGTGCCAGGCTCCAGCAGCCACAGCCTCGCTGCTCCCTGGGGCTGCTGCAGGGAGCTTGGCCCTGCCCTGGCCCCAGCAGGGCTGGGAAGGCTCTCCCTGAGCTCTCCCTGAACTCTCCTTGAACTCTCCTTGAACTCTGTCCTGGGAGGGGTTCAGCCCTCAGCCCTGACCTGAGGCTTTGCTCAGCAGCTTTTGCTGGGATAGGGAATTTTTATTTCCCCACCCGTGAGGGATCAGAGGATCTCCCTTCTCAGGAAGGTTTGATTTCCCAATTTCCTCACCTTTTTCTCTCGGGGCATTTTCAAGCAATTTGTGTTTAATATTAAAATAACTTGGTTTTCTCTGTAGATGAGGAGTAGGGGAGGAAAAACAGGATTTCCCCAGGTTAAGGGACAACTTAAAGAGCAATAAAATCCCTCGGTTCCTTTCTGTATGCCCTTGGGTGTTGCTGTCACTGGGGGGGACCTGGGGTCGCTCCTTCCTCTCACTTTTGGGGTCACTCCTCCTGTTGTTATGGATGGATATGGGATCATCCCTTCCCCTCTCCCTCTGGATGGATAAAAGGATCATTTTCCTCCCTCCCCCTCCAGCCTGTGCCTGAAAAGCTCTGGTGACTCAGCAGCACAATCTGCGCCAGGCTCCTCCTTGCAAAGCCTGCTCTGAATTAATCCTGGCCCAGCCCTGCTCCCCCGAGCTGCCACCGCTGCTTCCCAGCCTCAGCTCCTGCTCCACCCTCGGAACCCCTGCAGGACCCGGGAAATCCTCATGGAATTCCAGGGAGCGCTGGTTCCGGAGGAGAGGCAGAGCCGTGCTGGGGGGGGGGAGGAGGATATCCTGAAATTCCCTCTGCAGGAGGGGATTGCTGCATTTTATCCTCGGGAAATGTGGAGAGCTCCCGGAGCCAGCAGCTGAGCGGAGCTCAGGCATCTGATCAAGAAATCTGTGCTTTAAAACCCCCAAACTTTTCCTCCTCCTCAATGTTTTGGTGACTTTGTTGCACCATCCCCACTGCTCCCCTCGGAAACAGGGATGAACATCTTGGTACTTCACGGCAGAAAATACAGCATGCAAAATTTGTACTTAAAACACAAAATTTATACTTAAAATACAATGTGGAGAGCTCCTGGAGCTCTCTGCACATCCCAGAGGTGTCTGGGAACCCGGGAGAGGTGTGGAGGCTGCTCTGGGTGCTGATGGATGTCTGAGGGATGATGGGCTGGAATCATAATTAATGCTAATGGATAATGCATGGCACTTCCATGGAATGCAAAGAACAGTTCTGAGGCGCTGATACAAAAATAGATCTTTTATTTTTCAAGACATGAAGCTTTAAACTCCCGGGAGCAGACACCAGGGTTGCTCTGCACTTATTTTATCCATTTTAGCTGTAGAAAGATTTGTTCTTGAGGAGGTGCTGGGGACTGGGAAATGCGTGGCCTCATTATTGTCACGTCCTGACGAACGAGGGATGCTCCTTCCTCAGGGCTGACACAGAGGAAAAACAGCTTTTTTTTTTGGAGAATTGAAATGCAGCACCAGAAATGATCTGAGCCAGAATAATGAAATTAAAAACAAAAAGCTGAGGAGCAGCCACAGTCCCAGAGCCTCCTTTCCCCAGGACACAACGATCCAGGTTCCTGGATCCTGGAATAATCCCAACCCCACTGCAAAAACCCAAATTTCCTGCCCTGCTTTGCACTCCTTGGGCATCAATTTATCAATGTGGATCTCTCACCACATGTGCCATGGCCTGCAGCTTGCCAGGAGTATTGCCCACCAGGATCCCAGGACTTTTCCTTCCTGTGGAAAACCTTCCATTACACTGAATTTTGCAGCACAATGTGCAGGGTTGGGGATTATTTTTTTTCAAAGGCAAAATGGGTGTAAAGCTTTATGAGAATATTATGAGGAATGAGGTTTTTTGGTGCATTGAACCCTTCGGAATTTTAATTCCAAATTATTTTAGAGAAAAACAAACTCGGGTGTGAATGATTTGTCCTCTTCCTCAGGGACTGGGTCCTTGGGCAACAGTTCCTGTTCATTTCTGGGAGGACTTTGGCAATAGGGCTGAAGAGATGTTTCGGGTTTAAATTGAAACCCAGGTGCTGGGTGCTGGTCCCTCACGGCCACAATGATCCCAAAAGAGCTTTTCTTGCTGTGCTGGGGCATTGCAGATCACAAAATCCCATTTCTTCCTCATTTTCCCCATCAGCCCCACTGGGGAAAAGACATTACAGGGTGCAGAGTCCTCCAAACACAGAGCAGGTCCTGCTGGACTGGGGAGCTGCTATTAGCACATGGAGAGATTAATGAGATATTAATTAAAGGGAAGAATGAAATGATTAAATGGTCCAGGAAAAGCAGGTGAGGCAAATAACAATAAAGACCTTTAATTTCTGGTGGCTGAATCCAATTCCTTGGACCTTTTCCCTCCCCATGGATGGTTTCTGGCCATTAGCATTTACAGATCTCCCTGTGCTGACCCTAAAGAGCAAAGCTTGAGCTGGGATTAGGAACAGCTCAGATTTAGCATTCGATGAGCTCAGTTTTGCAGGGCAAATGTTAATTAAAGCCTTGGGCCTGGCAGCATTGATGGCACAACCTCGGGGTAAACAGGAATTGAGGCACCTCAGACCTTCCCGTGGGGCTGATCCCGAGGGCTGGGCCATGGAAAGGTGTCAAGGAAAACACCCAAACCCACACAGTTTGCAGCAGCCCCACACCTTGGAGCCCATGAAGGAGAAAAAACCTTTCAAGGCCTCTAAGAGCAGCAAAAATCTTCTTTCAGTGCCTCCAAGAGCAGCTGAGCCAGGGCTGTGGCACCAAAGTCAGAGCTACCCCTCCCTCCCAGAGGGGGTTCAGCCCAAATTGTTCCCTTTTCCTCTCTTTTCCCTTCTCCTGTCCTTCCTCCAGGCACATCTCTGGATTTCTGCACGGGGGAGCCTCTGGCAGAGAACAATCCCAGACCCAGGGGTAGAGCTCTGAGCGAGCTCTGAGTGAGCTCTGCCCTTCTCTGAGGTGTCCCTGCACGGGGAGTTTGTGCCCCAGCCCCTGCCTCTGGCTGTACTTGGTGTGTTCAGCAGTTATTTGCTGTGTTCACTGTTTATTTGTTGTTTTCAGTATTTGTTTGGTGTGTGTTTTCCTGCAGAACTCCTGCTTTACCTCCCTGAGCACTCAGATATGCTCTGGTTGGGGACGATCTTGCTCAGGCAGTGACCTTTTTCTTCTTCTCCTTCCACACCCTGGTGCATGAGCACAGGAACCTCTCCCCTCCCCTGCTGCCTCCTCAAAGAAGCTCTGCCCTGCTTATCAACATCCTTTTCCATTGTTTTCACCCACCTTGTGTTCTTTCTTTCTTTCTTTC
>VZTN01016939.1:8585-33177 GCA_013400515.1 Erpornis zantholeuca | reverse complement strand
AATAGAAACAACAGAGCAGGTGGTGGAGAAACACTGTAAAATCTTGAAAATATTTTTGGACACTTAACTATACTAGGCCATAAACTATCAACTATAAAGACGAGTGCAGAGTGACAGGTGTATTGTGAGGACAAGGACTGAACAGCTTCTGTGGCATTTCAGACAAGGCTTCCCATAGTCCTGCTTTTCATAACGTTCAGGTATGGGCAAGTGGGTAATAATCTTTCTTTGCCTACCAGATGGGATTGAAGCCCTCCCAGGAGGCTGATAAACCCAAACCTTATGGTGCATCTTTGAGCCATGGTCAATGTCACAAGCCAAACCTGTGACTGTGCAGAAGTAACACAGCCAAACATCCCTACTCAACTCCAGTCTCCCAGATGTGTGCAAACTGTGCCTGAGGTGGCATCTCTTTCAGCACTACTTCTGACTGGGACTTCTTAATGATACTGTTTCTTACGTGCTTCACTGGACATTGAGCTTCTCCTTAGCTACCACACTTAAGACTAAACATGGTTAGATGCTATATGAAGATCTCCTGTGGAACCCAAGCGGCTTAATATTTCATGTTAGCCTTCTCCTGAGCTCGCTCCCCAAAGTCTTTTGACTCTTTGTATTTTTTCCAGAAATGTCTCCCATCTTTGCTCAGAGACAGCTCAAGAGAGAGAGAGAGCAATTCTTCTAAGGCTTTGTTCTAACATGGTTAAAAACACATATTCCTCTCCTTTAGCCTGAAATTCTGACCTGACATTTAATGCTCCCTGTATATCTTTCTTTTCTACACCCAAAGCACCCTCCTGGTAATTGTGCTCTAATGGCCCTTTAGACATAAGAAGGAGGGACCATGTGGAAGGGGGAACAAATGACATGTCTTGAACGCTTTCCAAGTTTATCACTACAGGGGCTGTCGGACAATATTATCTGAATTAATACTTAAAATGATGTTCCTTTTGGAAATAAGCAGACAGAAAGAAGGACACTTCAGTTAGGTTATTCTTCCTTTACTGGGGGAATGACCTGTTTTAGAATGAAGTACTGTCATATTTTCTGAATATGGACTGGTAGAAAACAAGCCACCTGAGCTTAGTCTTTCAAAAAAATCATATTTGCAGCTAATCCAAACAGCATTTTCTAACATCATCAGAAAGTAAAAGTCCAATTTCCACATTTCAAGACAGTTTTTCCTCTCTCTCTCCACAGGCTGCCACTCACCCCGCAACTCCCACACCATTTTCTCTTTTCCGCAGTATTTCCTGTGGTCATGAACAAATGCTGTATTCCTATATTGAATTTTCAGCACGGCATTTCTAGCCTTCATTTCTCAATTGCATATATCTCCAAAGACAACATTACATCCAACTGCTGTGGCAACAGCTGTGTTTTAATATTTCAGTAGTTTTATCCATTTTGATCCCCAAACTATTTTCCAGGCTGTAATCCCACAACCTGCAGGTAAGGCCACCATTCCCTATCCACACATCCACAGCCTTACCCTGAGCAGTACAATTTTCATCAAATGACCTGCTGAATAGTCCTGATTGCTCCTTTTGTACAGCAGGTTTTTGCACATGGTTTTGCAGGCATTTCGTCTGACATAGTATCACATTTACTTTTCAGGGAGTTTGTATTTTCCTTCAGGTATTAGGAAGGGTACAGAATAGGCTCAATAGCAAATTTTATGGAACACGCTGTAAGAACCCATATTTATCATATCTTCCCTTAAAAACTGCTTGTGCCAGCGAACCAGTTCGTAGTGCCTGCACATTTCAGTGTCAAATAGCATGTGTTTTTGCATCAAAAAGGTAATGGTATAAGATCAATATCATTACAGAGAGCCAGGTACCTCCACATAAATGAAACTTATTATTTGAAGGGATAAAATAAATTCAATTTGACAAAGTATATTTGGCATAAATCTATGTTGACTGACATTAATTATATTCCTACACTTTATTTCTCTACTAATTTAATCCTGTGTCCATTTTTCCATTATTTTCCTCAAGAGTGGTGTTAGTTCAACTGATCTACCCTTCCCTGTATCATCTTGTTCACCTATTAGTAGTCAGGTTCTAGTCTTCAGATATTTAATCATTGTTCCAAGTATTTTAATATATTTTTATAAATTATCAATAAAATTCTTGCTTTTTCAGTGACAGAGGAGAAGTTGTGTCTTTCTTTCTCTTTCAAGACTATGGAAGCAAATTACTTAGACTACTGTTTTAAAGTCTCTGTTGATTTACCTTCAGTTTTCACCAGTTAGGCAGCATTCCATGCTTCTTTTTCCAAGTGCAGTAGACAGAAAGAACTGGAATACTTTTACCACTCCTGTATCATCAACATCTTTACCAATCTTCTATCAAATCTTGTTGGCCTTATATGCCCCAAACTGCCTTGGTCTGCCTAAGCGAAAATTTCTCCTAATGACCCTGGCTTTCCTTAAAAATGCTTTCATCACTCAAAACAACCCATAACAAAATTTTGCACATCTTCTGCCCTCTCCCATCCATTTTGTATTTTCTATTTTATCTTTATTTGCAGTCCTCACTCGTTGCCTTATGAAAGACACTTGCACAACCCATTCTGGATTCACAGCTTTGAGGCCAGCTAATACTTTTTTTTGAGATTGCCACACACTGATTAAGAGCCTTGTCCCCAGTCATGTGCTGAACTCCTGTCCTGGATGTTTCTTAAGTTTGTTTTGCTCTTTCCTGTCTTTTCCATTAGCAGGACTATAGCTTCCATTCAAAATTATTGCACATGCTTTTCTCTGTTTTTCTCCCCTCACTCCACAAAAATCTGCACTCTCCCCTGAGGCGTGCACAGCTGCAGCACCCTCTGCTTTACATCTGTTTTGACAGTTCCTTGCTGTGTCTCCCTTCTCATTCCCAGACTCAGTGTCAGCCCTACATGCGATTCCAGTCTCTTGCTCACTCTGTCTGTTGTTTCATTCACACTCTCTGCCGCCCCACAGAGATGCTGTGATGCAGGAGAGATTGTTTCTACATACAGCAGATCTCAAGCGTGGTGTGCTTGCTCTGCTCCTCTCACAGAAAACAATAAGGCTGGGAACCTACTGTCCTTGCAAGTGCTTCACAGCTGATGTGAAAAAGCTATTCCAAAATTGTCTTTGAGGCAGCACAGGATGGTTCAATTTCATTTTACTGGCATTGATGTTATTGCTCTATGAAATGAATGAAAATTATTTTAGGAGCTTTCCATGTTTTCCCGGAGTTTAAAAATGAGGTGTGGAATATTGCTGTTTCAGAAAGAGGAGGTTTGGGAGACACTGTGCAAGAACTTGACAAATGGCACCTAAAGATAGCCTGTGAAGATATAAATATCCCATTTGGAGGCTTTCTCTTTAAAAGATTCCCAACATTGACTTAGAGATATATCTCCCAAGGCTTTGATTGCTGCTGTGGAGACACATTTTGGTGATGAAACCAGTATAAAATATGTATGCATAATTTTAAAATCTAGATTTTAACCTCCCTAGGATAGAAAATCCATGTTCTTGGAGGATTCTGCATTGGGTCCTATGACTCATCTGAACTCTTGGATGACTTTGAGTTTGGCTCTCAGTTTTGTAAGGTGTGTGGACACCTTTCATGAAAGTTAATGCCCAACTACATAATTAAAGGACACTGTCACATCAGGTTATTTGAGAGATCATATATGTAATCAAAAATCAAAAATATTTATTTATGATTTTCTTGGAAATTACGAACTTTCCAAAAGCCTTCATTCACCACTAAAATTCACACTTCCAAGATCCTGTTTCTAGGGAAGAAATTCCAAAGACCCTGGTTACATGTTTGTAAAAGCAAATACCAACACAAAAACGCTCCATGTCTGCTGCAGAACCAGTAATGAAATCCTCTTCTGCCATAGGAGTCATGTTATGGTGAAACCACACCCAGCACCTCAAGCACATCTGCAGAGTCCCGCCTGCTTGGGGACTTCTAGAAAATCTCAGACTTCTTTGTCTCTGATTACAACAACCTCTTTGGCAAGAAAGTCTCAGGTCATTTGTCAAATATATTGAAATCTTGTTAGATCCTGTGGCAGAACTGAGTGAAAAGATGACCCCATCTCTAGCAGATCTTAGCTTCATTTTAGTTGAGAAGCTGTTATATCTGAGCCTCTCTCACAGGCTAGATGCTATTTCTAACCTGTCCAGTGCTGCATATTGTCAAAGGTCATTATTTATTCAGAAGAACTAGAGGGTGAGATAGCCTCCTGATTCTGTAACAGGGATCAATAGGTGCCTTTTCTATAATGAGAGCTTTTTTTTTTTCTTTTTAAGGCCTAATTTCTGAGCACTTAGAGAGTCATTTCTAATGCTGAACCATTAGGGATTGTTAAAAACATTAAAGCACTACTAAATGATCTATTAAAAAATACTATTATTGCAACTGCTATTATGCTAATCTATGTATGATCTTGTTATTCTACACAGTAACAAACTCCCAAAGCTAAGGAAAGATAGCTGCATTAAGACAAGGAAAATAGAGTTTCATGGAAAGTTAGTTACCTGTTTGCATAAATAGTTTTAATTTCTTTATCTTAACTTTGCAGGCCAATGGCTTCTCTTTCTTAGATGGTTCTGGAAAACAAGAAAATTAGATGTAACATAATCAATTACACAGAGCTGCAGATCTCACTTTCCTCTTTAAAAGAGCAATGAACACCAAAATCATGCCATGAAAATCTGCCACCTTGATTCTTGTCAAGTAAAGTAATAAATTTATTTACTATTACTACTACTACTACTACTACTCAGCAGCAGCAGCAGTGGCAACAGCAGCTAATAAAAATTACCTTGTACTGGTGGAAAGAGGCAAGAGAGGGAAAAACAGAGTTTATTTTGGAAAGAGAAAATAAACCAAACCCCCCAAAAGAAGTCCAAATGGAGAGGGACAAATCTTGCATTTTTGGAATTTGGTGCAAAACTATTTGGCAGCCCTGTGGAAACTGAGTCATCCTTGGATCTCCTTGAATATCGTAAGGGTTCTTAAAAATAAGTAAACAGGCTCAGAGGTGAGACCAACACCAGAAACACAAAAGTGTGCATCCTTTGCTTTGCTTTACTATCCTTTCTTTATAGAGAATCACAAAGAGAATAATTTTTTAAAAATCGCATCATATTAAGCTCTGTATCTAATGCAGAGAAGAGATGGTCACCACAAGGTCAAGAGAGCAAGTGTTAATTAACCCTCTGTTAATTCAATCTTTTGTATTAAGTGTTTTCTAGTAGAATGTATATTAAAAATCCCTATAAAACTGCACAATGATAATGATGGTTTCCTTAGTGCCGTGGGTATGGAGACACCCCAGAGAAAGCTCAACTGTCCGTTAAACAAACTACTGTCTATACTCACGAGAGAAAGACTGCCAATAAATAATGTGAAGGCAGAAAATCCAGAGAACAAAATTTCTCTTGTACGAAGCAGAGCTGGCAGCAGAACTTAGAAATAAGGCAGCAAATAGGAGAAGCTGAGGCTGGTGTGTGCTTTTCTTGGTCTGTGAAATAATTCTGCATATAACTGAGAGTGAATCAAAACTGTCCAGTCATTATTGCTCTCTTTGGTTTACAATCCTGCAAGCCAAAGAGGGTAAGACTTGTTTTGTCTCCAATACATTACAAAAATAAGAAGAAACTTGAACTTGAACATGCATGAGATAGCACTTTGAGGGGGTGCAAGGTGGAGGAGGAGAGAAATAGGCACTGATTCCTGATAGAAAGCTGCCTGCAGCATTGCTTGAACATTGAGAAGATTTGCTCCCCTGGGAGCTCCATTCAGAAGGGGCCAGCACGGAGGGGCAGTATTCTACACCGTGCAATAGCAACATCAACTAGAACTGCTCTCAGGAGAAAAAGAAGAAAGCCAGGGTTGCTCTCAAACAAATAAACACACAAAATCACAGATTCTGCCAGGACTGCAAACCTTTCCAGATTAAAAAGGGCCAACATGTGTCTCTGGGGAATCTGTATGCAGGTACCCAGGAAGCAAGGCCACTCACCCACAGCAGGGTGCAGAATAGCCAGGCTTTGTGGGCAGCAGCCCAGAGCAAGGCTGCTGATCTGAGAGAGACGCTGGTGTGAGGTATGCTGCCCACGTGTAGGCAGAGGTGCAAGGCTGTTGCCTGGCCTTCCACAGCAGCTCGCAGGGAGTCGCGGCTGTCCCCAGCACAGGGACACAACAAGCTGCCTGCTGCTGCCTGCCAGCTGCAGAGACAGCCTCAACAGGTAGCTCAGACCCTGCATGAGGCTGTAGCCAAGTACAGCTGAAATGAACCCTGAGCCTGAAATCTCCCTGCTGCACCCCTGGACCTCTTCGTCTCCAGAGTAAAGTGCAGCAGGGGGAAATAGAGGGACTGTTTTCCTTCTGGCCCCAGAATGGCAGCCTGGTCCTGGTCCACTTAGTCTGAGATTAAGCCTGCAGAAAGACATTTAAAGTGGTAATTAAAACCTGAGATTTTTATGACTATTACCTGGTATGCAACCTATGATTCATTAACTAAAGAAGAGTTACTGTCAGGGAGATGGTCATTACAGATCAGTCTTCAACTTTGCATTATCTGTTTCTCAACACTTAGGAATAGCTTTGCATTACTGTATTTTAGTATTTAATTGCAGAACTTTTTTTTTCTCTACTAATTATACTATTTTTTAATTTATCTTACAATGGAGTGCAATAATTTTCTATAATATTCCTCCCACTACTTAACCTACTTTACAAATTTCAACTCCCTGCAACATAATGCATATAAAATTGATTTTAATTTCAAAAGCAGTGAAAGATTTTTATTGCAGACATTTTAAATACTTTTCACATACTGGAAATCCATAATGCATGGTTTGAGATCAAATACAAAGCTATGATCCTCCAGACTGAGCAGTTTTGCGTTTAAATTCTTAAAATGCATTATCAAGAGAGATAATCAGGGTTTTAAAAAAAAAAAAAGATATAGAGAGTCTTTTGTTTCTAATATATTATTCGATCCAAATTTTCATTTAAAAATAAATTGGCCAGGTGCCTTAGACATTCTCTAGCATTAATCAGCCAAATATCCAGTGATTCCTAATTCTAAAGAATACACAGTGCACCTGCAATATGCAGGTTTAGAGGGGATAAAAAAACTGGAAGTGCTTTGCTTACTACAGCTGAGGATAAATGCTGCTGTACTCTATAGCTGAAATACCCACACTGGAATTGTAATAGCATGTAACAGTTTGAAAATTATCTACCATGATGGATGAAGTACACACTCTCACATTTCTGCAACAAATATATGGGCCAGACAGAAGATGGGAAGAAAAAAAGTATTAACAAAGGCTGACTAGCAGCAAAGTCAAGTAAAATGTTTAGGTTGCTGAAGACCCTGGCCTGTATATAGTCTACTAAAGATACTTTTTTATTGCTAAAATATGTGTGTCCCTGTATAGAACTGGGAAAAGGAAAAGAGTCAGGAAATATATTTTTTAGTGTTGGTCTTCATATCTGTAAACCTGTCACTCATGCATTTGCTATGCACAAAGTTGCTCTTAGCAGAAGTGTTCAGTCCAGCCCTACTCCTGATTCTTTTCTTATTTGAATTGAACCAACATTCTAAGGAAGAACAAGATATGCATCCTTGTTCCCACTTTCAAAGAAGGAAGGACGTGCAACCTCCAGTCACCCAATTGATGCATTTTTCTACAAGTAACACCTACCAGCATTTTGCCTTGGGCAATAATTTAGCCTCACATCCTCAAGCATGTACAAAGAGCTCAGAAAAATATCTGGACGACTGGTAGATTTTTGAACTGAGCTGAAGTTTCATATTGTGGACTCTCTGTCTGCCTCTGAAAAAACTAGAGTAAAACCACTCAACATTTTGCTTTTGCTGGACTTAATGTTTTTAAATTTAAATGTGGGCTTATGAAAAAATTTCTGGGCCTACACTTGGGAACATTTTCAGAAAATTTTGCTTGTTTGACTAGCACAGTGCTTTGGACTAATGAGTTAAGCACTTGGTTTATGATGTTGTTTTTCCCACATCACATTTTTTTCCATTTTCACATGTTCATTGCTTACTGCTAAAGGTTCAGCTTCCTACCCTGCCTTCCATGGAAATGAGCCCCTCAGTGGGAAAACAAGCCATTGAATTGTGTTGGATATACAGGGAACATAGGCACAGGGCATGTTAGTTGTTGCAAGGGGATTTCACTTTGGTAGCCTGACCTGATAGCTTTAAGTGGACTTCCAAGCACAGGTGGATGTCCTCTGAGAGTGGCCTCCAAGTGGCCTCATTACTGGGGGCTTTGTCACATTCAGAAATTAATATTAATTAGTGTTCATCCAGGAATATGTATTTATCTTCGTTTTCACAACTTGCCAGCTGGGGAAAAAAGAAAAGTCAGGGTGACAAAATCTTCTACTCTAAACCTCTAACGAGTTCCATCACAGACATGGGGACTTTTCAAACTGCAGCCTCACAGAAAGTCTTCAGCAGTCACTGGACAGGAGAGTCATTCGAGAGTCACTGGGTGCACTCTAGCTCCAGCTAGGCAGGGTCTGTTCTCACCCCGCTCATAAAGGAGAAAATCCCTATTCAGGGTCATGCCTCTTCTTCTGGTAGATGACATTTACAGAACAGCAAGCAGCAGAAATCTCACAAAAACAGCCAACAGGTTGAGCCCAAGAGGAAGATAAAGTTTTGAAAGCAGTAGAGTTTGATGCATCAGGTTCTTTGGATGGCCCACCTAAAGATGTTCTTGCACTTTGGTGATTGGAGCTGCAGCCCAAAGTACTGGCAATCCCTCTAAGAGTACCAGACAAACCCTAACCAAGAGCTGTGCCTGACACCAAAGTGTTGCATCCCAGACACAGTAAAAATATCCCTGTAAAAGCACTGTCCTTCCTGAGGGCTTGGCAGTGCCCTCAGCTGAACCAGCTCCTGACACCTGTGCAGGCAAGAGGAAACTTCCAGTGCTTTATGTTAAAACAAAGGAGGAGACTTGAGAAGTGTGAGCCTAGGAGCTCACACTAGCCCTTCCCCTTCAGCTCCAAGCCCATGACTTTGTTAAAAGTCTTACAAATCTGGAGAGACATAGCTGTGCTTTTTCAACAATAAGAATATGTAACTGATAACCTTCATCTCCCCCAGTCTCAAAACAGGGGACCAAAGACCTGAGTAAGTGATTATTGAGTCATTGGGATATTTCTCTATAAGCCTGCTTTCTCATGTTTTCTTAATGTTTCCATTTTTTGTTCATGACTGTTGTACTGTTTATTTGGCATACTGTAAAAAAAATTATCCTCTTTCACCAAAAGCAAGCAAGAAGGAGCTTCTAGTAAAGAGAATTCATGCAACCATCATCCAGTGTTTTCAAAAGATCAAGCTAATTGTATCTTTTATTTTGTTTTTGTAAATCCTTACCTTGATTCTATTTTTTTTCCTTCAACAATGTTATAATTAGCTCTGTGTTTGACTTCCAATGGCAAAATCCTAAAGGCTACGAACTTAAGAGGAATTACCATAGCCCAGTTTTAAGAAAAGTATGTCTTTACTGGGACCAATTAAGTCCTCTCAGTTAATCATTAAGTAAGTGCCTTAGTGAGTTGGAGAAAATATTCCACAAAAAGATTATAAAACAATTTCTGTGCAAGAGATTGGAGGAATTTCATTTTTAACTGTGTCTAGGTTTTTGTATAACAAACAAAGAAATTAATCCTATGAAACATCTTATTAGTGCATTGAACTTTTTTCCAACAAATGATGTAGCTTCTGCAAGTTTATTGTGCGCAGTGTTTGATACAATCTAGGCTTTGGTGAATAATACAGTCATGGTAGATATTTTTTTCCCTAATATGTTTCAGAAAGATAGCAGCTGTATGAAAACAAAGCCCATATAATTAGAAGTGTTCGTATAGCAGCAGTTCCTTTCCCATGTTCCTAAGCCACACACTGACGGTAAAAGAGAAACTGCATTTCCCCTGGAAGGCTTTACAGCGGCACTGAGGGGCTGGTACCGGCGGGGGCCCATACCAGGGTGCAGCCACCCCAGGCTCCATGAGGCAGCTCTGTGGCAGGCAGGAGCTTGTGTCCCCAGTGCCACAAGGACCTGGAGCACAGCCCGAGCCTGGCTCACCCTCCGTCTGCAGGGAGGCAGCCGCACCACCCCTCCCTCACCGGTTCCCTCCCACATGGGAGAAACGCCAGCCCCTTGCCCCTCCCGCATCCCTCCTCCCATCCACCCACCCTCTGGAATGACTCACAGCTGAATAGCTCAGGCGGGGTCATTAATAAAGCTATCTGAAAAATAGTTTTGGGTGGGAATCTCTAGAACTTGCAGTTTAACAGTTTTCATGATGTGGGTTTTTTTTTTTAATTAAAATTCCAAATCTTAAAAAACAGTAAAATGTCAGTGGAAACCATTCTTGCAAAGGGCTTCATTTTTCACTTGATATTTTTAATATCAAATATTGGAGTATTTTTGCATTTTTTTTTCTTTTATCAAAACTGCTTACCCAACGTTGGAAGGGACTTCTGCCTTATAAGAAACAAGGAAACCATAGCAACCATAGCAGTTGTTTGCATTTGGCTAAGAAACCAATTTTCCATTGAATAAAGCAATACTGGTACAGGGCTTTCACCTAGTTTTGAAAAGAAAAATCCTTCCTTCCTAAGGTCATGTGGAGCACATTGCACACTTAATCACTTATGGGTCAGCCAACTAGATGGACAAGTAACCTTTGTAAGTAGGGAAGAGCAAAACTTACACAAAAATAAGTGTGGGATTTCTTTGCCCTCTGGATATTGGAGGATGAAAGAGTAAGGTGCCTACTAAACTACAGCTGTTACTCAGCCTCTTCTCTAACCAGCAGTTCCTTCTCATGTTTTGTGCTATGAATGGAAAATAATAAAATAGGGCTTGCTGTATGCAACTACTGGGTGGCATTTATTTATAGCTCTACTGGGGATAGTGTGACTGGCTGGGCAACGCAGTATTAATCATCTTTCCAGTGAAAAGCTGGAAAGTGTTCTCAGGATAAGATTAGATATTAAGAACTGTACTGTATCTTTTTGGGAAAATCGTGTGCTGGGCAGGGTGGAGCTGGAGGAGTGCTGTGCCCAGCACATCCCAGAAAAGAGTATTTGCTGCAGAGGATGGGATGCTCTCCTCTCAGCTGGCCAGCTCTGCTGGGTGCTGCAGCAGACACAGCAGTGCAGGAAGAACTGAGCATTGCTTTCTCCCTCTCCTCTTTCTCCTCTTCCTCTTCCTGCATTTCTCTTCTGGAGAGAAGACCTTCTTTACTGGAAACAGCCTTGGAGCAAAGGCAAAGCAGCATCCATTCTCTCCAGGCAACAGAGGAGAGCCCTGCTCCACAGAAAGGCCAGATGTGGTGTTGGCTGAGGCACTGGTGTTGCATGGTGACTTGGGGATAGAAGAAGGGTCTTACAGCTACAGAAAGTTAAAATACTAATAAACCTGAAAAAAGTTAAAGCACTAATAAACCTGAAAAAGTGTCTCGAAGCAGTAGGAGATAAACAGCCCACATACAGCTGAAATTGAGAGGAGCTGGGTAGAGAAAAGCAGCAGCTCTAACTGCAGCCTGGGAAATGCAGTGCTTTGCAACCACAGAGCCCAGAGACAGAACAGAGCAGAGAAGTGCAGCAGGGATTACTGAAACCAGCAGTGACAGCCAGAAGATCATATACAGCCAGAGCAGACAAAGAACAAGGTCCCAACTCCCACCAGGAAACCTGGACCCTCCTGAAAGCAGGTATTCTGGATGGGGCTGATGGCTCTACACAGCTCTACAGGGAAGGAGACTCAGGGGTACTAAGAAACTTTGAAAACCAGAGGGAGTAAGTACTCCTGTACTCCTGCAGCACCTGCCTGTGCTACAGGATGTCTCCTAACATGGCAAGAATGCCCTTATTATCACTACAGGCTGTGAGGTCTGAAGGAAGGCAACAAAACAATGCCCAGCCACTTCAGGCTCTTGACACACTTGAGGTCCCTCTGAGAGCTGCAATCCGAGTAACTCATTGACAAAAAGAGATGAAGATCAAGACTACTTGATCAGGCCTCTAACTGCATGACTGTCCAGCCCTGATTTCTTAACTTGATATTTAACCTTGACCAGCATATGTTAGGGCACACTTTTGTCAAGCCTTCAGGGACTGCAGATCTGCCCTGCTTCCCACATGTACATGTCTCTGTCCTCCCAGGGGACACCAGGGAAAAGCCAGCTCCCATGCCAGGAACCACAGCAGCATGTCTACAGAAAATGCAGCACCAATGTGAAGCCCCAAACCCCTCTGAAAATCCGTCACCTCATTTACCATATATTGGGCTACCTGAGCTCCCTCCCTGTCCTTGTCAGCAGTATAAGCATATCCCTGGTACCCATCATTGCCCTTGAACATCCCCACAGCTCGTGCACAGGTGAAAGTCAGGCAAACTCTTCTCTCACCCCAGACACCATTTCAAAGCCACAGCATTGCTAGAAGCCTAAAGCAGGGCTCAATATTTCAAGGCAAATTAAGGGATGTTGTACATGCAAGGCCATGTTAAGCCTACCCTCTGAGATTGTGATGTGGGCTGGAGGCTCTCAGGTGTCCCCTAGACTGCTGCTGAAGATCTTCCCTGTGGTTAATGAACCCCGGCAAATAATCAGACCCCAAATGATAGGCTTGATTGGCAAGTAAGCATGAAACAAGCGGAAAGGGAGAGCCAACGGAAGGATACAAGCAATAGGAATATAATTATGCAGTGATTCATCTTGGGCATGCTTGCACACTGGGAAGAGGGGGGCAGGAAAATAGGGGGAACCAAGCCTTTTCTTGATTTTATTTTTTTGGACAGTAGCGGAAATCCACAGAAGATAATATGGAGGAGTAATTTGAAAGAGACATAAGTGGATATACTGCAAGGATCAAGGAAAGTGAAACAACCTTTTGATTCTACATGAGCAATACAGAACTGTGCTTCTACAGTGCGCAGTGAATGCATTACTGAGATCACAGATTCAGGAGCTTAGCAGGCATTTACAATCCTATCCTCTCTCTTTGTAGCTTAACCTTCGTGAAACATAGAAGCTTTCACCAACCTTAAGGAAAAACTGTGGGACGAGAATTTTCATAGGCAGCCCACCAGTAGTCTATAAATATATCTGAGTAGTGGCAGAGGCAGATTTCAAGCACATACAAAAGATTGCTTTTGGGAGATCTTTAAAGCATTGCAGAGCAGGTGAACTGCTTTGAAACCTTGAATTGTCATTTTGAATTACATGTTCATATCTACTGTATTTATCAAGTCAAATTACAGGCAGTTGTTACTGGCAGCTGCGGAGACTGATACAGAGCATACTCCCTGTGAACTGTGTGTGATCAGCCCTGTGGGCTGTGAGTGGTCACAACTCAGGAGCAGCATGGTTATCCTACAAGTCCGTCACTTGCTCCAGCAACAGGGCTGCCAATTGGCAAAGCAGCAGGTTTGCTTTCTCTTCAGGAGCCCAAAGCCCACTTCTATGCCATCCTTCTCTCATGACCTCCTCCTTCACCCAGTGTAGATCGCCCTTAAGAGCTTGCAGGAACACAGATGCCCTCAAAGCAATAGCTTTTGCTCCTCATTTCTGTGACGCATACTGGTGGGAGTCAACCAACTTTGGCAGCTCTACACAAGCACTCACCAGAATGGCTGGAGGTCGTCACACTGTACGTGTGCCCAAAGAATACTCCCCCTTTTGGGCAAATGCAGGTAAAATTGGCAGCCAGGTCTTACAGCAACATGTTGAGGATCACGTGCATGTTGGCCAATTGCCTAGTGCATGGCTCTCCTACTTTTAAGCTTTCTAAAAAAAATCACAGTGAATAGATGGCAAATGAATAAAGGTTGATTTTTTTATGGCTGCGCCAAATTAATTACAAATGAGCAGCAAAATAAATCCAAAAGGCTATCATCCCTTTCTACCAATCAATAAGTTGAATGTATAAATAAACTAGAATGATATAAAGTGCCTGTGGCGCACACACAGACCCAGTGAGCTAAAAAAGGAAGGAAAACATTTCCAATCTTCATCTGGAGAGATGCCACAGATTTCATCAGGCTAAGATGAAGGGGAAGAGTTTTTGAAATTACATGATTTTTATACACTGAACCTCCTCTCAGCAATCTACCTAGGGGGGAAGTATTTTCTCATAGCCACTAAACATCATTGCTAATCATGTGCACACACACATACATCAAAACTAATGACCCAAGCAGTCTTAATGATTTCAGCAAGGGCAGGAGGCTTATCTTCAAACAGATAGGAAATTGTTTGCTTGGATAAGAGCCTAACTTAACAGAGACAGGCAAACCCAAAGACAAGGCATTACATACGTCAGTTTACAGCAAAATCCTAGTGAAAGGTGTTTAAAATGTGTTGTGCAGAAAGAGACAACCAGATAAACATCTTCTGCACAGTGATACAGCGAGAGCTGCAGTCTGCAAACAAATTTGGTGTCTCATAATCCATTCCAAGAAGCATTTGAGAGGTGTGAAATAAAAGGACCCAAGATAGCAACACTATTCCTGCTCAGTGCCAAACTACCACACTTCTCTCTTGGTAGAAAATAATGACAGTTCAGGAATAACCTCCAGCTGTTGCAGAAGCAATCCCTGTGGCACCCCAAGTTGACTCTTCCTCCCTCTGAAATGACTGGTCAGGTCTCAAAGGCACTCCTACATGTAGGTCAGCAAAACTGCTGCTCTCCCCAAAGGATCGAGGCTGCTCAGGCCAGGCTTATTGAGATCCAGTGGCTGGCAGCTCCTCATAGAATCTTCTGAAAAATTTACTGCCATTCTTGTTTCCCATGTGGAAACAACCAGCACAGATTTCATATTGTGCCTGCATTTGCTGATGAGCTGTACATATTAAACAAAGACAGACCATACAACATCATCCACTGCAGTCGCTTGCAAAACACAAAGCTTGAGGATGTTTTCAATAGTCCCAGAAGGCTCAGTTTCGATTTGTGTTAAATTTTTGCCTCTCTATTCTATATGCCACCTCCAAGGAGCTCTCTTTATTTATGGATCAGCTTTCTCTTCTAAAATCCCAGTGGGGCTTTAGCAGACCAAGTGTGAACACACATTTTAGTGTTCTCCATAATCAATGCAGAAAATTCATGAGCTGAAAGCTGTCTGTGGTACAGCTGAAGTCTGTAGCTCAGACACAGGCTCTGCCACCTTTGTCTTGAAGACAGACAAGCTGCAATCACACACACATACTTAGACAGGTCCTTGGCCTTCATAATTTCATCAGCCAGTCCTCACAGGCCCTCATCACTAGGCTGTTAAGTCCAGCCTCTTAATAGGTTTTCAGAAGTTTGTTGCTAAGCCCTGAATGCAGCAGCTGAACTGGTGTAGGTCCAGACAGTAGCTACTTTCTCCTCATTCCAAGACAAAGTGCTTTTGGTCAGGCAGTGCAAGAAATACAACATAATGATTGATTATTCAGCATTGACAACGGTGCCTTGCCCACTCCTCCAGCTCCATGCTTCCCACACTGTTCTCACCCACAGAGAACATGTGTGTGTTCCATTTCAGATTACTTTATATTTTCCCTATTTCAATGTCTCTCTGTAAATTTTGCTCCTTCCACTGCTCTCCCCCCACCGGCCCAATTTTGCAATATTTACGTGATGCTATTTCCCTGTCCTCACTATTCTTCACATCTGAGATTTACATTGAACGAGCTACATGATCCACATAAAGAGCTATGCTCCTTTTCCAGGTAAGGACAGCAGCATCAGCTGTTAAACACATGAGGCAGGCCAATCACATGGGTGTGCTAGAACTGGTCATATAAGTGCCACACGTCGGTCAATGCCACTTCAAATAAAACAGTATTTGTAAAAAGGAATGCAAATGCATCATCATCTCTGGCTTTTTCATTCTCTCTTCCTTCATCTTTCTTTCTCCTTCCTCCTTTCTCTCTGTTATCCACACTACATTTTTAAGTCTTGCTTCATACACCACTGCATTGCTGCTAGGGACTCATATTTGTACTTCCCTTCCTACCCACACACTGGACTTCATTTGTCACATTTCTGTCACCTGTGTCAGTCAACTCTTACATCCCAGAAACAGGGTTTTCATCTCAGTGCCACCAAACAAACAACTATCTAAGTAATGCCAGAGCTTCCTCTGCTGCTGTGCAGCACAGAAGTCCTTTAATTTCACTAGAGCTGTGTGATTCCTTGTGATCCACCTGGATCAACCTCCCTGACAGACTGCTATCATCACAGGACCAGCTGATCATACCAATTAACCTGCATTCATCCTCATGAGTCAGAAATCCCAAGAACATGCACTTGCTTTGTGATTCTTCATGGGCTGTAGCCCAGCCACCACCAGCCACTTTCTTCAGCACCTCTGTGAAGGAAGGACATTGCAGTCAGCTGGGGTCTTGTGAAAAGAAAATGTGACATTACATAACGATAACATTAAAAAGCAAAATCAAAAATAATATACCAGTTGAAGAAAACATTCTTGCATATAAAATTTTATGCTGGATATGTGTATGCACATAAACGCAATGTGTAATTTCTTACACAATCCCTGGAGTTTAAAATTCCCCTATTTTGCCCAAAAAAGGCACCCAGCAAGATCATAAAAATTTAATTTCCTGTGCCATTGTGAGCTGAACACAGGGCGAAAGCACACTGCATAGGTTACCTAGGCTACTTTGATTTAGTGTAATTAATGGTAACACCTTAGCCAGGGCAAGGCAGCGTAAGGCATTTTTATTAGTGAGCTGGGGAAGGTGGTGGAGTAGACACTTGTCTAGATCTCAGCTGATAGCAAATTGTATGGAACAGTCAACAGAGCGCTGCCTTGACAATGCCTCTGTAGCTATGGGAAAGGGATCAGTGACGTGGGGCTAGGGACTTCTGCTTTTGGGAGGATGAGGGACAATGGGCAAAAGTTGAACAAGAGTTTCAGACCAGGTATAAACAGAAGCGTTTTGCTGAATGGACTGGGATCCAAAGAGGACATGCAGTCTCAATCTTCAGAGTTCTTGAAGACCTGATTGAATCTGTTACACAGTGACAGAGACAGAGTCTGTATTCACACTGAAGCATCCTTCAGTCCTTTGGATTCTTAAGGACGCAAAGTACAAAAAGGACTAGAGCCTGGTTACAGGAAGGTTCAAGATAGGGGCAACTGCAGGGCCAGTGGTATCCTAGCCCCTCTGCTGCTGAGGGTGGATTCCAAAAGCAAGGACCCCAACAGACCTCGTTTGCTGTTCCTCTTCTCCTGTTGCAATATTGGATACCCACCACTGGGCCTTTAGGGTGGGATGCAAATGCCTTGTCTGTGTCCTGAGAGCCTAGGCATTGTTTTCACCATACAACACCATGAGCAAGACATACCTGAAAATCTTTTGAACACTGCAGACCCATTTCTTGAATTCAGGAAGAAAGTGCTGTGTTTCTTCATGACCTAATTAAGCCACAGTCATTTGTATTGTCTGGTAATCATCACAAATTGTAGTTGCTGACCTGAAAGCCTAGAACAGTGGGTGATAATGTCAATTTCCAGGTAAGAAACCTCACTGCATACATGAACAAAAAAGCCACCCTTGCTTTTATGGCCTGATTTCTCACTGTGGGCAATAGTAGTTGATTTAAAGTAATAGCTGTGTTCCAAGCACTCTCAGTGTTTGAGAGAACAAATATACCTGGAATGAGAAAATAACAGTCAACAGACAAACAGGAATACAGCAAGCACCTGCAAGCACAAAGGAAGAGGGACTGGGTGCAAACATGATGGCTTCCAGCAGTCAAAATGTTTTCTCACAACATCATAATCATGTAAGCCCATCTTAAGCACTCTGTCATTGCCACAAAATTTTCAAATTGCTTTCTTATTCCTTTTAACAGAGCTAGTACTTTGCAACTGAAGTGGCTTTGCCTAGATATACATTATAGTGCTCCAAAGAAGCTGCTTTAGGAAAATCTTGCTGCCTCCTCACACTGGGGTGTCTCAGAAATCTAGGGATCACTCACATAGATGTAGAACACTAGACTAGCTTGAAGTGCTTTTTTTCCACCTTAGAACCTTTGGGAAGGCTTCAAAAACTCTCTGCAAGACTTTTTCCAGGTAAAAAACACCGCTCTGAAGTTCAGGTGAACTTTTGTTCCCAAACCACAGAGCAACCTTGGCTAAATTCCTTGGGATTATAGTGTCTACCTGCGTGCTGCAGGCTGTCTTCCATTACACATCACAGGCTGGGTCTACCAGCCTACTATTTCTACTCCAATTTCTACCCATAATTACTTTTTGGAGAACAGGAATTTCATCTTATTGAGAAAGCAGACCTGTGAAAACGAAACTTGGTCATAATGTTAATGCTTCCTACTAATTCCTCGTCCTACAGAGCTGAAGTGACTATGGAGGATTTACCCAGGCACTGTTCTGTTGAGCTCTCATCTGAAGCATTCTTAATGAAGTACAAGTTGCAAGGTTAATCCCAGTAGATGTAATTGCAAAAACACAGGAAACCTGTACATGAAATTTAACACTCAGGGTCTTTCACTGCAAAATGACATGCAAAACTGAATCATGGTTAGACTTGAATTTCCTACCTTGCATCTGACTGGCTCAGCAGAGCACTTTCTTTTTGCTATCTAATATCATTTGCTCTGTCACTGAGTAACAGTCAGCACTGTTCATCTTTCTCCCCAGATTTTTCTGTAATTATAAAGATTGCTCACATTTTAGACAATCCCTTTTGCCCTAATAGAATCTGTAGCAGTATTTCCATGTTACCTGGTTTAGTATGAACTGTGTCTAGAAGAATAAAAGACTGACAAGTGAAGCCTAAGTAGGACACAAACTGGATCTCTGTAAAATTAGGTGAAGTAAAGACCATGGCATTTTTATATCCATTTTGAAGATGGCTGCAACATTGAAACTTTGTTCAGTGACAAGATTCCAGAACAGCTGAGGTTGGGAGGGACCTCTGAGATGCCTCCAGATATATCTGGACCAAACTCCCTGCTCATAGCACAGCTGCTTACAGCAAATTACTCAGGATATCAAATGGTCAAATTTTGAATATGTCTGAGGATGGAGACTTCACAGTCTCTCTGTCCATTTTATGTCAGTGTTCAGCCACTGTAACAGTGAAACAAACAAAAACAAAGCCACAAAGCAAAATCTCCTTTGTTCCCATTGTCACTTGTCCTTTCGTTGTGCAACCCTGAAAAGATTTTGGCTCCATCCTCTTTATTCCTCCCCAACAGGTATTCATACACAGGGCTGAGATTCACTCAGTTCTTCTGTTCCACAGAATAAGAAATTACAACTCTCTCAGCCTCACCTCTTATGGCACATGATCCAACTTCTCCATCCTTTTTGTGCTCCTTTGCTGGACTGTTTTCCAATATGTTCATGCCTCTCTTTTACTTGACAGCCTAGAGCTGGAGTTAGAACTGTATATATGTCTCAGCAGTGCAAAGCTGAGCGGAAGATTTGCATCCTTTGATCTGTTTGCAGCACACTTCCTAATGCAGCCAAAGATGCTGTTGACCTTTTTTGCCACATTGCTCACTGATGACAAGGGATTACAGCTCCACCTGCCACTTATTCCAACTTTGTGCCAGTGTTAACTCCAGTGATTTGAATGAAACTACACCAGCCTAATTAATCCTGGAGAAAGTTTACTTCAATTAAATTTAGTTTTACAATGCAAATTTAAAACTTTAGTGAGGCTGCTGGAAAAAGGGCATTTGATATGGGAATATATCCTGATTTCACAAGTGGATTGCGATAATGGTGCCCAAGAGACCATAAACCAGGACAGTTCAGCTAGTACTCATGCATGCCTACAAGCATCACAGAACTGGCCTTCAGTCTTCTTCAGCATCGCACCAGAGAAGCAGAGTCACTTTACAACTCTTTCTCAACCTCCTGGATTGTGGGAGGGTATCATAGAAAAGTGACCAGTGCTTAATACTTTCATTAAGGGCATGTGTCAGATCTTTGGTAGGAGAGAGCTTCAGCCACTTTTAGTAGTCATTGAGCTCCTGGGAAGATATTTCTCTTTCATTGTAAGATATTTTTCCATTCAGCTAAATCAATCCACCAAATCTAAATCAGTTTAAATTCAATGGTTGAAAACACTGAAGAGATAAATCCTTCATTAGTGGTATAAATTGTCCTGTGTAGAGAAGGAAATAGAGGTCTCTCATCATTTATTTGAGGGTTGCCTTATATTTATGTGCTGAGGTAGAGTATGAGACTTATCAAGTGTAAGAGTTGCAGCATTGATGGCTTTCAGAGTCACCAGGATGTGTGCTGGTGCAGGAGAATATCCCTTCTTTTGACAGCTTCCCACTGCAGCAGCAGATGCACCTGCTTTTCTCTCTCCAAACAAGTGTAAATCAGAGCTGTACCAGATGTTTTTGTTGAATAGGCTGCAAGAGCTGCACTGAGTCAGCAGTCCCAGTACACCACACCAAAATTTCCCTGAAAGTTTTAGCTGGATGCTCAGCAATAAAACACATGTAACCACTTAGCAGGAAGAAGAATAGGTCATTAGGGATTTGGCTTGGCTTCTGTTCCTTTTGTTGAACATGATTTTCCACTTTCTTCCACAAATAACCACAAAGAAATTCTGCAAGATTGCCCCCCTATGACACACCTATGACTAATGTAGTAATGAGACAGCCACTTTAATTCACTTCTCATCTAAGGCTACCTTCATTACTTCTCTCGTACACAGCTGCTATCAAGAATGAGACCTACCCACTCACAGGATTATGGCATTATCTCCAGATCCTCAGCAAGCAGGTGAGCAGCCATATTCAGTAAGAAGTGAGGAGTTACTGCCTTCTCAGTGGTCCAAAAGCACATCAGTCCTGAATTCATGGATAGGAAGCAAGGCTTTTGTCTCTGTCTCCCATAAATCCTTGCAGGTAAGCTCAGGAGATGTGGGTTAGCTGAATGGACAGTGAGCTGGATCAAGAACTGGCTCAATGGCAGAGCTGAGAGGGTTGTGATCAGCAGAGTGGGAGCCAATTGGAGGCCTGTAGTGGTGGCATTCCCCAGGGATCAGTACTGGGTCCAGTCTTACTCAGCTTGTCTATCAACAACTCGGATGAAGGGGTAGAATGAACCCTAAGCCAGTTTGCAGATGACACAAAACTGGGGGAGTTGCCTTGATAAGCTGGAGAGTTGGGCAGAGAGAAACCTAATGGGGTTCAACAAGGGCAAGTTTAGGGTCCTGCAGCTGGGGAGAATAACCCCAGGCACCAGCACAGGCTGGGGGTGACCTGCTGGAAAGCAGCTCTGCAGAGAAGGACCTGGGATTCTGGTGGACAACAAGCTGTCCATGAGCCAGCAGTGCCCTTGCAGCCAGAAGGGCCAGTGGGATCCTGGGGGGCCTTGGGAGGAGCATGGCCAGCAGGTCGAGGGAGGCAATTGTCCCCCATGCTCAGCTCTAGTGAGGCCACATCTGGAGTGCTGTGTCCAGTTCTGGGCTCCTCAGTACAAGAAACACAAGGAACTACCGGAGAGGGGCCAGTGGAGAGTCACTAAGATGATTTGGGGTCTGGAGCATTTCTCTTATGAGATGAGAGAGAGAGAGAGAGAGAACAGGAGCTGTGCCTGTTCAGTCCAGAGAAGAGAAGAGTGAGAGGGGATCCCATGAATGCATATAAATATCTCCAAGGCAGGTGCCAAGATGATGGTGCCAGACTCTTCTCAGTGGTGAAAGCAACAGAACAAGGATTAATGGCCATAGCCAAAACACAAGAAATTCCACCTCAACACGAGGAAGAATTTCTTTACATTGAGGGTGGCAGAGCTCTGGAACAGGCTGTCCAGGGAGGTCCTGGAGTCTCCCTCTCTGGAGACATTCAAACCCCACCTGGACATGTTCCTGTGTCACCTGCTCAGGGTGATCCTGCCTTGGCAGCGGGGCTGGACTGGATGATCTCTAGAGACTCCTTGCAATCCTAACAATTCTGTGATTCTGTGATTGTTTGAAAGTCCTGCCATTCTCTGTCTTGCAGAATACACTGGGAGTCAGCCCCTGCCCGGAACGTCCAGCCAAAATAAACAGAAGAAATGACATATATCTGGCTTCTCTCACTACATAAAAGAAGCCAAACTCCATCCAAAGCCATACAGATAATCTACAGCAAAGCCAGGAACAAAAGCCAGAGTTATTCGGTTCAATTGTAGTTCTTCAGCCTCTGGAGTTTTACAGATTTAATTTATGTGTGAACATTAGGAAGAGCAGGGCACTGTCTGCCTTTGCATTCCAGCCATGCTGGGGCCCCATGGTAGTGCAGCAGTCTGCCTTGCAATAGCACAGAGAGAACCTAACCTGTCCTCCTCATAGTCTTATGAAAAGGAATAAAGGGACATTAAATTAATTAAAGGTCTTGTTTTGTGGGGTTTTTTACATCCAGTACATTTATCCAGATTGTGCAGTTTAAATGGGTATGTTGCAAGGATTCAGATTGACAGTATTCCCATAGAGGCAACAAGGAGAAACCCTCCTGCAGACTGGTCTTATACTCGTGGAAAAGCAGCTTCTGCATGACTGCTCAGTAGTTTCAGGTGTCCTACCTGATCTTTTGCTCAGTCTGTCTGATTTTGCCAACACCTAAAGGGACACAGATCTATTCTGTTGGCTCTTAAAACTGTATCCTTCAGACCTGGCTTCTGTAAAGTCTGTCCCATCCAGAAAGAAAAAGGGGAGCAAATATCACAGATGAAAATACCTAGTTAGACAAAAGTGCCCTGAAAAAAGCTAACAAATAATAATATTTCACACTTCCTACTGCTACATCAGGGGAATTTCTCACATACTGTTAGTATTAAATATCAATAAATTAAGATGTTTATAAATCAATTGTCTGCAAACCTGTACTAATTATTAAAAGAAAATGCCTTAGATTTGCAAGCCTGAATGTCTTCCAGAAAAATTACATTTTCTATTATGGAGTTACATGTTCTCATTGTGGTAATTTTTTCTTTAACAGCCTTAATTTACTGCCTTTAATAACTTTTGTATCACTGAAAATCTTCTGCTTCCTAATAAGCATATTTATTTCAAGAGAATGCAAATTCAGTAAAAAATTATTTTAGTTGGTGGAAGAAAAGTTGTTAATTACCATGACATTCTGCAAAATGCAGCTCAACTATCTTATTGCCAAGATATCCAACCTGGCCTTTAAACCTGGCCATGGGAAAATGTTGATGTTGCCAGTTGTCACTGCAGAACATGTGTTTTGGGGACAGCTGGGTTTTTTAGTACGTAGTGATTTGCCAAGGCTGAAGTCAGAGCAATCATCTACCCATTTTCCCTTTTTTCATTAACAAAAAATCCGAACAACCCCAAAATAAACTCAAAACAACAAAAACCCTTTACATTTCTTGAATAAAAGATACTTCCCCATTCTCTTATAATGAAATTGTTGTCGAAAGTGACTCTTAAAAGACTGACAGGTCCTGAGAGACTAGCAAACATAATGAACTTTTTGTGTTTTTAAACCCAACTGCATTTCTAATGACATCTTAAAATCTAGCATACATGGCCACATTATCCTTGTCTGCTGATGTCCTCCTTCTGTACCTGAAAATAACTCTGCATTCGACCAACTTCCAGAACATTTGACAGTAGGCAAAATGTGGCAAAAATTGTGATTATCAAGAAGTTTCAGAAATACTGGGCAGACAGAAGATACTCATCCTAGCAATACTCCCCTGTAGAGGAAAGTTAAATAAAAGCTTGATCCTTGTTAGGATCAATCCAGAGAAGAGAATGCAGTCCATGCCCCACGAGACACCACAATGTACCCACCTCTCTCAATTTTCATTATCTGATGTAAGTTCTGTGACAGCAAGTAAGGCAGGATGGAAAGATCATCTTTTTCATATGTGGGCCTGCCAAAATCAACCTTTTGCCTGTGGCTTCCCCCCCCACCCCCCGAAGTAAGGAGTGAGACTGAGATGATACTCAGTATGATTTAGGATTTTTTAAAAAGCCAACTGATCACCCACCTGTGGTGAACCCATTAACCACTTGTTATTCACTCTAATGCTTTTCCTTATTTTTCTCATTTAGAGAGAAATCATACCAGATGACTTCACAAATGCATCTTTAGCATGGTCTGACAGTCCATCTAAAGAGTATCATACTAAATTAACCCTACAGTCACCCCAACACAGAGTAACAGGGGTCCAGGAAGTCAGAGACACACCTGTGAAGGAGAGAGGCCATTTCATGTGGATATCATGTACCACTGCTTTATGTCTTACTTGAAAAATGAGGTCTCCAGGGGAGGGGGGGGCGGGGAAATGAAAGTACTTTCTGAAGTGGAAACACAATGTCTATCACAATGAATACTATTGGAGTCCAGGGAAGCCTGAAAACTTCTTCTGCTCCTCTGAGGGTTCTTTTTGTCCCCAGAGTTCCTCAAAAATGGCCTAGCCAGTGACCTGGGTTTTTTGAGAAGCTCCCTTCACTTTTGGGAGAGCCTGAATGCACCAGAGAAGTGAAGAGATTTTTGTTTAGTGTACCACAGATAA
>VZTN01016932.1:77420-91276 GCA_013400515.1 Erpornis zantholeuca | reverse complement strand
TTCGGGGCATCTAGAGGGACTCTTAAGTTCATTTTCAGGAAAAAGAAAACAACTTCTGGGCTTTTATTTTAAGTATAAACCTTTAGGCTGGGAAGATGAAGGAACTGTGGTGTCCCCTTGATAAACCATCACCACAGTTTATCTATGCCAAACCTTGCATACTGGAGTTTGGCCTCTAGTCCCAGACTCTGAGACTTAAATGTCTTCAAAGGCAAAGACACACAGAATCAGAAATTGCTTCAGCTTCTAATTTCCTTTGGTGTAATTTGAACATGCATCTGGTTTGGAGCTTACTCTACCCTGTGCTGTCTTGTGGCTCTTAAATACTGCAGTAATAGCAAAACAATGCATTAGACAAATAAGCTTACCTCTCCAGGGGGGATTCCAACACAGATCCTGTCAACTGCTGGCTTTCTCTTCATTCTGTAAATCTGAAACCGTAAGAAAAAAGAATGAGAAGGACATCAAAGAATTCTAATTAGAGCTGTACATATTCAATGCTCCCAACTCGATCCAGTTTTGACCCCACTAAATTCCTCTGATAAGGCACAGTGAACTGCATAGTTTTGTGTCAAAAAGTACAAATGCAGAAGTTGTCACCTTGGTTAGCTCCTTTATTTCCAAAATGTCACTCTGTCCTCCTCCACTAATGATCCTCTGCCTCTCTCTGGTTACATCCTCATCTTCATCATTCACAGGAGGCAGCTTGGCATAGACAGGCCTGAAGAAAGCAACATGGTAAAAGCCTTAGCAGAAGATGACAGGGTCTTCACTGGTAATATTATCCCCATTTCATAGGTGACACCAATGAACACTTCACCTGCCTGTAGCGGTGCAGAGAGGACAACCTTACCTGGGTTTGATGAAGAACCTGTACTGGATGAGCACTGTGATGAGGAAAAACACAACGCCCTCTACTGCCATGGCAAAGAGGTTCCTTCCCACAAGGTCCCATGACAAAGGGGACACAAAACGATCCTCTCCTGCCAAAATGAGATTAAAAGCACAATCAGTTTTCCAGAGCAAGGGCAGCGGGCTAGCATTTCTTCTAGCAAAGATCACCAAGTTAGGCGCTGGGACAAATGGTGATCTGCCAGCTGCAGGAGGGAAGGGTTACACCACACAAGAGGCCAGCTGTAGCTGTATGCACATTTCTTACTGTAGCAAAGCTGGGACTCGGGCCCAGAGAACTCAGTCTGCCAAAGAGCTAGCCCACCTTTCCAAAAGGTTACCAAAGGACAGAAAGACTATGACTCAGATCTGGCATCTGTATGCCAGGAAAAAAAAATAAAAATTCATCTTTCCAGAACCTCAGCCACTCCTTACGCCAGGCCTAATGATTGCCACACAATTGCCTCTATGCATATTTGTTTAATGCTCTTAACTCAAAACTCTTTGGGTCTATCTACCGGTTTCTCATAACAACTTAAAGTGGAAGGCTATGAAGACTTGCCATGTTTGATCAGATCTGTGCTGTAAATTGTGCACTTCCTGAAACATTAGAGGAGCTCATCTGGAACAGACTTGAGATTTCTCTGTTCCTTTCAGGTCACTGTCTCTATGATACCCAATTTCACTTACCAAATCTCTCCAGAGCATCAGCCATAGCCTGGTTTTTCACCATGTCAATGAGTCCCCGCCCCAGGCAGAAGTGGGGGAAGATGAGGAAGACAGACTTCAGGATATCATTGATGTCCTTCAGCTTCTGTTAAAAAAAAATCAAGTGCCAGTGAGCCAGTTGAGCAGAAAGCAGCCACCACCTCCCATGTTGTCACTGACCCCACCATCCCTTCCCCAACACTGCAACTCCACAAAAGTTCAATGATTAGAAATGTTCTCCCAAGAGCCAGGGCCATAGCTCCTCTGGACAATCGGTGTGGTTGTGCTGCTCACAATGCTATTAACACAAGCAAACTGCAACAAAAGGTTTTTCCAAATGCTCACGGTCTAAAAGGCAGTGTCTGCAAGCAATGATATACAAAAAGGCTACAGGTTGAGGAAACAGGGAAGTTGAGCTTGCACAGATGGATTATGTCAATGCCTGTAGGGAGCTCTTCCCTATCCCATATTGGAAACTCTAATACTTTCCCTTTGTTGTCTTCCAGCTGGCTTAGCCCATGGATTGAACTGATAACAGCCTGAGTTCCTGTTCTGTCAGGTACTCATTTTTGAGCATGTACTCATTTTTACTGAGCTAGAACTGGCTTTGTAACAAAAAAAACCATCATCAAGGACTGTGTCCTTATGCCCACAGGAAGAGGTACAATCAACAAGTAACTCCCACGGCATCTCCTGAGAGATGCCCACAAGGAACACTTCATACCACTGTGGGTCAAACAGTGCTTGCTAAGACATCTTGTGTTGTATACAAGCATGAGAGGAACTTGTACCTTTCCCGGGAGGCATCTGGTGTTGAAAAACTGAAATGTGTAAGCTCCCCAACATAGCTAGAGAAGTATCTACAATAGGAGTCAAAATCGAGGGCAACTAAATGGTTGGGTTGGGTGATCACCATGGTGATGGTTGGCAACTAAATGGCCTTAGTAAATGGAATGCAAATGAAAATGCCCTTCATTAAGAATGTACAAGAAATTGCATTTGAATATTAGAAAATTCTTTTTTTTTTTTTTAACCTAAGAATGACTGAGAAGTGGAAAAGGTTGTTCAGAGAGACTGTGGAGTCTCTCTCTCTGGANGTTGTTCAGAGAGACTGTGGAGTCTCTCTCTCTGGAAATGTTAAAATCTGATGGCCCTGAGGAACCTGCTTGTAGTGGTTTGACATTGGTTCCCCACTACCAAAAACCAGGCCATGCAAACCCAATACTCTGCTGTAGCTGATCCCGCTCAGAGGTCAGACTAGATAATCTCAGGAGGTCCCTCCTCACCTTAACTACTATGTAAGTATTTCTAAAGGGGGCTTTAACCCATTTCTACTATAACCTGTGTTTAAACTGAGGCTGAAGCAAATGGGTACAGGCCAGGGCCTTGCTTTTCTGGAGAACTGGCTGCCAAAGTCAACATGGAACCAACATGGAACTAGATTGTAGCAAGACAGTGAGGACCCTCTGGAAAAACATACATTGTTGGTGAAGAGCTCCAGAACAAAGGTGGCCACACTCCCATTGATGCCAATGAAGAGATTCACACTGGTCAGCACAACATATGCTGTGCTGGGGATTTTGAACACGAAGGAGGCTGGATACATGAGAGGGGTGATGGACCACCTGGCAAGAAAAAAGGCAGCAACATCAGGTGAGAACCATCCAAGTCTAAGAGCCTTCCCAGTCATCCTCTGATGAGAAATCTCTTACCCATAGAGAAACAGAAGGAGAGCCAGCACAGGCAAGTTGGAGGAGGATACATAGGACTTCTGTTGAAAGCAGATGAAGATGATGACAACTAGTGTGGCTGGAACAATGTAGTTACACTGGAAGGTGAAAAACATGGCTTTAGATTTCTTTCCAGATGACATAAAAAAAAGAAAGGTGTTCTTCTGCTCTAATCCAATAGTTTTCAAAACTCTTCAGTGTTCCCAAAGCTGCTTTCAATGGGAGACTCTTGGAAGTGTCATATGTGTGATAATACAGTATGCATCAATTTACATTTCTTGGTCCCTCTAGAAGTAGTCAGTAGACTCTCAGAGGTTCTGGATGCCACAGGTTGAAAAAACCTGCTTTGAACAGAGCAGAACAAGGGGCTACACAAACAAATATTTTTGGGCAAGTATTTTAGAGTGACATAATAAATGCTAATGATTGAGCTTATGGTTGTCCTCCCATCCTCTGTTGTATTCTTTGACCCACTGAGACAAACCACTGCCCCATGAGAGTAAACACAAAAGTCATGGTCACAGTTGTTATTCACTGAAATAATGTGGTGCCCACTGCCCCAAACTGCACTTTGCACTTCAAGACACCCTAGAAAAACAGAATGGAGGACAGTTTAGCCCAGCCTAAGTCCTTACCATATCCCACACAAAGTTGGCCAGCCAGTAGATCACAGGCTTCACACCACTGATGAACTGTAAGTGTTTAGCCTTGCTGACACGTTCCTGAATAAGGAAAACCACAAAGCTGGCAGGAACAAAGGACATGGCAAAGATCACACAGATGGAGACGAGAACATCCACAGAGGTGGTCATCCTGGACAAAAAAAAGGAAGAAATCAAATTGTTTGTATGCTGGTGTTGGCTCCTTTGAGATGAATGAGGCAGCTCATAAGACAAGGGCAGAAACTCTCTTCTGTTGTCCTTATTCTTTCCTTATACTCAGAATCCTGGGTAAAGAATTGCCATGAAAGACTCTCTTATAACTGTGCAGTTCTTCTCCAGCTGCGTAGCAAAGGAAACATACACAGTATGTTGGCATTTCAAGGACAACATCTCAACCTAGAGACTGGTTAAGAACTTCAGCGTAATAGACTGCTTTCTGCTTTCCTTATCACCACCACTTTGTTTCCCAAATTCCTGGGGTTGTTGGGGGTTTGGCTTTTTTTGGTGTTGTTTCAAAGTTTAGAGGTATCTGCCCATTATCTGCCACTGTTTTATGGATTGAAGGTTGTATACGCACAGATGAGTCCTGAATCAGATTGTAGTGGGAGTAGACTAGTCAATGCCTCAGTGAAGTAAACTCTGTGCATTACTGTGTCCCCCAGCTTGAGACAGTGGGCAAAACTGAACAGCAGCTATTAATGGTTCATGGTCAAATGGTGAGGAGAAAAGAATGACCATATTCATGATGAGACACCTTTCTGAAGGTGGCTGAGAAGAATTTGCTAAAGTGGCAGAAGGTCTGATTTCTAGAAAGACCTGGTTCTTAGAAACTGCAGCTTCATGGGACTCAAAGACAGATAAAGTTTGTACAGAAGTGCTGTTCAACAGCAAGTTCTCTGCAGCACAGGCTGCCATCTGCCCAGACCAGAGAAAATAAGGCCTGCATGTTAGAGCCTAAATGGCAGACACCACTGACTGTCCACCAGTGAGGCCAAAACCTCCCACGTTACCTGTTTCCAGTCATCAGCAATGAGCCCAAACCCATCCATACTCATGTCACAACTTACAGGGCTACTTCAGAGAGCTGCTGCTTGGTGAGGTTGAGTGGGTGATTGAAGGCAGTGATCCCATAAGCACTGGGGTTTTCACCCGGCTGGAGGGTGGCCCGAAGGATGGCATTGTTGATCACATTCACGAAGGATGCGATGGCATGCCAGCCCTTGTTGTTAAACCACACCTACAAGACACCACATCAGCATCAGAAAGGCACCAGGTACATCAGCTACCCAAAAGCTTCCCAAGCCCTACAGAACCCCCCTTCTTTTATCAAGGGCACATAATTTCTTTCCGCATTCTTCCAGGTAACTTGCTGAGGGGCAGAACACACAGTTTAATCAGTAAGAACAAAAGGCTGCTGGAAGCTATCACTGATCCAGCACTGAACGCCTTTTGGCACTTAGGCCTAGACTCCACGCGAGAAACAGATTTTGAGGAAACGCATGCAAAACAAGCTACATTTACTCAGCTAGCAAATACAGAGAATTCTGGTCTACACAGTTTTCCAAGACAAACTGCTGTGACTCTAGGTCACCAGAGCTTCAAATAGCAGACAGGGAAGCAAAGACTGGTTAATTTACCTTCACGTTGTTCTTTGTATCCAGGCCTTTCATGAAACTTGATAAGCTGTTGAGAAATCGATCTCCAGAACTCCCCTGCAAACAGCAAAGAGACAGTTACTTCCCCTCTAAGAATACCTTAATTCATGCTCTGGGGTCTAGCAGAGACTACACAATGTTTTTCACAGCTCTGACAGCTTTCTTCCACTTCAACAGCCTCTACCCACCAGTGGAGGTGGTAAGAAGGCTGAATTACTGCATCTTCCTTCCACTCTTTCCTTTCTCTACTCTCACCAGTAAGAGAGGTCAGTCTTATGTCTGCTTTTTTTTCCCAGCAAAATGTATTAACCAAAGTTGCAGGCAACCTTCAGAGACATTGCAGCCCACAGGCTGGCAGTTTGAGAGGAAAACAGTGACAAAAATTCTCTTCTGAGCCAAGGCAGACTCGGCACAGGAAGTTTCAGTTGAGGCTTTGAAGATGACAGTGACCACTTGTTAATTCCCCAGGACAGCCCACCCTGTCCTGGCACAAAACATTCAGATGTCTGCAATCTCCACCACCTTGCAACTGGTGTTGGGCAGAATCCACATCAGGAATGTGGGCTGGGTAAGCTTCAGCTGAGCATGTCTTCAAGCCTTCTGCTACTTGCAGACAACAGCCTGGGAGATCCCATCTCAGAGGTAGTGGGGAGAAGTCACTGGATACAGCTTACATACACATGCTCCTCACTTTATGGCTTCCAAGCCATGTCCCAAGTAACAAGACTCAATATTAGTGCATCCTGGGCTTATGGGGGACAACTGCTCACCTGTGCCAGCTCCAAAATTTTCTTCACCTGTTTAATGGCATCAGTGACTTCATGGCTTGGAGGAAGCACGAGGGAACTGCTGGCTCCCAAGGAAAAGCCACCATACCTGAAAGTTCAGATAGAAAGTGATGCTAAGATGTGACTGTTCACTGACCTCCAGAAAATGCCACTCCATCCCTGTCCATGTGTCTCCTCTTCCTGCAGTACACCCAAGGCTAGTGTCTCCACTTTTACATGAAGGGATGACTTATTTTCCTACACGGTTGCTTAGCCATGAAGTCATCTGCTCTTTGTTTCTGGGGTTATATACTCCTATCACTCATATCACAATTGCTCAGCATGCTGTCCATTTAATAAAGGCCGCAGACAAAGCAGGATATCTCCCTGCTGCCCTTGCTTGGAAAAATAGCACCTCCCAGGATAGACTACCAGCACACTGTCATGCAAATCTTCAAGACTATTCTTTGCATAGCAGACTTGCTGACATGTCTGTCCAATGCTCTGGGGTCATCCCAGTTTATCCTTAAACACCCTCCTCCAACAGCTGTCAGTTAAGAGTCATGTAACACAAACAGCAAAGCAGGGTGGATGTGCCCTGCTTAATACAGTGCTCAAGGTTTAGTGGATACATACAAACTAAAGAAAAGGCAGTAACTCACCTGAACTCATTCACCCAGACTTTATTCTTTAAGCTGTGGAGAGAAAAAAAGAGTTGATGTGTAATACATGGAACCAGAGGAGAGACAGATCTAATAAAGCTGCAGGCACATGGCCAGGGAAAAAAATGCAATAGCTTCTCACATCTGATATTGGTCCCATCATTCCTCTTTAGTATAATCCCTAGGGTTGGTGCCCAGACTTTCCCCATAATCTGTCTTTGAGGGTCAGGACACAGCATCACTAACAAAGCAGAAGCATTACTTGAGCTGAGGATCAGGGCTATCTGAGGACCTGAGTGGATTTGGCTCACTACTGAAGAGTTTGGGCTGCTCAGGCTTATTTCCCTGATCTGTGCATACCTCATAGAGCAAGCAGCATTCAGTGGGAAGGGAAGAGTGTTCAACAGCTACCTTTTCCCAATGATCTGCGCGTAGGTCTTCACTAGGTAGTCTGATATATTGCGGCCTGTCAGATTCTGGAGGATGTCAGCTGTGTCTTGCTCACGCTGGAGTCACCAATGAAAACACAGATAAGTGCTCATCAGAAAACATAGACGCTGAGTGAAATAAATCCTGCGCAATGCTGCACCAAGAATCACACCCAGCCGCTCTGCTCCTCATGAGCATTCGTCACTGCAGTCCCACTGAGCTCCCTCCTACCTGTGGGGGTGGCAGCCCGCCTGCACCAGGGGGGCACACTGGCAGCATCTTCTTGATCTTCTCACTACTGCACTCGCAAGATGGTGAAGGGTTCTCCATGCTCCAGTTGCCTTTCCTGAAGATGTCCAGGACTGACTCTGGGACTGAAGCAGTGGTCCATTCCTTCTGCCCCACAGTACAAGGAGTGTCTCTGTGTTTGGAAAGAAGCAAGACAGAAGCATTTTTTAAGACAAAATATGATGGTCTTTGCTTACAAGGCATTTAAAGATCAAACTCTACAGTCCCCAGAAGAGACTCTGTGTTTCTTAAAGGAGCTTGACCTCACTGAGACAAACAGCTCAGAGCAACAGATCAGATTCTGAAGCTTTTAACAGACCCCACTGCCAAAGAAACTGGGGCTGGCCAACACTGAGTAGCACCAGACACTCCCCTCTTTGCATTATAGCTAAATACTCTGTTTCAGCCAGTCCCAGCAGGCACAGTGTCCAGAGCTCAGGAAACATCTAGAGAATGCTCTTATTCACACAGTTCAAAGTAGTCCTGCGAGGAGCAGATAGTTGGACTTGGTCATTCTCATGGGTCTCTTCCAACCTGAGATATCCTATGATTCTAAGATCACAGCAGACAGTCTTCCGGGGTAACTCCTTGGATAATATTTCTGCCTTTGGGGCACCAAAACACTGCTCTTCCCCAAGGCAGCAGTGGGCAGCTTTTCCCCCATGGCCCATTGGTGGAATACCTCAGCTTTCATGCCTGCTATGAAGGATGCAGATTACTTTCCACTACTGGCCAGTACATCAGACACCTTGCCTCCCTCCCCATCATCTTGTGAACATGAGCTGCAGTTCTTCTGGACACACCATCTTGGACTGTTGGAGTGTATACCTCTTCTGCACTCACAGACTAGATCTTCAGTGACTTGCCCAAGGTGGCAGAGCTAGGAAACAATACAAATGCTGTCTGGCTCTCCACTCCTTCTGCTGGTGTTTGTGGCAATCTAACTTAGGTTTCTAATGCAGCTGGAAACTAAGAATTATGCAGTGGGAATAGCTACAGTCAACAACATACAGCAACATAAATAGGTCCTTTACCATGTTCAGGGCTGAACAATGGTTTGAGTAATTTGCTCTCTCCTTTCCATCCCCATCAGCAAGGATGTGCACCCAAACCTCACTCCCCTTACCAGATTGAGGGCTGACAACTTTTAAAAAGGTTCTGAGGAGAAAAATCTGAAGTAACTACATCTCTCTTAGCTTAAATGCTGCTCTGGCTGTGCATTACTATCATTTCCTAAAGCCAGCTAGAGCTACAAGGGATGTGCTTCCTGTTCCCAGACCAGAGTTCTACTTACGGGATGGAATGTCCCTGCATACAGCGCGTCCCAAACCCAGGCTTATCAAGAAGGGCGTCCAACAGCTTGTGAGTGCCTGCATCTTCTGGAGCATCATTGCTAAGGGAACAACAGAAAAACACTATCATAGTCAGTGTGATAACAAGCACACAGCAAAATCAGCAACAGAGCAAGGCCAAGCACACAGTGAAAGAATACAGGTGGGGATTTTCCCTTGAAGAATGCTTGGCCTAAGAGCACACACACATTCCTAGTCTTTGTACACAGTATTAGGAGAGTCACAGCACCATTCAGAAATGGATATGGCCTTGCCTGTACTTAGAGCTGGCATTTAAAGGTCGAAGAAGTAAACACCAGGACTCTCTTAAAATGTGCTTCTGAGATAAGCATAAAACCCAAAACAACTGTTCAGGAACTCAGTAACTCAAGTTTGCAAGGAAGAGAAGTTGTAGGCCACACAAAACATACCTAATAAAAGTGTACTGCTCATCATACATCCAGGGTTGTAATTCCAGGCTGGGATACTTCCCAAAAGGAGGAACAATCAGGCTGAACATGAGAGCAATACACACAAAGACAGCTGGAAGCACAATCTGAAATTGTAAGGAAAAGAGCAAGTGCTTTTTTAAGCATATGTTTCCAAAGGCATCAGGAGTTACATATGAAACACTTAAGGGATCAAAAACTTTCCCAAGTTTCCCAGGAATACCTCTGCTGTTTACACCAAAGCAGTGCTAGACACCAGTGCAAGATCTATATTGGCATTCAGTCAGGGAATTCTCTTCAGATGCAGAGGATTTTGCCTGCAAATGCTGTTCTCAAGGGCAAAATTAAATTCTGTGCAAAATTACTGTAACCACCTGGTTTATCATGTAACTCCTTTGACTTGCACATGCCTCCTTCTGCCCACATGTGCAGTGAAGGCTAATTTTGGTTATCTGCATTCCCTTAAGCCCACCATCAACTCAGACTACAACACAGAGCTGTCCCTGCTGAGGGACTCTGCTCATGTTGGATGCACTCACCTGGGCAAAGAAGCCCTTCCGGCTTCTCTTGGCAATGAGCATCCTCTTCCACAACAGAGCCATGAACTGCTGCTGGGTGAGCTTCCAGCCCTTCATCTGGTAGGAGCCTTTCCCATCCATGCCACTGAGAAGGTCTGTCTCTCTGGATTCTGCTGGCAAGAAGAAATGACTCTCATTCAAAAGTTCAGATATGCTCTCTGTGCTGAAGACACAAGGTGATGGCTGGAGCAGCCACTCTCACTCATCCAAAAAAAAAAAAAGCACAGTGAGCAGCAATAACAACAGAAATGTACATGAACGTATTTTCTCCCTTATCTCTGAGCCTTGAATGGGAGGACTGAGCAGTCTGTGCATCCTACACTGTCCACTATTCCTAAAGGCAAATACATCACCAATCCTCGAGTAGTCTCAGCCTTCAGATCTGCAGTACTTATAATATGAAAAAGCATCAATAAGAATAAAACAGGTTTGAACCCTAGCAATACCTGGATCTATGTCTGAGTCATTAGGATCAAATGCATCATCTTCTGTAAATGGACGAAGGCAGCTCTGTCTGTCTCCAAAAACACGTCTGTTCCTTCTGGCTGGCAACGTCCCATCTGAAAATAGTGCAGTTATGGTTAGCTGAACTGCTTCAAGTAATCTCCAGTTAGCCCCAGAAAACCAATGCAATAGCATTTTCATTTTACATGTTTTCCATTTGCAAACTGAAGAAATTATCCGGAGTGACTTCAGTGCAGCTAAAAGCAAAACCAAGACCATCATTCTGCAATACGTCATGTTTTCTGCACCATACTTTGTGTGATGTCCCAGAAACCTCTTCTAGTGCATGTGACACCCCAGGGAAACAGCAGGCTGCTCTCACTGTAAGAGAACTCTCACTTGACATACAAGAGTCGTATGACTACAATTGCAATTTGCTGTAATGAGCACTTAGTGCAGTGATCCTCTCTCAGAAAGAGAAATTGTGTACCCTAACTGTGGTCTGATGTGTCAGGAGTTCTTCAGAGCAGACAACAGTGTCAGTCAAGTAATTTGCAATATACTCAAACACTAGAAGCTCTTCACTATTACAAAATAAACACATTACCTCTGAGTCAACTGACATGTACAGCACATAAAAGCATGCATTAAATACACTAAACCCAGCTACTTCAGGTCATTCAAAATACTAGGATAGGAAAGCTTCAGTTCAGTTCAAACAGAGTCTGTCACACCTTGGCATGTGTCACTTCTGCAGGGGACAACTATACCCACCTGAGGTTTCTGCATCCACACCACTGTCATCAGCCACTTTCAGGAAGATCTGAAAAGGAATGGTAAGTGTCAGTGAAAATCAAAAGAGGAGAGATATTGTGGGTACTGCTTCGGAAGATGCTACAAGAGAGCAGGAGATTGACAGGTGCTACAAGAGAAGAGAGGATACTGAGCCCATCCTCTACGTGATGGAGATACAGACTGTGGCTTCTCTCCAGATTCCAGGAGCAAGCCTGTTACCAGCTGTTCCCCCTTTCCAATGTCAGCTCTTGGAGCATCTCAAACACGAGCTCTTTCTCAGGTCAGAAAGAGACCTAGTAACTAAACTTGGGGAATGTCTTATTTCCCCATGTCTAACAGTGGTCACACTCTTGCTTGAATAGGCACCTTCATGGAGCTTGACCCATGGGCTCTCCTTAAGCAGAAATAACCCATTTTCAAATTGTAGGTAACAACCAAGATCTTCACAGCTGTGAAGGACCTGGAGGGCAACATCAGTAAGTGACAACACCACTGTTTCAGTTTCCCTTGTCATTGTTTAAAAATAAACAAATAAAGACATTCCACACAGAGATAATGTACATGATACCTCTATGATAAAAAAGGGAGACTTGGCAGCTGGAACAGAGTCACATGGAACAAACCCTGAAACTGTAAGAACATCCCTGACCAGGACATATGTCTACATTTTTTATGTAATGTATGGTGTCCAATACTGAAATGTATGCTTTCAGTTAAGTGCAACAAAGCATCCCTAAAAATAACACAGACATTAGAAACCAAATCAGGGGCCAACGTACACATGACATCTCAGCAAAGTGCAACTGAGTACATGGGACCTGTCCATGCTTGTCTGTACTCCATTTCAGTTTTTAATGCACACCTCTATGAGCACACACCTATACAGGGCAGAAGACAATCCATTTTGGAGAGGAACGTAAAAGTGCCTGTTCTGTAAATTTTTACAGGAAGCGATAAGGTTTCATCCCATTCTTAATTCTGCCATGATTTATTTTTCCTAGTTCAAGACAAAAGAATCGCCAGCTCACTAACCTCCTCCAGAGTAGTTTCAGAGATGCCATAGCTGGAAATGCCAAGATCAGAAAGACGGTCATCAATTTCATGGAACAGCTCCACAAAAGCTCCCTCTTTAGCAGCTTTGTATGGTAAGACATAGGTTAATTCATGGCCTATGTCCTCCACTAGTCTCGCCTCAGGAACATGCTTCGTAATGAGATTTGAAATTGCAGAGACATCTAGACAAACCAAATGCAAAAGATAGTTTTGTTCTGGTTACTGCTCATTACGTGGATAAAAGAGCTCAGCCTGAAAAATCTTGCCTAAAGAAAAGGAGGAGAAATGGGACCTCTCTGGAAAGAAGCTCATTCCCATGAAAAGTCTTACTTCTTTTTACAAGCCTGAATAAAAGCCTGGACCCAAGCCTGGTTATACTTTTTATGTGGAGAACTTGGGAGAGCTTTTACACGCTACTGGAAGACCTGCAAATCATTGACGTAGAGCTCACCAACATTACATATTGCTAACAAGCCAAACAACTACATTATCTTTGCTTATTAACTCTCAGGACAGCTTGAATTCAAAATGACTTACTGAAGAAAAGCATTCCAATATTTACTGATTTTAAAATACCATTGCTGTGAATTTAATAAGCGCCCAAGACTGTAGCTACATAGGGGCAACAAGGTCAAGGCAGCTGTCCAAGGTGAACTACAGAGCAATGTCAACTGGAATTCAATCTTAAACTCTTTTTCAAGCCTCACCTATTGTCAGTGTGTCACTTTCATGGTCACTGCCAAGGCCAGCATCAGAGCTGCTCTGGGAGACACTGTCATCCTGGTCACAAAAGAGAAGACAAACATCATTTCCTGCTCTTTATTCAAAATGGGGCCCACCAGATGTTACACTCTAAATAAGTTCAACCAGAAGCTGCATATGGTGACGTAGCACTGCAAAGGGCTGAAATAGAAGTAAGGGGTCATGGATATAGAAGTGAGTGTTACAGAAGGGTACTTCACCTATTTTGTGTTTCTCTGATTAGCCTTGGACCACTGGCATTGAAAAACCACAATGCAGATGTATGTCCCATGCAACAGTTTAACCAGACATGGTCTGGCACAGCACACACCAAACGGGTAACACTTCTTCCAAAGAAAAGGGACTTCCCTTTGACACATTCTACCACGTAAAATCTTAGCTGCTGCTTCCCAAAAGCCTAAGGTTTCATGAAGAAAGAATAAACATGATCAGAAAAGGCCAGCTGTACCTTTTTCAGATAGGAAACTGTGCTGCTGCTGTTTCGGCAGGAGCTCAGAGAGGAATCCACATCCTTTTTGACCAGGGTCAAATAATAGCCTGTTCCCAGCTGGTTCTTCAGGAAGAGAGAAGAGCCAACACAGCAGAGCTTGCCATGAGAAATTATGGCAATTCGGTCCCCCAGAATGTCTGCTTCATCCATGTGGTGTGTGGA
>VZTN01016932.1:23216-77398 GCA_013400515.1 Erpornis zantholeuca | reverse complement strand
CTGTATCTTGCCATGAAGTTGGATAGGAGGTTGATGCCACAAGTTTGGCTCCCTTTAACAAGACTAGGAGTATGCAGAAGATTCACAACTGCCACCATGGGTTTATTCTTCTCACTGTCTGCTGGTTCTCATTGTGCTCAGCAAAGGCAGGTTTAATTTCATCTCTGCAAGGTTGGTTGCATGGAGTAGAACAGGACATTGCTAAACACCAAGGGTGATTTTCTGACTTTAGCTGCCCTCATAATCCAGTAAAAAAGTTTGTTCATGAATTCTGACAAGAATAGGAGGAGAAAGGAATACAGAGGAGAGATCTGAACATCCTTGTCCTGCATTGTCTTTGTTCATTACTCAGTACAAGTAATGATAGATTTGCAAAGACACATTGCTCTTTTGAGAACAGTCATGAATCAGATGGATTTCATTTTGCCTTCCACAAAATATTCATTAAGAGTAAAGGACCACATACCTTGCCGATACTTCAGAAGCAGTTCCCATATCCCTCTGCGAGAATAAGGATCCACCCCAGCTGTAGGCTCATCCAGAATGACAACCTTGGAGCCACCAACAAATGCTAAGGCAACAGAGAGCTTCCTCTGCATGCCACCTATCAAGCACACGAAGAAAGACATTTTCAGGCTGATGCAGACACAAGTGGGACGGCAATACTTGCAGCATGGTGGATAATGGGTGCTCTGAAAGAACAAGTATTGCTGCTGTTTCAGACCTTCAGGGTCCCACCAATTTCTGGACAATGGATAATTCATCTGGATAGGCTTTCCTCAATGCAGTCTAAGTCTCCTTCTACTGCAGGGAACCACACCTTGCATGCCCTTCCTTAAGTGCTTTATACTATCTCAGCACCAGGGATAGCAAGACACCAGCTTGGAAGCCTAACCATATTTGAGGATCCGGAACACAGGCCCCCAGAGCCTGAGCTGCAGAAATAAGTCCCCATGAGACTCCCCTTTCATGGAAGTGTTCCAGAGGCAAAAGCAAGGAAGTATATTGCACTCCTCAATACTAAGGCCAACTGTGGTCATCTGCTCTCTCTCCCCAAAGTCAAATGTGCAGTCGGTACTGACACTTGAATAAGACAAAGGTGTCTCACTCCCTGTAGTACGTGGTGCAGACTGATACAGGAATTCTGCCCCTCCTGAACAAAGGAGAAGGACACTCCAGGTCACCAACTGAAGGGGCAGAAATCAGCATAAGGAATGCATATATGGTTCATGAACAGCAAGGGAAAAGGAGACTATGGTTAAAGCCACTCCCACCTAAACTCATAAATCCCAAATATATTAGTAGCTTTGGAGAACACAGAGTAAATGCAGCCGACCTATGTCATGATGGAAACAAATACAAAATACTCAGAGAAACTGAGTGACTTGTTGTGGCCATTAGATAGCTTGAGACAGTGCAAGATTGTGACGTTTACTATGATATACTGATTAGGTACTGAATAACTGACTTCCTTAAATGCTTAATTGTATAGTAGTCTATATATAATTGTATGATCCCATCAAGGTCCATAACACAGCCTCTGCAAAAGCCAATGGAGTGTTTCTGAGGCTGAAAAATGTAAAAGATCTGAACCTACCAGAGAGTCTGCTTGTCCTAGCTTTCAGTTTGTGAGGCAAACCAACATCTGTTGCCATCTGCTCCATCTCCTCTTTCACCTTCTTTTCCGGCAGCCCTTTGAGCCGAGCATAGAACCAGATGTGTTCCTCTACAGTCAGCCTAGGGAACAAATGCAGCCTCAGGGCACAGCTGAACACATCATGCTGGGATTCATCCCTTATATTAGCATTACTGCAGGGATTTGCCTTTGCTCAGAAAAACATCTTTCAAGGCTGAGGTTTCAGGAAGGAGCCATAGACTGGGTGTGCTCAGCTTGGGCCTGACTTCAAGGTGTGGCTCTAATCAGCACCCATGTAAATAATCCTTCTTTAAGGGTGCTGGACAGTATCACAAACAACCCAAATCACCAGGGAAACACTTGGTCTAGCTGAGTGGAGTAGATTATTAACAGACGTGAAAGATGAAAGCATAGGCTCTTGCTGATCACTCCCAGGCACTTAGGAATGTGCTAATAAACAGAATGTTCCTGTACCAATCCCACACCACCCCATTGTCTCGCACCATGCACACATAAAAAAAGGACTGTCAAAGCTGAAAGCCAACTGCTGTATCCTAGAGAACCCAAAATTCTGTTGGATAGCACCCGTTCTGTGTCTCCCAGGTGATACTCACAAGTCAAACAGCACATTGTGTTGTGGACATACTCCCAAGTTCTGCCTGATGGTGCTCAACTCAGAGCGAATATCTTTGCCCAGGATGAAGGCTGTACCCGAAGTTGGGGGGAACAAGCCAGTCAAAATAGACCTGAAAATAAAATAGAACAGATAAGCAGGTTCTGTCACTAGGAAACAGCTGCTGCGCCTGCCAGGATGGCTGAATTAAGAGTAGGTGGAAACCCTAGGGAAATCCTGTATCAAGAAAGTAGCCTGAGAAACATCTCACTAATGGATTAAAAAAAACCCCAAAACACAATTCAGCTCCAGTAGTGATCGAAGAACACCCACATGGCTGCTTGAAAGAAAGATTTTTTTCCTCTAAAAGCTTCTTGTTCTTTCAGTACCCACTTGCTTTTACTGGTAAGTCAGAATCACAAATGGCATTACTACAAAATGCTGCCTATAGATTCATTTGACTCAGCCTCAACTCGAACTCCCTTCAGTTCCAGTCCCCTGTATCTGTGAGGCAGCAGCACAATTAGATAAAATCAGGAGAGGCACTCTAGTCTGTACCAGTTTGCACACTGCAGTTCTATGGCTACCTCTACTATATGGATAGAAGTTACAGTATTCAGTCACTTCCCACTGTCTTAAATTATTCTTTTGTTCTTACATGGTAGTAGTTTTCCCTGCTCCATTATGTCCCAGAAAGGAGGTGATTTGTCCTTCATAGAAGTTAAGTGTGAGACCATCTACAGCAACTTTCTTGCCATCACGGTAAACCTTGACCAGGTTCTGGATGGAAACACCAAGACTCAGATGCATCGGCTCTTCTTCCTTGCAAACTGGAAGAAAACACAGAAAACTTGAGAGATATGATAGGTTTTAACAGAAATTGCATGGGAGTTTTAACTGACAATTCATTCAGAAAAAGGCAGACCTTAACACTTCACTTGAGAAAGACTGTGTCCAGCACTTACCTTCTGAAGACCCCTTCTGGTCAGGATGGGGGTGCTGCCTGTCCTGTGGTTCCTCCCCAAACCAATAGGACTTCGTAAAAGGAAAGTACCAGGGTCTGGGAATCCCATACTGGCCTAAAAAGAAAAGCATTACATGAGTCTGACTGCATCTGTCCCTTTTCTTTTATTAGCTTTCAGGACAAGAAGGGAAGTACTCCACCTGCAGTAAGCCTCCAGGTGAGGAAAGACTAAGAAGAAATCCTTCTGTATAAAGACATTGACAGACTCTGGGTAAGAGACATCTAACTTCACTTTAGGGTTAAAAACGCTCTACTGGAAGGTGCTAAGCAGCACATGAGGTACTGATACTCTTAACTCCTCCCTTGCAGAACAGACTGTGAACTTTAGAAGAGGAACAAGTGAAGCACAGCAAAGCTTCGGGGGTTAGATCAGCTATGGCTGCAGCGGGGTCATGCTTCTGTGCTGGGCAACACTCACTGCTATTAGCAAGCAACAACCTCGCTCTGACACTGGTTTAGCTCCACGACCTTTCTACAGCTCTGCTTAAAAAGGGGCCAAATTTGCAAGTGAGAAGGGTGAAAGGATTTATTAAAAAGCCTTAAGACACGATTATCCCTCAGAAGCAGACCTCACCTGGGAAAACAGATTCAATGTACCAAGTCATGACTCCATACAGGAAGGTATCAAACAGCATCATGACAGCCGATGTAGTGATGCTAAAGCCGTCTTCTTCCAATGGGCTCTCAAAGAAGTTGTCCCACTGAACACCAACTCCCTGCTCCTCGAACAGTGCAAAGTACTCGCAACCGAAACCAAAGGCTACAGGAGACAGCAGGCTCTGAAAATGGGAGGCATGAACATGCACTGAGTTTTTTACAGTCACTCTCCAATTAGTCATCTCAGTTGTAGCACAATGCTAAGGGATATTGTCCATATGAAAAGTCAAATCTCCAAGGACTGTCACCGTATTTGCAGGTACAGAGTGGCCAATTTGGTCTAGGCTTCAATAAGTCCTGAAATCTCTGCTGGACCTCCATCCAGAACTGTTTGTTTCCCTATTTTCTTTCCCTTACTCTTTGCATTTCCCTGCAAAGGAACAGGTTGCTAACAGTCACCCTCTCTGGACAGGTAAGCAGTGCTGTGCAGAGGAAAGGCAGGGGGTTCCTTCAGCCTGCATGTCTGGTGGTACAGCATCACAGCATACAGAGATCAAGGCAGTAGTACAACTTAGTGCTTAGTACAACTGCATTACTTCTACTCTCAAAGCCAACAAAACCCTCCCAGCAGCTTCTACCAGGTTCAGTAAACCTCTTCATCAAGCCCAACCTTTACTTAGACTCTTACACTGAAAATCAACCTCCCATTGCCACTTCCCCCCTTGTAACAGTGTCCAGGTAGAGAGCTGCTGAGTGCCATAGTGGTGGATACCCAGTACCCAGGAGGGTTTCATCAACACTCACCGCAAAAATCTTGAGTGAGAAGCTGATATGGTCCTGCCAGGCAACACACAGCACATAAGGCAGGTACAGCGTGAAGTAGACAATGCCCCCACAGGCAGCTGCCAGGTTGGCCCTGGAGAACACGGTGCTGATGAGGAAGCACTGGAGGATGGTCACAACGCCAAAGATTGAGAGGAAAATGAACACCACACTAGGGTCGCTGTAAGGCAGCAGATTCCCCATCTGGCAGGAGAACAACAAGAGCATCAGGCTTTGAAAGGGCTCTCCAAGGTACCTCTGTTATAGCCAGCTCTGCAGAGCTGCTGCTCAGGGGAGATGGGGCATCCAGCAATTTGCACAACAGCCTTCCTAAAAGTGAGACAGTACCAGAGGTATCTTTTGAAGAGAACTGAATCTACAGCATTGCCTCCCACCTTTTCAGCCATACAGTCCTGTTGTTCCAAAGTCCTGTTCCCAAAAAGCGTCTGGTCAACACACACCCAAGAACTCCTCCCCCAGTGTGTCAGTGCAGACCACTGCTTAGCAGGCTCTAAATGCTCTAGAGTCCACTGCCACAGGCCAAATCAGGCAACTCACCTTCAGGATCAGCACCAGCAATCCTGCACTCATCAAGAGAGGGACAAGGCTGCTAATGAACCAGCTTAACCAAAGGATGCCATTGTCAAGTCCCATAATCCTCATTGTTTCTTTCAGGCGGGCTTCCTTCTCATACACAATGCCCTTAATTATCACAGCCACTGAGTAGATCCAAGCTAGTGTCATGAAGAGAGGCATGGAGCGGCTCATAACACGCAGAAATCTGAGAAAATGAAGGAAAGGGGTCAGGAGAGCTGAGTGAGAAACATCACTGCAATTTCAGGTACCACTTCAAGGGCTATCAGAGCATAGTGACAACTAAGGCTTCACTGCACAAAGCAGCTGATGTGCAAAGCCTGACACAGGATCTGTGTCTCACCATGAGGTGACACGGCTGGGTTTAGAGCACATCACCAGTTAGAAATGGGGACTGGAGCTGCAACTGTCACTCAGTGGAAGAGTGGGGGCATAGAGCTGCCTTGCCTGGGGACTGCTCTCAGTTGTTCTCTTTCTCCTCTCCCGTGCCTGTCTGTCTGCTTTTTTCACCAGTACTGTTTTAGTACATGCATCAGATGTGGGGATATAGTCACACCTCAGGAAGGCACTTTGTATGTTCAAGTCCAGTACTGCCAGTCCCTCTCCTGGGCTGGACTCTGCATGGCATTACGTATTTTAAATCCTTCATGTGGGTGTCCTAATTCCAGGGATTAGGAACACTATTGAGATTGCCTCCTCACTGATAATATGGACATAAACCATGCCTGAGGAGTGACAAAAGCCCATGCCTCCCAAGCTCCTCCTCCTGGGAGCTTTTGAAGCAGCCTGCATACATACACGTCATCCACATAACATGGATAGGGCATCTGCTGCACATAAACTCCTGTCTTCTTCTCCGTGCCTGTCTGAACCCTGATGATGGCCTGTTCTACCACATCCTGCAGGTAGACAAAGCCTCCCCAGACATAGCGCATGTCCTCAAAGGGGTCAGCACGGGGTCCAGGATCCCAGTACCTGCAGCAAGGAAATAAGACCTTTCCATTAGAAATCCTCCTCACCACATCCTTTGCAAGAATTTGTTCATAAAGTAGGATGTCAGGGCTCACCCATCCTTGATCTTGTTGGTCCTTTCCACATTATCAATGTCCATGCGTATCTTGTATTTCACATGTTGAGGAAGGTCTGTGCTGTCAGGAGCTATTTCAGTGAAGACTATGCCAGCCCAGAACCTCCTTTCATCCAGAAGCTCCAAAGACTTGTTTATGAGCTGGACTTCAGTGGGCACAGGCTCCAGTTTGTCCAAGTTGACACACTAGACAGGGACAGAATTGGAAGCACTTATGGGATACACTGCCAAATCATAATGTACTTTGTTTAGGTGCAGGGTGGAGAAAAAGAAGAGAACTATCCAATGGTAATACCACATCCAAGAAGAAGACACCACAATTCACCTATCTTGCGATGGTTTGCTGCAGCCCAGCAAGTTGCAAGAGTTGTCATTGCTGCCTGCTTCACAGTCACTTACCACTCAAATATATATCACTGAGAAATACCCCAGCAAAGGGATTTTCTCTACAAGAGGTTAGGTAGCACCTACAGGATCTTATCCAAGTATCAATTTCCATACATAGTCTTATTTCCTCTGTTACCAATATCCAAGTCTGATTGAAAGCCTCTGAATATCAGTGGAGAGACCTGAAGGCTTTGGACCAGGCCCTTAACAGGCCCTGGCCTGTTTCTGTTTGCACTTATCTCCCAAGATGATGAGGCAACAATTAAAAACTAATTTTGTTTCCTCAGTTTAAAGCAGCTTCACCACAGTCCCCAGATAAATCCCAGATAGAAGTATGAGCTGCTACACTGCTAAAGACAGCAGCAGCTGCCAGTCACCCAGTAGCAGAAGGGCAGAAAACCACACGCAGTGACAAAAGCAAAAACTTCAAAACCAAGGCCTACAGTTAGGTTCCTACATCTGTACTTAGGCATCTGAATAAACGATAGTTTTCTCACAGGCTACTCAGGCCTACTAATGCCTGGTTGTGTCCAGAAAACAGACAGAGGAACATCTAATCTTCCCTTTCCAGAACACCCAACAGCATGAGTGGAGACCAAGCTGCTGCCCTCCCCAGCTCCTTGCCCACACTAACAGGATCTCACCTCCATGAAGCGGGAGATGGTCTGGATAGCCCGGTCGGTCTCATTGAAGGCATCCACCCAGGTGTACAGAGAGCCATTTTCTGTCTCAAAGTCCTCTGGATTGTTTGACAGGAAACGGGCAACATCCTCCACCGTCCAGTTGGAAGCCGGCAAGGGCAGGTGCCAGAGGGCTTTGCCTTTCAGCAACGTCTGCAGATATTTTGTTATCAAAGGAGAAATTGTTGTGAAAATTAAAGTCAGATCTCCTCTCTCATAATGAAAACAAGCACTATCAGGGAAAACTATCAGGTTAAAAAGGTGCAGGGAGAGGCCCTCTGTTATACCAAGAAGACCAGAACAGTGGGGCCCTTCCTCCCTCCTGCCCACTGAGAACGATGAGCGACCCTCGGCACAGCTACACCTTATCAGTGGGCTTTGCAGGCTGGCTGGCTGCCTCCATGTCCTGCCACTCGTCTCCCAAGGAGAGGGCAGCAGAGAGCCACGCACAACTCTGCACCCCACACATGCAAATCAGGAAAGAGTGAGATGTGCTTGTTCAGCAGAAATGCATTTGGCTAATGCTGGTTGCCAAGATCTGCTCACTTCTCCCAGACATTTCACTGCTCCTGGCTGGGATGGAGACAGACTGAGGCATGGCCAAAGGCTCAATGGTCACTGTGCTGAGCAGAAATACCAGCACCAGAGGCCAGGTCATTTTCATACTTCGCTTTTGTGCCACCAGGGCTGGCTGAAGCAGTCCCGTACAGCCATGATGTCCTGCCTTTGTCCTCTTGTCAGGGACAGTGTTGTCTTCAGCTGGTTTAACTGCTAGCTTTCTGAGGACAGGCTATTGTATGCACAATGCCTAGCACAAGTTCAGTGCCAGGCAGAAGCACCCATCACTGAAGCAGAAACCAGTCCATGGGGCAGACAATATAAGGCCAGGCAGGAAGGGAACAGTAATTGTAAAGGATAAAGTTGAACTGAATTCAGGGAGATAAAAAGACAAACATGCACAAGAGAGAAAACAGCAAAAATCCTTATGATTAAGAACAGAAAATTAATTTTTTGCCACAACAAAAATTAAAGAGAGATAAAGAGCTTGCCCGTACTCTGCTGTTACCAGCAAACCAGAAAGTAGTGGGTCACCCAGTTACACAAACAGCTTTGCAAACTGGAAAAACAGAACAGACCAAGCTAGCAAATGGAAACATACAAGAAGGAAATCCAAGCAAACAGGAATTGGATGTCCTGTGCTCTCTTCTCATTTAGTCTCCAAGGTTAACTTCTGCCACCATCCCCAGCAGAAAGGACACCATGCCTGCAGGGAAATGGCTCAACCTCATCTTGTTCAGTTCCAACATAAAAGCTCCTTAAACCTAGGGGCACATGTCATCCTTCCTGAAGTTCACAGGCACATTAGCATCAAACTAGAAGTGGCAGGGATAGGCAAGCAAAGCACTTTCCTCTCCTTCAGCAGGAAGAAATATGCCAAACAGACTGTACAACCCAGAAAGTTGAGAGGTGATGGCTGCTGAACGCAGCAGCATGGGAACTGAATGGGATGCAGTCTGGGATCTGCCATGGCACTGACAATGAATGACTCCTACTTGTGTAAACGTCAACAGGTGACAACAAAGGGACCCTTACTGTAGTATACTACACTGGTATAGAGAAGACCAGATTGCTGGGAAGGGAAGATCAATAATTAACTACCAGAGGCAACAGTGTTAACAAGCAACACAAAATATAAAACCAGAAAAGCCATGGGCTCACTAAAATAAAAAAATAGGAGTAACATTTTTCAGAGGACATCACTGCAAAACAATGTTTTGGACCTTCATTTTCTGCCTGAGCTTTGCAACAATCTGTTTAACTGTCTCTGGCACTCCAGTATGTCATGTTAATGGAGAAGTACAGGTCACAGATTATTCAGCAGAGCATTACACTGGGGTAGAAAAAGAAATTCAAGGTTTCTAAGACCTGGGGAGGTCTCTGTACACAAGAAGGTACACTATGATACCCAATCACCCGTGTTGCAGAGACAGCTGGAAAAACTACTCTACAGTTGTCCCTCTGTTTCTCGATCCCAGTTTTACATCACCATGCTTCCAAAGACATCGGCACAGGGTGCAAAGACCCACCCCTCAGAGCTGCACCTGAGGAACCATGGTGACACTCTCATAACACATTAGGGCAACACTGTGGACAAAACAGAGGCCTCATTTTCCAACAGAGGCAGATTAGAAACGGGTGTTAAATGTGCACTGCTCCTGTTTTCAGGAGTTTGTTACATGAAGGAAGGAATGACAAGCATAATGCAAGACTACTACAGTAAAAATCTCTTTCAAGAAAGGGTCCTATCCATATTTATCTGCCCAATTCAGCACTGAAGCACTGTGAAGCACCATGTAAAATAAATATTTCATCATTTATTGCGAAAAACAACAGCAGTGGTTCTGGCAAGGACATCATACTGACCCGAATGAGATCCATTTCCTGACTACTTTCCATAAATGTCCAAATCTTTGGGCTTATCTCCTCCCACATTCCCCCAAGGTCACGAAACACACCCAGCTCCTGGAATGTCCTGTTCACCTGTCACAAAGAAGAGAGGAAGGTTATTTCCAAAAGCTGGCAGAGACCCATCATGGGCTGAGAGGGTACACTGAGCCTTTAACAGTAAGTGCATGAGAGTGAGAGACTAGGAAGGTTGTGCTCTTGCAGGCAATCCTTTCTAGGCTTCTGTTTGGGTCCAATTAAACTAGAGGGGATCAGCTGCATAGCCAGAGGACATAGCTCATGCTACATTACCAGAGGACAGGGCTAGAGTTACCTCAGACATGACCTTCCTTACGGCTGGCGTATCTGGAGTATACAAGATCTTCCCAATCAGCAAGGGTTTCAAAGCCCTCCAGATAATCCTGGAAAGCGGGCTGGATTCCAGGTTCTTCATTATCTCATTGCAGTAGGGTGCTGAGGGAGAGTACAAAAGTGAGTGGCTGAACAGCACAGTGACAAGTGCAGAAGGCATAGAGCTTCAAAAACAATCAAAGCTGAAAGCAAAGCATTCTTTCCAGACACAAACTCCCTCCTTTACTGCAAAGCTCCACAAAAAGCTCCTTTTAGCCCAAGCCTGCACAGTCTGCCCATGAGTGAACATGGAGAAACTAGGTAACTTCCAACACTAAAAGCCACAGAACTAGTTCTGCAACACTCCCAGAACCCCAGTGCATGGCACAAACTGAATGTGTCCAGAAAAGGTCAGATTTCCAGAGGCTGCACATGACTGTACTCCCTCTCCCACTAAAGTTGGTCCACTGCACAGCTTTCTGTGGACTCTACAGAAGGTCCTTGGGAGACTCTCCAGGTTGATAACTTACTGGCTTTAAGGACACATGCAGGACAACATGTGCATGCCTTTCTGAAACAGCAGTGAACATGTCCCTCAGGACCAGGTGCTTTTATCTCTGGAAGTTTGGAAAACACTAGTGATGGCAATCATGAAGTATATGGGATGTCAGATGGTGCCACTGTTACACTTACTTGTGGAGTTATCATAGAAGTTAATCACATCATCCTCAGTGCTGTTGCCTCCAAACAGTGCTTTGTAATTGTTATCCTCATACCAGTTGAGGGATTTAATTTTGAGCCCTCCACCCTCAGGGTGGCCGCACACAATGCGTGACACAGCCTGATAGATCTGCGTAGAGGAGTTTGAAGCATTCACATTGGTCAGGAACATCACCTCTTGCCTCATATCACTCCAGCTCTTCATGCTCAGCAGCTGGAGGGGAAGGGCAGAGAAAAGAATGGAAGCAAGTATTGAACAGGATTAGTAAAAGTTCTTTCCATACGCCTTCAAATCACAGAACAGATTTCTGAACAGATGAGAATCCCCTCAAACACAACATCAAGTGCAAGAACCAGGGAAAACATTTCCCCACCACCACAATGAGAGACTGTAGAAGGAAGTCTCTTCTGTGAAAGTATTTGGAATGCATCCTTGCCAAGTTCTTCACTCTTGAGTTTTCTCCTCCAGTGCTGTGAGTGGTTCCTGGCCTCCTTGCCCTCTAACATGGAAGCTGCATCTCCTCCTGTTTGCAGTGTGGTTTACATTCCAGTGGAGTACCCTCACAAGGACCAGTGGGGTGGGGTGCATTGAGTCAGAACAGGAATTAAAGGAACACCAAGTGACTGCACCTCATGGGTCACAAACTGGATGAGCTACAGGCCACAGCAGCGTCATCTGGCACAATTCCACCAAGCCTCCACTGAGTTACACCAGGCAGCCAGTTTGACCTCCCAGATTTGGCATTGCTGATTCCTGCCCCAGAAACTCCTTGCCCCATTGTCAACAGCATTCCCAGAAAATCCTTGAAAAAAACAAGCCCTGCTGCAGCCAGGAGCCTGAATCCATGCAGCCAGTCACAGCAAGGAGCCTTCTCCTGCCCAACTGACCTGACACCAGTGCAACCAGCCAGAACTATTAGTACCTCCAGACTCATTTGAGTGGCAAAAGCTAGACAACATGCCTGCAATGTGTCATGAACAAAAGCACCCTGCCTTCAGCCTGAGACACTCACTGCATTAATGCTGCTGTACTCAGGCATGGCCAAGCTCACCACAACAGGAAAAGCAACCTGCATGAGCACTGGTTTCATGCTGCACTGGACTGTTGCTCTCAGATCCCCTGTCTCGAGATCATCACCTCTCAGAACATCACCTCTTTGATGGCAACAATAAGTGGATATTATGAAAAAATAAGACAGAGGCAAGAATCTAGGCTACTTCTTCAAAGTAACCTTCAGGCTTCTATTTCTTTTCAGCTCAGGGAACTTCTATTTCCTAACCCTCAATGAATTTATTCCATGGTAAACTCTTAGAAATTAGAACATCCACAACTGTTTACCATTCAACATCACAGGAAATAACCTCTTCTCTCTGCTTAATTTGGCTATGGTTATCTTCATTTGGAGCCATGTGGTTTTGTTTTTTGTTTTGACTGCAAGAGACAGTGAACATTCAATCCCTGTCTCTTCTTCATGTGCCACTACAGGTCTCTATCATACCCCCAACTCATCTCCTTTCCAAGCTGAACAGTCTCAGCCTATTCCCTTGTTCCTTTTGTGAAAGTCATTCTACTTCTAAATGTCCTAACTGGCCTTCTCTGAACTTTATTCCACTTCTGTTATCCCTTTTCAGAGAGTAAGAGCTTAAATCTGTGTTCTGTATCAAAGGGTTTTATAAAGTATCATGGTAAAATGCTACAGCTACTTCTCTATCCCTTTTTAAGTGTTTTCTAGAATTTTATCAAATTCCTGCTACAAAAGTATCAGGTGACATTAACTTGGATGTTCTTACTGTGCTGCCCAGAAGAGGCACATGCACTTAAGAGAGCAAGCAGAACTGCTGAGACACCTATTTGAAACTGCTCATCAGCTGCATCCCAGGAGCAACTTTAGATGCTGTGGTCCAACTGTCCTGTTTTTAGGGACAATAATAGTCAAAGACCATCTGCTACTTTTGCTCACTGTGTATTGGTCTGTCACTTTTGATTAAATAAAATGCAGATAACCAAAGCCTAAGGCAGGTGGTAAAGCCAGCCAGCAACAATGCTGAAAGCAGCAGTGTGCTGGAACAATTCAATCCAAGTTCACCCAAGAAAAGCACACTCGACACTCTTTGGCCTTACAGTGGGAGGTAAACCTGACCCTTTGTGTTCCTCTGTAGCACTGTGCATGTTTTAGATGTGCCAACATCTGGAGAAAAATTCTTGGTGCTAAACAACAGCTACTATGTGCCACCTACACAAGGAGCCTCTATTTTCAGATGCTAAAAGCACATGACACACTGATACAATGGAAGACAGTTGTGAGAACAGCAAAAACCTGAGTGCACGTGTCCAGAGTGACTGATTCAAGTGTACTTTCACATCCTTGCTACTCACTGCTGTCTTTGCCTGCAGCCTGGTGCCACTCGCCCTGGTTCCACAGGTTCGGGGTGACATACAGGACATCATCATCATGGGACATGAATGAAAAATGTCACAGCTTTTGTTTGTTACACATGCTCATGTAGATTTTTGGATTTGATGATTCCTCACCCAAAGGGCCAAGGCTGCATTTCAAGTGTGACAGTCTGAGTGTGCAATTCAAAGGAATCCCTTGGGAAGTTTTTGCTATCTTAGGTAAAACAGCTCATTTTTCCTCAGCAAAACAGCAGCTGCTTTAGGTAAAGTACTATAAACTCCCTAACACAATGAGCAAAGGTACTCAATAGGAAGTGCAGCTAATTCCCCATGAGCAAGTGTTAACCATTTTGAAGGGGAATTGCACTGGCAAATACATTTCTACATATTATATGAAACAGTTTGAGCAAGGAACTTTGTTTCCTCTTTGGCACCAGCAAATTTATAATTCACATGCACAGCTGATCTTTTTACGCCTCTGGAAGCAAGTATGCCATACATGAAGGCTTACCAAGCTATTTCTTCTCCCAAGACATCAGACTTGGCTCCCTAAGTGTTTTTAAATAATCGTCCTTGCTCTTGGTGTTTAATCTACCCTCCGAGAAGTTGATTTACAGAGTCCAAGGACACAGATCCCATCAATCCCCATACTCCAAGACAAATATTTTGTTCAGGCCATTTTCTAATTAAAATTCCCTGCAAGAAATGCTCCTAGACATGGCACAAACAATAGTTCTCTCCACCCCCTCAAGCTGCTGCCCTTTGAAACAAGGGAGCAAGTCCCTCCTTTTGAAACAGAAATCCGCCTGACAGACAATAAGAAGTAACTTTCGGTCAAGCCATCTGGAGCAGCTCATGCTGTACACATAGCAAAAAGCTGCCTTTGTTTGCACAGCAGGGCAGAATAAAAGGTAGTCCTACCCAAAACAGCTGCCAAGCAAAAGGCACGTTACCCTGGGACATTTTCGGCCACATCAGCAAACTGAGTATCACGTGGTTTCAATTATTTTTATCCCAGACGAGAAAAAAAGGCAAGCTTAAATGACGTAACAGGAAACAGCTGTAGTCAAACTCTGAAGGGCAGCCTCCCTGCTAGCAGCAAAAGCCCTGCCGTGGTCCTAACTGAAGCCAATCCTGGAATCCTCTAAATTTCAGTGCGGAGGGGACTGCGCGGCAGGTTGCAGGGCTCGGGGAGGGGTGCGTGCCAGGAATTGCTGGCTGGCAGGCGGGCTGCCGGCAGCTGCCCCTCCGTGGGAGTGCGGCGCACGCTAACCTGGAGTGACCCGCTCGGGTGCGCGGCCCGCGGGTTACTGCCGGTCACGGGCGCCCCGCGCTCGCTCTGCTGCGAAGACGGAAGACTAGCGAAGGGAGGAGGAGGAGGCGGCGGCGGCATTGTTTAGCTTAGATGGTTGTGATTTCTGCTCCAGGGAGAGAATGTTTTCGACTAATAGCAGCACTTCAAAGTCAGAGCCAGACAAAAAAACTAGGATAAGTTTCTGACTCAACACCCACCCCCCTGCACCCCAGATTTGGACTTCTGACTCATACTTGGGTACTATGGGCTTTTTTTCTTGATCCATCATTTCACCTGCAAAAACAAATACCTGCAGTCTCTAGAACGTCAATTTGACTGTGCAGATCTCTGTTTATGTTTAGTGTTGTGATGTCAGTGTGCTGAGTGCCACACAAGACTGGAAAACAATCTCTGGCCCAAAAAAAGCAAGATAGATAAAGAGGAAACCACAGCTGATAGCTACTATTTTAAATTATAACAGCCACAGCTTCTTTTCCACATGCCATATCCTCACTGCACATGAAACCCAGTAGATACAACCTTGAGTTGTAATAACCTTGACATGCGTTGGCAACTGAAAGGTAAAAAACAGAAAGGAAAGCCTCAACATGCAGTTTGCAAGGCACTACCTGGCAGCAGATACACTGCAAACCCAACAGTTGTGTCACTGCTGAGAAGGCAGAACATTACAGAAAACGTCCTAATTCCTGTTACAGTATCTGTAACTTGAAGTGCCAAGAGGTTGCAAAGTGCATGCTGCCTGTTCTGACACAGGGCAAATAGCTGTAGGATGGGGAAAAGTTTCAAAACAAGACAAGGATTTGGCTTTGAGTTGCCTCTTGTACTTGATCACAGGTTAAGATAGCAACCACAGTGATGCGTTCTCCCGACACAAAGGCTCTTCTTACCTCTTTAACAAGCTTCCCAATGCTCTCTCTCAAAGTTTCCACAGTTTCTGAGAGATCCCACAAGGAGGAATTGAAAGAAAGTTGTCTCTGCAGGAAGACAGAAAAGGAAACTAGAAGTTACTGCAAAGCACAAGCAACGAAATTAAGCTCTTGTAAACATTCTTGTATAGAGCAGTGAGGACTGTTTACATGGCAAAAGTGCTTGGTGGGGAAGACAGAGCTGGCTTTCTGTGTAACCTTGAATTTAAAACACCATGGGCTTCTTCACCCTGCAACATGATAGGATCACGCCTTTCTCTTTTCACAGATTAAGTGCATAGACGCCATAACCAGAACCATACCAACAAAATGTTAAATGCGTGGACGTACACTCACAACGCAAAAGATGACTTGCATTCCATGTCACAAAACAAGCACAGTATAAAGCACATGGAGTCCTGAAACCCTGCAAGCCAGTGCTAAGAAGGGGATGCAAAATCAGCACAGTGCAGGAAAAGACCATTTGGTGGACACAAGTTTTCAGTGAGAGTACACAGATACCAGCTCCGATACAAAGAACTCCCTAGTGCAGTGTACATCATCATCATCACCCCTCAAGTCCTCCCATCAGGCCTTGATATTCTTTATCTAAATGAAGGGAGTATTTTAAAACAAACAGGTTCCAGGAAATAGCTGGCATGCACTGTCACCAAAGAGCAAGACTGACAGGCTTCCAGAAATGGAAGGCACAGCTTTCAGGAAGTCACACTGAAGACAACTCCTTATTTCCAATTGCTCTATATGTAACTGGTGGCCTAGGGGTCGTGGGGTTCTTTTCCTTGTGGGGTTCTTTTCCTGTTCCATTCATGTATCTGGATTATCTTGGAAAACACTTCAGCACAATCCTCTTTTCAAGGGAATGAAGTTTAAAATAAATTCCTACAATTTCATGTTAGTAGCTCTACACTGCAGCATTTGAAAGCATACTAAAGTAACAGCATTGCAACACGCAGATGAACAACCAAGGCCCTTGATTTTAGCATGCATCTTTTGAGCTGAATCTCTTCCTTTTCACATCTTTCCTAGGGAAATATCTGGAAACAAAGTCTGGAGGTTTTCACTTGTTCCACTTGATCTGGTGGAGACTGGTAAGACCTGGTCAGTACCAGCTGGTGTAAATGGGCGCTGTTCTGCTGATCTGCTGGGATGTTTAAAATTCAGCTAACTTTTCTGAGTGCACAGTTAGTCTTTGCTCCACAGACAGTTGCAAATTCAGGGAGGACCTCTCTAACCTCTATGGATTTCAACTAAATGGAGTCCTTAAGGTTTAGATAAATAAAAACATATCATCTAGAAGAAAAGCAGTTTAAAATCCCCAAAGGCTTTGACCTTCAATACACATTCAAAGAAATTTAGCCAGCAGATATCAAAGCCACATATCTGCTCTACCACTACTACTTTAGCAATAAGATGAGGTAGAAAGTTCTAGGTTTATGCAACAAGAGATGTTCTTGCACAGCTTCTTATACTTCATCAATATCCACACAAATTTGTGTTCACTGCATTCAGAGGTGATTCAGGGACAGGGTGGATGAGGAAAAGATTTCTGAAGATACTAATTGGTTCGGAACAGTGAAAAGTCAAAACCCAATTGCAAAGGATTAGTGAACAGCCTCCTACTGACACACTGCTACAAAGTGCCAGAGAAAATTCGGCACTGCAAAGTAAAGTACATGGTGAAAAGACAGTTCTACCTTAAGATACCCTTGTATAGCACTGAATTAGCTAGTGCCACTCAAAAAGAGAGATCTTAGAAACAGTGATAAAACAAATCAACATCAATATAAATCTACAATGCAATTGTGGTTCTCAAGTACTACATGCAATTTTGGGTTTTCCATCTCTGAAGGAGCTCAAGTACAAGAAAGGCCATGATTCAAGGTGCAAACAGTTTTTGAAGGAAGAACAATAGACCACAGTTCTTCCAATGGGACATGTAAGGACAGAGGTTATGACGAAGATCTGTAGACTTACAAGTGGGATGGGAAATGGAATGATTGCCCACTGTGCCTCATCATATGGGACTAGAGAACTTCCAGTGAAATGATCAGTTTAAATCAAAACCAAAAGAGCTTCTGCATATACACCTTAGTCAAAATGGAAAAAAATCGGAAGACGCTATGCAATGCTGAAAGTATTGCAAGTCTGAGAAAGACTTAAAAGAATTAATTGAACATAAAAATCTTACCAAAGGGTATTAAACAAGGTCCCAGGAGCAGCTGGGAAAGTCTGGGTTGCAAGCTACTGAAGAACATGACACTGAGGAAATGCTGTTACACAGCTGCCCAGTGGCCCCATCCTTTCACATGCCTCCACTAAGGGCTGATGCTGGACTATCAGACACTGAGCTTAACAGAACTCTTTCCTGACCTCCTAAGGAAGTCTTATGTGATTCAAGGACCTTGAAAACCTTACCCTTAAATGTGAGGAGTACCCATCTGTCCTTTCATACCACAGCACCCTGACCTTTCTTCCCTAACAAATTCTTATCACTTTAAGGTCATTTCTCCAGAACTTGCAATAGTATTATTGATATGGAGAAAATTTTACTCTCTCTATCACTTCTTGAACTCAAAGCCTACTAAGGAAGCCTCTCACAACTCAACCTTCAGAGACAACAACAAAAATCAGTCACAAGGGCCTGTCTTCCTTGAACAGATGAACATGTCATTAATTTCTCTGTAATATGCACCTTTGTAGTGACTCACTAAATAGTTAATTACATTAATAAGAAACCTCTAGATTCAGGGTAGATCCAGGAAGATTGTTCCTACTGTGAGACTGTCTTTAGCAGGTATCTGCACTACATCTTGGAACTGGGGATGGCAATGACTCATTTAGTAGTAATGTGCTGCAAAAACATCACCTGTCTGTTCTAGGCACACTGTGGAAAGACAAAGCTCTAACAGGTTTTGAGCACAACTGCCCTCTACAATTACTGTTGTGGCAGCCAGCAAGTCACTAAATTTGTCTTTTGGGGCAGGCAACATTATAACACTCGAGTATACTCAGATTAAATACTGAGTGCACTGGAGCTGGACTCTGTGCTTGTATGTGCATGCTGCAAGATTTACTCTAGTGACAAATACTTGAGATGGCTGGAGTTGACAGATAAGCCTTGAATAAATTCAAATGAGACTTATGGGGTATGGACAACTCTGATTCTTTAACATACATAAGAATGCATGGGTTTTAAGTGCTGGGAAGTCAAAAAATTAAGCCAAAATTCAGTCTGCATCCTAGAGCTAACTGTTTCTACTCAATAAAGACCACTCTGCCACATTTGCTTTGAAATAGTTATTACAACTTTATACTGATCTTAGCAGAAAGTTTCCACTGATCTCTGCAGAAAAAATCACGTGCTTTAAGCTTCTGCTTTTGTTTCCTGAGAGTGGAAATCTCAAGCCACTGCTGCTTAAAAGGATGACATCATTGTGCTTAACTGAAAATGCTCCCAAAAGACCAAGGAAAGCTACAAGCTGAGTTGCAGCACAGATTTACATTAAGAGACCTTTTCTAAAAGCCATTTTTCAACTACAATGCATTTATTATGTAATGCTTAGTTCATGCTAACCATTTGACAAAATACCACCCATATTACAGAGGGAGAAAAAGACTTGGATTTTATTGTGCTCACCCACACTCTTTCAAGGATCACTGCAGTACACAAACCACAATACATTTATGGCTTATTATAGATCCATACCATTGGAAGTGAGTATGGCAAAGCTCTTCTTAGGCTGTGCTGTCCAAGAGATAAAACCCCACAGGAGCAATTTGAGTTGTCATTTAACCTTCCCCCCACCAAAACACATTCAAAACTGGAGAGATTTGCAGAGGGAAACAAAAACAGGTAATTCTATGACACAACAGTCAGGAATGCTCCACTGTGTTGCGATGGCTGGGAACTTACTGCCAGTGCTCTTGCCAGTCTTTCCCAAACTGGGTAGCTCTCCCATGGGACAACTGCCTACCACTGGGAGAAAGCCAGGAAGGGTATTTGCATGCATGCAGTCAGAGGTACTGCCCCACTGTCATCCTCAACCCAGCTTCTCCTGCCTCAGGCTCACTCAGCCAGTGCAAGGCAAGCCTCAAGGAGAGGCGATGTGTCCACACAGGAGCTTGTACAACACGTCCTATTTCCCATGGTATTGTTGGTCAAAAGGCTTCGGAGAACGGATGTGGACAAAGACACGGGTGATGGAAAAGGGAATTTAACTTTTTGAAACACTTTTTTCTTCTAGTGGAGTGAAGACTCAGAGAAGAAGAAAAGCTGATCCTCTGCCTTGGTTCCCTGTGGTCACACCCAGATTTTCTGCTGGGTTTTGATCTAAATAGGCTGCCTCAAGTAAGTTTTTACATGAGAAAGAGTAAGGAGAGACACCTTAACTTCCCTACCATACCTCCATGTGCTTGGCTCTGTTCTCATACTACAAAACAGTATTGAAGTAATTGAATATTTCAACAGAAATTGAAGTAATACAAAAGATCAGTGACAGAACTAGAATCCTAGTGTGAAATTTTAATTAGAAGTTATTGTCTTAACTGTACCACTGCCCTTTGGGCAACACTCTAGGTGTTCTGGATAGAACCAAGGAGCAGGTATGTAAAGTGTTTATTCCTTGCCTTTATTTTTAAAAAAAATTTAACAGTGCTATGACATTTAGAGCTCATTTGTTTCACCATACATGCACTTTAATTTCTCTTTTAAAACCTCCATCTGTCCATAATTTGCTAGTAATTACTGCATTTTTGAGAGCTACTTAGAACACTAAGAGTTTCCCTAGGGCTGCAAATGCACACACACTTTTAGCCAGCAGTAGTTACTGTTATCTTCAGCCCACACACTCACTTCCTGATCATAGGGCTCTCAATCTTGCAACCTCCTCTTCATGTTTCAGCATAAATATTTGTATAAACACACAGTAATGTCAGTGACTTTTAATCTGGATCAATTTCATGATGAAATTTACTGTATCACCTTGCAGAGGGAATAACAAACAGGAATGCACAGGGACAAAAACAAGCAGGTAGATGTCAGGCTAAGTCATATGTATTAAGACATTTCAAGAAACCATAGCAACTTCACTGCCCAGATATAAGAGAGGCACAAATTTTCAGTTTACAATTCAAACCCTTGGTGTTGAATTTACAGAGTTCTTGCATGCAGTTGTAAGCCTTTGTACTAACCTTCTTGTACTAAGATGCTCCCTCTCCACAAATCACAAAATAGTGCAACCAGTGAAGCCCATGTCAAATTACACAAGCTAAAAAAACCTGCCTCTAAATTGCTGTTGCACCTCTATTTGACTTGGCCCTTACTTTGCCTACTGAAATGCCTTGCTGTGAAGTACATCAAAGGGATGAAGAAAAAAAAGAAAATTAATGTCTGGGCAAATTGTTGGCACTGGTTTACAGACTCTGTAGTAGATATGGAGCATGATATCTTCAGTGTGCATGTCCAAGATTTAACACAAAGTGCCTTCAATAAGCTGCGCCAAAAGCCTCCTCTGTTCATGAGCAGAAAGCTCTCTCTTTGTTCAAAGATGTTACTGCAGATCAGGACACTTTTTTAGCCTCTAAAGAAACTAAGTTTCAAATGTGTTGGTTGCGATCCTACAAGTTAATTTATCCATTTCGCCTGCCCACATTGAAGCCAGTTAGTTTTTGTTTCCTTCACTGATGCATTACAGCAGCTTAACTAGAGAGCATACTGTGACACATTTCTGAGAGAAACTGTGGACCTTTATCAGACAACAATGCACAGCAGGTTTAGAACTGCTGGCTTCTGGACTCCAGCATTTTTTCCCTTGAAGACAAGATCATGAGCCAGCTTCTCAGAAGCTCCCCAACACTGCACATAATGTCTTAAACCTATACTGCTGCTGCCAAGAGGTACAGAGTGGCTTATGACTGTTTCCTTTCACCAACAAACAATACAGACCTAACAACACAGACACACTCAGTACCTGTGAGTACTTACTCCATAAATAAGAAAAGCAAGACTGAGTCTCCACAGAGCCCAGAAAACCAATTCTGAGTGGTACAATAGCTGTTGTACCACTCAGAACAAAAAGGCTATTTTCACCCCCTTAAGACCCCAAATTCTAGCATCTTTGAATGGTTTAAAGTAAAATAGGTATATGTGTGCAAACACACATACAACTGAAGACAAGAAACTAATTAAAGCCATTCCTCTCTAAACAGCCCATCTTTTGTTACAATTGTAATAAGCATCTCTTAAAGCTTATGGGTTGTCTTGCTCTTCCAGCAGGAAAGAAAAAGTGCAGATGGAGGACATGTGGGAAACAGAAGATGAGCTGTGGAGAGAAGTCACTGACCGCTACGCACTGTGCAGAAGAGTAATATGATTCCAGTACTTGATAATGACCATCTTTGACTGGGGACAAAGCCAAACAAGTGGTACATGACTTTCAGTACTGAAAGGCTCATCAAATCTGAAAACTCACAGAGCAAACAATAGAATATTTGTTTTAGTGGGTAACAGAGTGGATTCTGTGGTCTTTTCTTCACTCTACTGTTATTTCCAGCACTGAGTTCCTCAAACTTCTGTATTTTAGCAGATATTGAAGATCTGTAGCAAAACATCACTGGATTGTCCAAGATCCAAGTCTGCTCTAGTCTCCAGTCACCTTGTAAATAATGTATGTTATTGAAATTCAATGAATTCTTCCCCCAATACCCATTCAGTTGGGTAATTTTTGAAATAGGACTTTAAAACGTGACTCTACTTTGTATGATTTAAACCTGCTTAAAGATTGTGGCCTGTCAGTGGCTAGAAACTTCTGCACTCAGTGGTGCCATGCTAAGGGCAGAGGGCGATGGTCTTAGTGCTCGGCACAAGCCAGTCTTATATCTAGGCTCATTCCAGCCAAGACACAACATCTGACTAAAACACAGGGACAACCAAGACTGTGTTTGCTATGACACAGTACAAAGGCTTTCCTCTTGAAAAACTGAACTGCAGACCACACACATTTATGCTCTGCAAGCAGCAGAGTGAACAGGAAGGGTAAGAATGACAGGAAGAAGCAATGTTGTTCATGCTCCCGTGACAAAGACCAACCATCTTTCCTTTCTAATTGCCTCTAAGCAGTTCTGGAAATGCAGGGATGAGTTCCTAGACTGAAAGCCCTTGAAAATGTCACTCTGTCAATGACAGACTCTCGCAGGTGGGGCCAGTGAACTCACCTGAAGAGGCTTCAACGGGTCCAGGTTAGCACGGAAGGCTTGCTCGGCTGCATGGAGTTTTTGCTTTGACAAGGTGCAAATGAAGGCTTCAGAGTCTGTGTCCGCTGTCTGATTTTGGATTGTGAGAAATTCAGATGATCTTGAGCTATTGCAGAGATCTCGCAGTCGCATTCGATAACCAGACATAATGACCTGTGGAGTGGTGAAAGCATGTCAGTCTCCCTTCATCTAAGGCTCCAACCAAAAAATTGGTTATTGCCTAGACAAAGCAAAACATTCATAACATTTTAAGATAGAGGTGAGGGGGCATTCTTCTCTACAGGTTGAGTAGTCCTGATTCATATGCAAGTCATTTCCAAGAAAAACCCTTCCCTGCTGAGAACATGGGAGAGAAGTCCTGGGGGAGGAAGGTCTCTCTTCACTTCCCTGCAAATTTGCACAAAACAGCAGTGATTCTGCCTTCCATAGCAGCCATTTCCTCCAACCAAGGGTACAGGCATTGCCTAATGTTCAGTCTTCTGGGAACTGAGCCACAGAGACAAAACCAAGGCTTGTGACCAGACACAAGTCTGGAAAATCTATGTGAAGGGCAAAAGACCTATGTCCCAAACTACTTAGACATATCTGCCAGACACATTTTCTATGCAGTTCTGAATCAGAATCATCTCCCTTAACTCTGAAGTATCTACTCACTAACTGCTGAGACTAACATTTTGCAGTGTTTTTGAGCAGATAATGTATCAGCAAAAAAAAGTTATCTTAATAGCAGGAACAAATGAGATAAGATCCTAGAGTCTTCCTTCACAGACATTTTTCTTAAGGTAATGGTTTGCTTGTCAATAATGTTTCCCAATCCAAAAGCAATCACCTTATTAACAAAATTGATAAAATCCCCCTGAGTTATCACCAGACCCTTTCAGGCCTGATAACCATAAGGTTGTTTACTGACTTCATGTTTGCTGAACAATAAGGTACATATCAAAAAGCTGCATACTTCTTGAAGGTGATAAACAAGGAAAAATCCAGAGTCTACTATCCAAAATAAACTTTTGTTTGCCTTGGGGCCAGACAGATGGAACAATTTTACTGTAAATGCACAGGTAACAACAGCTGTAGACCTAATTTCTTCTTTCTGTCATTTCGTAAGACCCAGTGTGCATTGCCCAACTTACAACAACAGCTAAAGAGGATTGATCTACATTCCAGAAGAGTTAACAGCTCCAGAACCAGGCTGATAAGTCTGAAATTTGTTGTCTTTCAAACCCAAAGGGGTATGCAAAATCTGGGAGAAAAAGTGCATTATGTTCAGAAAACAAGCAAATGGAGCTGACAGGAGAGAGAAGATATTTTTAATACAATACTCACGCAAACCTTTAACTTTGGTCTGTATCCATATGCCAAAAATATGATCTTTCAATGCCACACACTCAGCTCTCACATTAAATAGGTTGGCCTTTTGAAACATTGAAACATTTGGGGTGCCTTTTTTTTTTTTGCCAGCAGAGATACTACTACCAGTGTTATAGCCATGATGAAAAGGAGATATCTGTGGGGCACTGAAATAACACACCCAGAATGAGTCTAAACAAGCTTCCCTGGGTGGACATAGAGAAAAACCAAAGTTTCCCAGTGCCTCAGTGTTCACTCACAAGATGTGAAGGTGACCAACCTTCCACCTTCTGAAAACGTCCGCCTTTTTCACCCAGATTTTAAACTCTTTAGGAGAGAAGCTTCCCTTCTCAAGCACTGACCTCCACAGCATGAGACCGTAATAAAAACACTCTGCCTATGCACCCCAAACTAAAGCACCCAGTTCTCACCAAGTCAGCAAGTTCTCTAACCACTTGCAGCCATCTGAACCCATGGTGTCTTCAGCAGGCAAAAATACATCCTAAATGACAGGTTAAGTTCCCTAAGGACTCTCAAGATTCCAGGCTCATGCCTGAAAGTAGTAATTGGTAATTATTTTGTCCTTACAGGTCATATCATTCTCTCCTTGTGACTTTTCCCACTTCATGAAACAGAGAGCTGTTCCAAGCAGAATATGCACTGGCCATTACTATTCACTCCTCACTGCTATTCAATGTGCTGTGTTGCTACACTGGCCCAGGACTTCATTGTGCCTTCAACTACTCAGAGGCACAGGACCTACTCCTGCCTCTAAGACACACAAAAGCTGTCTGGCCACACCTGGACAACAGCAGCATACCAGACTAGATTGCATAGCTGCCTGCCCACTGCTGACCCAGGCACTTCCAAATCCCACACCCTTCTGAGCACACCTGCCACGACTGGAAAAACACAGAGCTGAGCCACTCTGCCCCAGGAAGCAATACACCCATCAAGACAATGGTGTATTGCTTTCATCTGTCTGCACTAATTTCAGCATGCTGGATATACAACCCTGCTGGACATGTTGGAGTCCTGTCATTGCAGTAACACCAGTGAACAGTCCCATCCCCTTGGTGACTTCAGTTCCTTACTTGCTTGCATATCATAACTTCTGGCCTTGTTGAACAACCCCAGGACACCAACAGACTGCAGAAGAGGGCTGTAGCTGCTGTGAAAGGTTGGCATACTCTGGAGAGGCCCTTCTACTACATGACTTTTGAATGAAGCTGTGACCCACTCAAGCAGAGACCTAACAAACACTGCCTGTTAACACTGAAGTCAGCTCAGCAGTGAGGTCAGTTCTCTAAATCAGACCTCCATCAAAATCAAAGGCTCCATTTTGTGAGTCAGAAAAAGTCACTCTGCAGGAAGGGAGAGGTCTGCATCTTTAGTTACCATCTGTTTTATAAAAGTGCTCAAAAAAAATTTGGTGGGCCACTGCTCTGCAGCTTAGTGTTCTGTTGCTCAGATTAGTTCTTCCTGCCATCCCTGAGCACAGAATGCTATTACAACTTAGCAGCATCACTCCCAATGCTCTAGCAGAACCAGCTGAAGAATTACATAAATGAGAACACAGCTTGAAGCATTCGAGGAAGAACTAGCTGACTGACCCACCACCCTTCTGACACACCACATAAATAAAAGCTAAGCTTTTTATCTCCTTCCATTATACAACCAATATAGTATGGCAGTCATACAATGTAAGGTCAGGTTTTTTGCCTGTTTGAAAATCTTTCTGCCTCTCCACTAACTTAGGGAGAATGACTAGAACGCTGCTGCTGCAGTCTTCCAGACACTCTTCCAGAATCATATGTAGCATGATTCTGTCTTAATCTAGTTTGAATTTCAACCAAACTAGTTTCAAGTAGAACAAAGCATTCAGCCTAAAATGGGTAAGAATTTTTTATTCGCTTTATGTTTTTTAGTAGAATGTATTTTTAACTTGTAGGATAACTTATCAAACTGCACTAAAAGAGATGCACAGTTGCGGGACAGCATCTGTAACTACAGGAAAACAAAGACTAAAAGGGCTATTGATCCATTCCACTTCAATGAAAATATCTGATATGGAGTTGAGAAGCGAAACAGATCTCCTCCTCCTTTTGCATACCATCTTCTGCACTCTTTCAAGAGAACCCTGGGTCTTCCTTTGAGGTCTGTTCTGGCTTTTGCATTAGAAAGGATGCTGGTCGACTGATTCATCGAGCCTAGCAAGAAACAGGTTACAAGCTTGAGAATGGCAGATAGCCATAGCAACACAGGGCTATAGCCCACTGTCACCACTGGGTATGTTTACAACTGCAATCATGGTACACTCAGGATATCAGGACTCTTGCACTGTGTAATGCACAATGTGTCTGTCTTGATGCATTGGCCACAAACCTGAAAGTATAGCTCTTTCTGCTCAACAGAAATGTAAGGCAGAGCGAGACATAGAAACCCTGCTCTAGTCCAAGCCGAGTGACTGAAAACAGTCAGAACAGTGCTAGCAGCTTAATTAATGTTTTACTTCCGTTAAAAAAAAAACGCAGAAGGAAGAAACTTAGTTTAGCCTGAGGGTACTATTTTCTTCTGCAGGCTGAAACATTTGCTTATGGGTTCCCAGTGTCATTTTACAGCTTACAATCAAATAAGACAGTAAATTGATGAAAAGAGGGAAGAGAGAAGCGGGGAATACATTTTCCTCTACAGCACCTAGCACAGAAGGTCCAGCACTGTGGATCTTGGCACTACAGCTAAACAAACAATAGACAAGCATTATGTTACGAGTTACCTGCTGGAGGTTGACCCCTGCATCCAGTAGCTCCTCTACTGCAGATGATGGCATTGACACATTATGATGGAGGAAGTCAGAGAATGTCTCATTGTCAATCAGGAAATCCCGAAGTTTCAGGTCTGGAAAGTGACAAAACAAGCAACATTCTGGTCAAAAAGCCAAAAGGAAACTCGTGTGAGAGCTCTGAACAGGAAAAGTCAAGCTGACAAGTGGGGGAGAGGGAATTACACAAACCACAGCACAAAGGGAAAAGAGGAGCTACTGGTAAAGTGCTCTGAAACTTGGCAAGCTTCAGAAATGTCGATCCATAATGCCTTGGTCTCAAAAAACCCCCAAATCAACTTTCAAAACCAACTCCCATTAACATCATTACTTCAGCTCAATTTGCTTATATGTACACAGAGGCAAGGCACACCAAGCTGCTCCCCTGATCTGAAACCTACTACAGCATTAGCACTTAATCCTGTATTGTTACTGACCATGGGACTGAGCTGGTGCACGGACCACTGAGGGATTTACTAGCCTTTAGTTAATTATGTTAATAGCTGATGTACTCTATAAATTTCCAAGTCTGACATATGCAGACACACAGGTATGATACAGAATCGCACAATCTTAGCTACCTGGAATTAAAAAATATATTTGCAGAATTGTTTCCATTTCCTATCCCAAATGCTTCACCTTCGCAAGCCATTGGTGTTTCAGCTCTTGACTTTAAAACAAATTTGTACCTTCATCAAAGCAGAGGGGAACCACCTGGAAATTATAATCCAAGCACACTATTAAAGTCCACAAAACTTGATCTTAAGAAGCTGACTCTCACACTGTTTTGGGTGTCTTCTTGGGTTTTGTGTGTGGGCTCTTTTGGTTTTTTTTTTGTGGTTTGGTTGGGGTTTTTTTTGGGGGGGAGGTGGGAGAGGTGTTGAGTTTTGGTTTTTTGTTGCTGCTGTTTTATTTAAGAGAGAGAGGTCAATTCTACCTCCACGAAGTTTAAACAAGCAGTGATGAGCAAAGCAGCTATGCCAGAAGGAGGTGAGAGACAAGGTCCTATAGGATTTACCAGAGTGAAGATTTCCAGGCTGAGGTAAGACAACTAGCTAGATGTCATGCTGTATTTTCTACTCTAGGAAGACAGAGCCACAACGCAGAACAAAGAGTGGAAAACTATGAGCTCTAAAGAGAAAGTACTGACATGGAAGAACCAGGGGCTTGTACCTTCCCCCCTCCTATAGGGGATGGCTGTAACAACCTTTTCCCCCACCTCTTTTGCAGGAAGGGGTTTTTGGTTGTTTCTTGTTTTGTTTGGTTGCGTTTTGGTTGGGTTTTTGGTGGGTTTTTTTGGGGTTGGCTTTTTTTGGTTGTTTGTTCTTTGTTTTATGGGGGGTTTTTTGTTGCTGTTGTTGGCTGCTTTTGGTTTTGTAGGGGGTGGGTTTGGCTTAACTTGGGCAGGTGATACTGTCAAGAATGGGCCCGCTCAGGGAAATGTATGGTCTGCAGCAGTCGGGGTGCCCCCGGGGGTGACAGGGAGACCGGCGGGTCGGGTGCCATTTCTCCTTGCTAGCCCGATCCTGGCGGAGGAGGCGGCAAGGGGAGGAACCGCGCGTTCTGCTCTTGCGGCACGAAGTACACGGGGTTACTGACGGTCATTGCTCCCTCATCTACATATCCAGTTACAAATTCCCCGTTGCCTTTTTGTTCCACACGAAAAAGTAAATCACCCGCCTCTGCTGAGGCAAAAGGGAGGTTACTCTGGGGCAGAAGTTTCTCCCTTGCCCTCCTCTCTCCCACGCAGCAGGACCACTCATGAATATGCTGGTTTTGAGCACGCCGTGCAAACGCCCCACTGAACCCCGTTACCAAAAATCACCCCCACTCTCTGCCCGGGGAAAGGCTAGGAAAAGATCTAGCTCCTGCAAAAACATAACAGCGTCCTTTTCTTTCCAGCAGAGGCTAAAGCACCCTGCTTCACCGCAACCGGAGGAAAAACTTCCCCCACCCCGATTCCTTGGTTACTTCCTAAATGTGCCAAACACCCTAAACACTTCTGCAGCTTGTTTATTTTTTAGTGAGATCATCAACTGTTTAGAAAGTCAGATAGACAAAGGGGTGGCTGACTGAAGGCACACTGGCATGCAGAGATAGATGTTTGCAAGCTTTCTCATTGAATCTGTCCCTATTTAAGATATTTTTCAAGCTTCTCTTAAAGGGCCACATGCGTTTTGGAAAAAAAAAAAAAAAGTAGCCAAGCAATAATTCTTCCACTTTTCTGTTTCCTCAGTGTTCTGTTCCTTTTGGGGTTTGCTAGTGTGTTTTGTCTGGGTTTGGCTTGGAGGTTTTTTGCCACAGAGAAGCACGATTTTCCTGGTCAAGGAGATATTCTATGGGCAATTGCAGGAATGCAACCTGAACTGTACTGAGATTCCTGCTGACCTGCCTGTAATCATGAGGGGGAATAACAACGAGTCACCATCTTCCACACTGTAATTAACCATCCCAGTTTTAGAAGGGCATTCATCCCCTGCCTTTTTCATCATGCCAAGCATTTTCAGACTTGCTTAGCAGTACAATTTGCTGAAAATCAATGCTGCCTTCCAAGGAGCTCCTACAAACATCTGAAGGAGTTTTCATCATCATTTGGAGTAAATAGAAGGAAATAGAACAAGGTTACCAAAACCATGGGGCATGTTTGGCTTCCAGACATCTTTCATGAACTCATGATCACTACCCAAGGCCACACGTGAAAGCTCTGTGAGACCCAGAGACTGAATCCCAACACCATGGTCCTGGCTGCAGTACCCTAAGCACACAGCCAGCCTTTCATACCATGCATTTCCTCCCCCACCCCATCTGGTCCTACTTCCAGGACTTGTGGGCCAGTGTCTTATGCAATCCCTCTCAGTCATAAAGGTATGCATACCAACTTGCACATGAAACCACAGAAGAACACTGAACACTGCAATGCACCTAAATTCTTTCTCTGGATATGTCAAAAAGTCAAGACTTAACAGAGGTTTCATCTTGAAAACAGCCATTCTCATCCAAGATGACTGCTGGCCCACTCTGGCCTAAGGCAATAAAAGAACATTACTTTAAAAAAACCCTCCAAAAATAGAAAACAAAAGAAACAGGCAAGTCTTCTGAAGGCTAATACCAAGCTTACTTAATAATGCAAACACTTGGAGTGGAAGAGCACATTTTACCACCACGGGCCTACTACTGCAATATTTTCCTTCCATAAAAATTCAGACACGCTATCAAGTTACTCAAAAAGCATGAGACAAAATGTCAGCTCAAACATGATATAACTTGCACGTGTCCTCTCTTGCTTAAAGGTGGCCGAGAGCATTGTTACAATCAGCTACTGCAAGCTGGTGGGCACAGCACAGCGCCAGGGGACACCAATCTCTTCATGTACCTCGACAAGGGTATGCAGCCTCTCCTTTCCCCTCCCCTTCATCCTCCACAGAAAACCAAGGGAGCTGCAGCCCTGCAGGCTCCCTCACCCCCACCACAGGGTTTGGCCTCCTGGCTGAAACCATAGGCCAGCAAGCAAGCCAAGCCCAAGGCACAAGTGAGGAGATGAACTTGAGGTCAGACTGAGCAAACATTCTCAAAGACTGTCAAATCTGATGTGAACCATCTTGCTGATTCAGTCGAAGGATAGTCAGCAAGAAGGACAGCCAGAAATAATACTGAGACAGCTTTTCCCCATGGCAGACTACTTTTACAGTTTCAGTCCTGACACCAAGGGAGCAACAGCAGAGAACAGAGACTTTGCTTATAAACCATGCAAATGACCCTCAAAACTAACAAGTCTGGTAGGGCTGAAATTTCTTTGTTGTAATTAGCTCCAGTTTGGGCACGGTATGGCAATGCAACAGGAGACCATCCCCACCCACATGAAACAAGCAGAAGTGATGTCCATATTCCATGTGGGACAGGGAGAAAGAATCTTCATAAGGACATAAAGAAGCTTCCAGCACAACTGAGAACTCCCAGGCCTGGAGGTCTTGTGCCTTAACCACAAAGCTTCCCTTCCTCTCTGAAGTCACCAGTCAGGATTAGACAATCACACATGGCAGCATTCCACAGATATTGTCTTCACAAAAGGCACAGCTGTCCTTCATTTCCATGCACTTCAAATGAACCTCGGGGGCTGCATCCTGGGCATCAAAACCAGAAACTCTTGGATTTTCACATCGCAGAGCATCTCCTACAAGACTGTAACATTGGATTACATCTTAAGATTTGCATTTTACTGACAACCTAACATTTTCCAGCACCTTCATGCCTGGGCACAGTGGTAGTCCTTGCTTAAGAATCAAATCTGTGTGATAATAGAAAAAAACCCAAACCCCAAAATGTATTAAGACCTCAAGACAGTCACATCAATTAGTGAAGAAAAACAACCTCTATGCTTGCTATATTGCTGATTAAAATGAACATCCAAATAAAAATATGCATTATGAAAAACCAGCAAATCACTGCTATGTGTGGGTCTCTGTTCCATGCAGACCACAACTGAACACCAATTGTTCAGTGAAGGAAGTGTCTGTGGTCCAAAAGCCACATGCTTTTAGTTTCCTCATTCCAGAAACATCCCCAGTTACTTTGACAAGCTCAAAAGGTAGGTCAAAGTGCAAGAGAAGCCATGGCTGGGAATCAGTTTTAATTTGCTGATCTTACTACAAGCATGATCATAACAGGTCCCATAGTAAGCAGTAACAATTTCCACCAATACTGGGAAGATCCACAGACAAGCAGAAAAAAACAAAGCTTCTAGGGGCAGCTTACAGAACAAGACTCTTCTCAAACCTCTGTCCCATTCTTTCTTCCTTCACTGAGAAGCACAGAGGGCTCACACCTTCCTCCAGAAACTTAATGGTGCAATGTCTTTTAAAATTAAACAATAGGGTGGGAAAACAGAACCCCACGGAAATTGTAGCTACGTTTTTCATATCCTGAACATTGCTTTCTAAAAATAAAAGGCATGCAAATAATATTCAACATTATCTCAATCCACTGTAGAGTACAAAAGCTCACCAGGTCTAATGTTAATTTGTAGGGTTTCTGCCCAAAGAGTTTGTGCCCATAACCTACAATATACCAGGTTTTCAGCCACTTTAAAGCTAATAAGTTCAACAAAAACATTGTGACAGTCAGATGTACTTTCCAGCTTCACATATCTTAACTCTCTATAAAAAACAAATGAAGGAAAGGAGAGAGGGAGCTTCATGCCTTAAGTTAATTCAGCAGCTAAGAAGAAAATAGGGCAATATGTCTGATCTACAGATGTGACGTTCTGTCATCATGAGATTTCAGTCTCTACTGATTAAACCTGCAAGACTGAATAAAATTAATATTTTCTTTATAGTCTTTGCAGTTGGGGAGACTTGCTAGCCCTTGGATAAGCCTGTATTCATCATAGCCAAGTATCAGTGCAACACAGAAGCTGGTATTAAATTCTGACCCTTATTTCTTACCACAGAGCTTGCTCATAGGGCAGGCCAATCATTTTTGTAACAGCAACTAAGGTGTCACAACAAGATGAAACAGTGAGATAGGATGAGGCATGAGACGCCTTAGCTTCATTCTTTAGAATCAGCAAGGGTCCACAAGTGCCCAAAGAAGACAAAGAAAGAGAAGTCGATTCCCAGATTAGCACCCATCTCCACCAATTAACAGAAGGAGCAAAGCAAGGAAGAATGTCAAGTGAGCAGAACAAGGCATTTTCTTCTCCCTGTTCAAAGACTTCAGATTCATAGTTTCCCATTCAGGTAAAATAGCACTTCTACAGGAAGAGAAGGCCCAGGCTGACTGCACAGCTGGCTGTCAAGTCTGTGCAAAACTGTGCCCAGGCATGACTGGAGAACAAGGTCACAAGGCACCTATGTCACACAGGCCTACTTCACCCAGGGCACTGCTTCTTCACTGATCATACTTCCACCAACAGGAGATTTGGACAACATAAGCCCATGGAGATGCTAAAGCTGAGAACAAGAGCTGAAGCTCCAGCTTTAGCAGCTGAGTGTTTACTGGTAGCACACATGACCACTACAAAGATTCTGACTAGAAACCTGTCTTTCAGGAAACCCTCACACGGTGAGACAATCAGGGCAAGCAAATTGAATACTGCCACAGAATTACCTTGTACACTGGAACTTTCTATTAATTTTTCATTATCTAGGAAGTATTCCTCTTGAATAGGAGACAGGTGCACCTGAACCCCATGAGTGTGATTTTCACACTCATTACCTACCACTGTGATTTAATGACAAAAGATGTCTGAAGCTACTTCCTATAAAAATGGGCTCTCAAAATTCCAACAGCTGAACCAAAGGCTGAACAACTTGTAAATTGACAATCACCCAGAGTAAACTGACAACCACCCAGATGAAACAGCAATCTCCTAATGGTGAACCATGCCACTGCACTGTACCCCACTGAGCCAATGACACCGACTGACAACGTGAAAAGCAAACCTTTCACAGTGCTGGGCAAAGCAACAAGTTTTCACTTGCCTTCATTATACTCCTAACCTTGGACAAAACATCCAAAAAGCATGACAAAGTAATGTTTTTTAAAGTTTTTGGTCTTGGTTTCATAAGCAGTTACTATGTTTTAATTATTCTTTTCCTCTAGGGCAGCTTTCCCCCTGTGAGGTGAGAATAGCTCTCAGAGCTGCCTGTTTACCTGTTAATGCTGGCAAGAGCTAAAACTGTCCCGTGAAAAAGTTGGACAGCCATGCCCTGATTTGCTTACAAGAAATCAAGCAGCTCAGCAGGCCTGTTGTGCAGGATTGACTAGTGTGAAAATACAAGCCTAATTTGCTCACAGTCAAAGTGCTGCTCCTTCTGCAGCCACTGCCTGACCTGTTTTACAGTAGGCTACAGCTCTCTGCTCTGAGGCCATCACCATCAAACAGTGCTGCCTCTGCAGACAATAGATAATACCAAAGGGAACACCCCTTTAGCCAGGACCCATCATCTTCATATATCTGCCAAGCCAAATGGTGATGTGAGTAAAGAGGAGGCAACCTCACGTCCAGCTGCTAGCATCTCTTCTGAGAGAGAGGGAAATGTAGTGCAACAGGCCCAGGCCTTCTCTCTCATCTTGGGACTGTGACATTGGGACCACCTCCATTCCCCTCTAAGTCACTATTTTTGCTTAGAAGAGCTTTAAATATAGTCCAGCACTATTACTCTGGCAGAAAGCACAGGTCTCAGCATGTACTAACACACATACACAAACCAGTCCTCAGTTAGCCTTCACTGGGGATACACTGACTTCAGGCATACAGAGCCCATTAAGTCAGCTGAGATCCCACCTCTGCCCTGCGTGGGAAGCCAGGAGCAAACACAAGGTTAATACCTCCCTTTGTGCAGTTGTTAAAGTCCCAAAAGCCATCAGGGCCTCTTCCTGTATGACACACATGACAAGAGAAAGAATGTATCACAAAGCCAAGACACAAGGCACAGAGGCAAAAGCCTCAGGCTGTTCACCAAAGCCCTGCCTGCAAACACAGCCTGCAGAGTTCCAGGCTACAGAGAGCCAACACCCAACCACCTCCCTAAGCCTCACATTATGCCACAGAACTGATATTCTCATGACTTTCCCCACTCCAAGGCAAATTCTGTTATCAGCACAGACAACCATGAAATAGAGCTTGCCAATGAAAAAAGCAGAAAGAAATTATGCAGAAATTATACTTCTAACAGTGCAAAAAAATTAAGCAGGCTAAAAGGAAACACCCTAAGAATAGTCATTGTATTGCTTTAAGAAGCAAATACCGAGCAGAGCTCCAAATTGCATGGCACTATAGCTGATTGAAAATTCTCCTGCTAATGTCCACAACATAAGGACAAACTGCAAATTTCTTAGCCTCTGAATTGGCTTGTCAGTCACAGAGATGACAGACCACGGACGTGACCATAAAAAATACTTCATTATTACAACAAAATTATTTTCAGGAGTGGTAAATGGAACACATTCAGGGAGGGAACAGGCTACAGAGAAGGTCCTCCAAGGGTCAAACCCTGCTCAGGGCAAGATGGGTCCTTCTACAGAGGATAAGGCTTTGCTGTTAGGATTGGATTTTCATTGCACTAGGAATATTACGCCCTAGATAATATGCAAGTTTTAAATGTTTCAAAACATCAACACAGAAAAAAACATATTAAAAATATATATATTAAAAACCCCAAACAATAGAGAAACTGAAAACCAAATGCCATGGTTACATCCAGCCACATACCACTATTCTAATGGTAAACATAAGCATACAAGAAATGGCATTTAATGCTATTAAAAATGCATGGAGCTAACAAGAAGTTGAAAGAATAAGCTGTGACCAAGGAGGACCCTCTCAGGAATTCTTTGTAGTTGAGGAAGTGACCCTAAATTTAGTGGAAATTCAACTCACAGGAAAAAGCAGGGGCAGACACTTTAATTAAATGACCATTATTAATAAGTCTTTTCATAAGCCAGCTATGTAAGCATGCACCTGTGAGACTGCTGATTCAAATGCAACCAGAAGACACTTATACAAGAATCATTCTGAATCCCCAAAACAAGCAGGTAGAACAAATCCAGCAGTACCCTACTACTTGAAAATTATCACAGCATGAGCTATCCAGTTTGAAGAGCTTCTCCCATGAAACTGGCATGGGTAATGATGAACCTTAAGCAAAACGGCAGGCAGAGCTTTCCAGGATCAAAGCACTCTGACTGTCCTGCACTTGTATTTGTTGCTTCTTACACAGAAACGCTGATGAGAAGGGAAAAAGCTGCCCCTCCCTTGGGTGTGAAGGCTCATCATGCCAGATATCTGTTCCTCCTACTTGTCACAAATTCAGGGAACCTGACTGACATATGACTTATTCTAAAGTTTAGCAAGATACCAAGTCTGCAGTCAGCAGGTCATAGTAGCTCTTACTTTTTCCATGTTCAGGAAGACCTGACACTTCTGAATTTAGTGCCAAGTCCTAATGCTCCTTATCTAGCACACTGCAGCATAAGCCACCTTCAGAACAAAGAGTAAAACCAATCAAGAAACGCTAAATATTAACAACAAGCCAATCATTATACTGCACATAGTTTAACCAGAAACACTGTCTACTTCCACTGAAACCATATCTATATCTAAATTATTTCAACCTCCCATGATTGCTCCCTACATTTCAATTTAGTTGGTCACTGCGAAGTTATCCTTATGGACAGTTCTTTGGGTTTGCTTTTGAGTCTCAAGTCCAATGCTCAAACTTCAGCACTAAAGAAAAGATTGTTTTCTGTGCCTGGTTTAGGGCAACCTTTGCAACCATTCAAGCCCTTCACTACTATAAATCAGACTGTTGAGCAACTGCACTTCAAAATAATTGAAGAACTTTCTCAATCTTTGGGAAAGACTGAAAAACAACTGCTCAGAAGATAAGGATTGCCCAAATTCACATGAAGTTTTGACTGGAAATCATGTCTCTCATATTCTGAGTGTGACACCATACTGCACTACATCAGGATGGTCCCAACAGACCCTGCCTTGGTAGTTTCAGGAGTTCATCCTTCCAGCTGGTTTTCTGTTGGACTGTCAATATACTAACCACTCCTTCCCTTTGGTACCAACATAACTTGCTGGCTGAAAATACACCCTGCAGCATTTGCAGCACTCTGTTTTACGTAGAGGGCTGGATACCTTCTAGACACAGAGAAGAGCACTGCTTCCTGGTACTTTAGGAACCAATTCGGTATACCAGAGTCAAAATTGCCTAAAGAAAATGGAGTGTGTACTCTGGAGAGGTCTTATGCATTATTTCTATGGATACACTGGTAAAATTCCTTGCACTTTCTTAAGGCAGAAGCAGAGATAACATGAAAAAGAAGGAAAAAGACCAGGCAGGTGAGGACACTTGTGATCTTAAAGGACTACTTCATTGTCTTGATTTGTGTTCTCTGGCTGTATGGCACACTGTTCCCTACCTGCTAGGCAGCAAGCATGTGGAACAGAGCAGAGTAAAACCATAGGTGCTGGCTGCTGACCATGCTGCCACACAGCTGTGCCTTTGCTACAATGGAAATTGTTGGGACAATGGACTTCCAAGTCCACATCATGTCTCAAGTGTCAAAACCACTTTTTTTCTTTCTCCCTACTGTTCTGAAATAGCATTTTGTTGGGTAGGCAGCAGCTGCTGCCTTTCTAAGGAGTTGGCTGGCACAAGCCAGAACAGGCTGTCAGACTTCAGATATTGCTATCTTTGCAGGAAGCTGTCTTTGTCCCATAAGCAAATCTCCTTCTGGCATATATCTATGCTCAGTCAACTTCAGATATGGTCCAGTTATGTTTCAGCTGCACTTGTTAGAATAGAGAAAGAACTATAAGGAAAAGGCCTTCAGAGATATAACAGTTTATGTTTATTAAATTGTCTGTGGTTACGTAAACCTTCTGATAATGTCAAGCAAAACTACATCTATATATTACCTCAGGTAGTATGTGCTTCTAAAAATATATGTTTAGAAAAACAGAAAGGTTCAGGAAGGGGAAAAAAAACCACCACAAAATACCAAAACTCACCAGAAAGGGTCTTATTTTAAATCGTTTTAAAAGGTCTCTTATTGCACCATCCTTAAAACTAAAGCTAAATTAGAAAGGGAAGGAAACTCTGGCCATTTACAGAGGATGTGTGTCACAGAACAGCATGAATCTCCCCCACATATAGCACAGGGAGTGCTGCCAGGTCAGCATAAAAAAAAAGCGAGGGCAAGATCTTCAGCTAATAGATGAGCTACATTCCACTAAGTTTTCAGAGCTACACCAATTTTTTTTATCAGCTGAGGATTCCTGATACACAGACCTAAGCAATATGCAGTTTTAACAAACTCAGTTAATAATCAACACTTAGTAAATACATAAATATATGCAATTTTTAAATTTTGCAGCTGTTGCATTTAATTCAATGAATTTTTCAAGTATTTTGGAAACAAAACATATGAAGGTATAAGCATAAAAACCGTAAAGTGAATTAAAATTTATTTCTAACAATTCACAACTACTACTCTATAAAACACAGAAACAGCAAAAAAACCCTCTAGGGTTGGAAGTAGAGAATGTTGCATTTTAATGAAGCTGCAAAGAAATTCAGTAAAAGGTGGCAGAATATTTTGCTTGATTTTAGTCAGGATCCTGGTATTAAAAGTCACTTATGACCAAAAATATTTAAATAGAACATGAAAGACTGCCCAAAAATTGAACTGACATGGACTTTCAAAAAAAAAAAAAATCAGTCAAGCAATGCTTTATCTTCTTGACTGTGTAAAAATGAACTTGATTCACCATCAACATTTTCAAAAGCCATCAGCTTTTATTGCCTCCTGACTGTATTAAAATCTGCCACATCTACTGCATTTCAGAATGAGGGCAGCTGTTTATTTATTTAGCTCACAGGAATGCTGTAAAAATTAGGTAATAAGTGTTTGTAATGAATGCTGAAGATAAAATGTATGATTACTAGAGATGACTCCAAAGCTGAATATTAACTTGAGAGGTATGGGAGGTCAGACCCAAATTAGGCACTCTGGCCTCAGTACCAATCAAACACAGAAGTACACGAGGCTTTTTCCAAATGGGGCAATTTCATAATTTCCACTCTCCTAAGAGCTCAGCTCCATGGAAATCCCCTGAGAAAGCTGAACTTTTCATCAGATAACAACATTATAAATTTCCTAGGGGACTACTAACACTAAGCTCAATGTGAAAAGTCTCTATCCTGCTGTCTCAACCAACCTCAGACTGTAGCTTAAATAAACCAAATGCAATCTTCCACAAATCAGGCAATTTATTAAGATTCTGAGATTTGAAGTCAATGAAAACAAATGCAGAATTTGCCAGAGTGGAAAACATAGAAAACAAAGGCAAACTGAAGCTTAAACAACATAACTTTTGGCAACACAGTCCTGACACGAGCAAGCTGCACTGACAAGGCTGCATACAAAGAGGGAGATAACAGCAAAGTGTGAGAGGTTTAACTGTTCACTTCACACTCTCCACTTTATTTGCGGGCTTAAAATAAAAGTCACTGTTGACAGACTAGGCTCAAGAAAGACGCAAGAAAGCACCCATAACTTTTTAAGATGGTCCTGCATGTGCACCACATACCAGTGTTAATTACTGACAAGCACAGTAAGCAATTCTTGTTTTCTTTATCATTGTTCCTGTATCTAGACAAGTTAAGAAAGATAAAGGTGGTGCCCTCAAGAAATGGCAATTTGGTATCTATTAGAATAGCTCTGCTGCTAACTGTATTTATAGGCGCCGCTGACGTGCAGTCAAACCATTAACCAGCACTATCGGGTTAGCTGGTTCTAAAGTAACCACATTGCCAGTGCAGCCTTATGCTGACAAGCCTGCAATTCTCCTTGTGTTCTCAACAGGGTTCACACAACCTTGAGAACAGGATTCTCAAATGTTTTTCTCAAGCTCCTGTCACCTGGTATAGCACAGACACTACAGCAAGGCCAGATTTAATGCAACACTGCATGTGTTTTTTCAATTCCCCATTCAAAGAGATTTCAGTCTTGCTCTCTCGCATCCATACATATCTACCCAGAATCCAAGCTGACATAATTTGAAAATTCTCTCTTTCAAAGTACCTCTGTAGAAAGGAAGTTTAGACCAAAAGCAGGCACTAAACCCCAGTTGTACAGAATCAGAACACAGCAATACACATTGTGCTGTATGTGTTTACTCATCTCAACCTCTAAGCAAAGTGACATAGTAACAACTGCTCATGAACAGTCCCATGGAAGATAAGTATGATTTGCCTGGGAACAGATTTAATAGTACAGGAGAGCTTTGTACCTTGATCTCTATCAAGATAATTTTATTAGTTTAAACACATCCTTGGCTTCCAAATAATAAGGAAAGCAGAAGCAGCCTCTATTGAAAGTGGTAATTCTTAATGCAGTTATATTGTAGTTACAGGATGCTATTTTCTGAATTATGCAAACATCAGGCCACCTAACTAATTAAAGCTACATACCTAACTCCCCAATATAAAACCTGGCACCAATGCTGCCGTAAGAAGTCGTTCCACTTTTTCACATCTCTTGACTGTCAGCCTCCCGGTTTCAGTTTAGGACAGAAAAAATAACAGACTATCGGATTCACACAGAGGCTTTGTCCACTGCCTCTAGTGAGAGACTTAAAGTGCCCTTCCAAGAACATTTTGGAAATGTTTGGAAAGAAGATCTGCAGTTGCTTAGACAATTTCCATTTACTTAAAAAAATAAAATCGAAGGACATTCATGTCTGTGCCAGTTCAGCAACACAGAGATTTGAAGAAAAAATTAATTATGCGGGAAAACTGCCATGTGTACCTGAATCTCCTACCCAATCAACACGGCATACAGCAATCTTCCTGCAATCCAAGTACCCAGTATTGGCCACTTCTTCCACTCGCTCATTGTGACAGGCTGCATCTGACCGCAGTGGAAATCACAGTGGCCCCCACCCTCCAGGAAAGGCTCCCTTTCCTGGAGTGATGCCTTGGGCTGGGAGGAAGTAGCAGCCAGGAATGCCCTGGGGACTTCTGCTGAGGGCTAGTGCAATGTAACTGGTACTGAAAACAGAAAGGAAAAGTAGCCTTCCTACCTGCCCCAATAAATCAAGATCTCTCTACTGATACCACAGGGCAGCACTTTTGGCAACACTTTTTCTCAGCCTAAAGAAAAGGCAAGGACCTGAATGTCACTCTGGAGCACACTATCAGAGAACCCAGGTGTATATTTAAGCACAGCAACAGGAATACCACCCTGCCACAGATGGTGTTTCTGAGGGCAAAGGCCACCTGGACACATGGTTTGCTAGTCTTCATTCTAGCCTGGCTGGTTTTTGCTAGGATTCTTCCTAAAGGAAGTAAGGGAGGAAACCAGTTTAATTAGGGTATAAGAATCAATCTGAATGTTTAGCTTGAGGGCGTGGGGTCAATTTTGCTGGGGACAAGACACTGAGGAGGGAGTTAGCCATCACCTTAATGTCACCTAGCAGATAATGTATGACATCCTGTTTCCCTGAGCACCCTGTAATCATACAGTAATACACAAGCCACCAGAAAACCTCTCCCTAGGCTGTTCTTTAGCCCAAGCCTTCTACCATCCTTCACCTGTAAAATAAAAGAAGAACTAATAGCACTGACCAGACAGGCTGCAAACTCTTTCAGTCTCAACATCTCTCTGTGCAGCAGACTGCAACAACAGCAAAGAATGCCACCCAGTTGATGTTTCTCTTCTACCACGAGCAATACTAATCCAGCAAACAACAGGGGCAGGCAGGGCACATGTGGAATAATAGCCTAAGATCTGATGCAATTTCTTAGGCAATGTTTGTTTCCCTCTGCCTATTTCATTGCTCCATTTTTGTTTAGTTGCATTGGCTTCAAGAAAAATAGAAACATGCCCTTTGGGATTACTGAAAACTAAGAGCAATGCAGTAAATATAGCCAGGTTGGCTTATATCTGCAACTTTTAGCAATAACCAAAGAAGATGGTTTTAATTATACCAGTTAATTTATTACCCTGTGGCACTGCAGAACAAAGCATTTTGGAGTCATGCAGACAGAAGGAAGAAATAAAGAAAGTATGCATCAGAGTCAATAATAAGTTGTATCTCCATCTTTCAAACAGAAGAAAAACTTATTTCTTGCAAACACTTAACCTGATAAAATGGCACTGAGGCCAGCTGCAAATTCAGTGCCTGCAAGCAGCAATCCAAACCTACTGCAGCTGGCAATCCCAGCAGCCTTGTAATGCTCTTGAAAGTGCCGTCACCAAGGTCTTTGACTCAGTGTTCTGATTTGCACTCTGCCTTATCATGAGTGTTAAAGACCTTGGTGACATTGCTGGACAGAGATGTAACAAGTGGAACAGAGAGGGCACCTGGCATCTGCCTGCAAAAATTGATTATGTTATGGAATGTGTGTGCCTGCACGTAGATTTCACTGCTCAAGACTTGCTGGAAGTGGCCACACAACAGCAGCGCACACAGAGCATGGGGTTCAGCTGCATGTGCTGAACTCCCTCACACCATCAGTTAACACTTCATCCTGGCCAAAAAAGGTGCTACATGGAGCAACACTGGATTGTTCCTTACTGAAAATACCTTCCTCTCCAACACAGAGCTCTGCTCTGCTGTTCCTTCTCAAACTCTTGCACAAACAGTCCTGTTATGAGGAATTATCTCCCACCTCATCAAGAAGTGCCTAAGATACAAAACCTGCTGGAATGAGTGCATAGCATGGCCTGAACAAAACCTTAGTGTCCTACCTTGTCTTAAACAAAGATACTGACTTGCACATACCTGTGTAAGCACCCTGAGCAACCTGCCATCCTAAGCAGGTCTTTCGTCCCCAAGGTTCAGCTCATGCCTAACGTCAGATCAGATGACTAAGAGTCACACCTTGACCATTAGTTTGTGAGGGTTGTTTTAAAGAAGGTTCAGGTGAAAGGACTTTGGCAAATAATCTCTAAACAAATTCTGATGTCAGAAGCCACATACAGACATGAATGCTCTGCATGACTAGCATTAGCTCCAGTTTGGATGCTGGCACTGAGAGATCAACTCCTGGAAGCCTGTTTCAAAGTCATCAGGCATCAGTGGGAAGTGTGTGAGGGGAGAAGGGAGCTGCAGACACTCCAGCAGAGCCCATTTCACACACCAGGAAGCACACAGTCCATCCCACTGGGGAAGCTGCAAAGCTGCACCTCTCTGCACCACCAATTCACATGGCTTCAGGTCCAGGCCAGAGTTAAAACATACAGGATATCACAATGTTTCCAATTACTGGTTTATTGATAATTAATCCTCCTGCTACTGGGGGAAACACACATGTAAAGACAGTGCTTTCAGGCTGGGTGGTGCACTTACATCTGGCATCCACTCCTACTGTCTCCTTAGGTTCCCAGAGTCACTGGAGGAAATGTTCAGGATGAAGAGGATTTGCATCTCTCACACCTCATCATCAACAGCAACTGAGAGTTGACCTTCCTCGTACAGGAATCTAAGCACTGCTAAGTATAAATACATGAGTATTCTAAGATTAGAGGATGCTGTTTCATGCATGCTGTCAGAGAATTAATCACACAGCCAAGGAGTGGGCAGCAAGGTCCATCAAGCTGGAAGGCTTTGTAAATAAGCATGAGAAGGACAAATAAGCTTTGTTCTCAAAAAGCCTTACCAACAATGAACATTCTGTCATTCTAATGACACAGAGGTTTGATTTTTTGATTACACATTTGAAATATTTTAACTTAGAAATATCATCTGTGATGACTGGGTCCGTTTTTGCAGTCCACTAGTCTTGGCAGTGGACAGAAATATGAGCCTTCTGACTTTCAACCTGTACAGTACTCCATAAGCAAAACTCTTCTTGGAATCACTCCTCCCTGTCAAGCCTTCCCAGCAGCAAGAGCTTCAGCTTGTGGCTTTGCTATTGTTCTTGTAAACAGCCATGTTTGACATTCACTACATGTCTCAATACAAAATACCCACCAGTATCTACTCTTTGGAAGAGTTAAATTGCCAATACAAGTGTAAAAGTAGTACTAATAAAGTGTATAAATACTACAACTAAAAGTGTAAAACCAGTAACAACAGTATCTGTCATTCTGATGGAGAGAGCTTGTTCCCAGCAAATCAAACCAAACAACTGAAGATATCCATGAAAACAATATTAAACTTTTCCTTGGGAAACAGTCAGCTCATTTTGGCTGTGTTCATTATGTGTCCATCTCTACACAAAGAGTTCATTCTGCATCCTCTCCCCTCTGAAGCTGCTGCAGATTTAGGTAAAAGTTTGAGGATGCCACTCATCAGTTCTCCAAGTAAAATGAGAGGAGGCCTGGTGGTATGGATACAGAGCTCCTCAGCAAGGAGGAGTGTCCTTTATACACAACCATCAACTAGTGTTCAGACTCAGCAGACCACAGTATTATGTGCAGATCTGATCACATGAGGATTCTGCACAGCTGAGAGAGGAGGGTTAAATACCCAAGACAAACACCTTGCACAGTCCATGTCTGTACATACATTCAGCACATACATGCCAACCTCTCACTAACAGCACAGATTATTCCAAGATGACCTGCAATGGACTGAGCAACACAGGAAAGAATGTAAAAAACCTCTGCTTTAAGTGTGCTCAGCACACATCAGAGCATGTGACACTATTCACATCATACCAGGTCAGATATTTTTCTTCCTCTAGCACACCTGAGATATCCTCAAATGAAGAAAGCTAAAAAGAACTACAGCTGTGAAACCAAGGACAATTTTCAAAAAACACTAAAATACCGCCTCTCTTCACAAAGCTCCTCCACAGGCTGCATAAAGGCTGTAGGTGAAGACCCTCAGTGGCTGTGCTTCCTTTTCTATTTCCCTGCTGTATGTCTTTCCAAACCATTACTTTCCATCCCTTCCACTAGCCACATGCCACATTAAAACAGCAGCCATGATAGACAATCTTCCTGGGAAGATTATCCCAAAAACCTTTTACAAGGTGTAAAAGCAAGGGAAACAGCAAGGGATCTGCCACATTTCCTGAGGCAGGACAGAGTTCTTTCACATCCCAGCTCTGCTGCAAGCTTCCCATGTGATCTCACACTAGTCACTCATTCATCTGCACAGAACAGGAAGGCACACCATCTTTTCACACAAGCTAAAAATGGGAGGATTCTAATTTTTCATGGGAAATAGGGCTGTGCAAGCCCCCCAGACAGTTTTCCTTTGTACCCTGCCATTCAAAATCCTGACAGACAATATCAGAGAGTGAAGTATACTACACCAAACAGTCTTACAGGAACAAAAAAAAAAAACCAAAATCAAAGACAAGAAGGGAAACAGATACTTCATTGTCAGATAATAACCAGCTTTCGGTTTGTAAATTGGAGGCCAACATCAGCTTTTCCCCATCTGTGTTCCTCCAGCACACTTCCCTCTGGAGCTCAGTTGTTAGAACACTAAATTGTAGCTACATTGTGTTCGCTGCTTAACAAAATATCAAAATAACTAGTGCTTTCCAAAAAGACACACTACTTGGGCTCCTTTGAGGAAACAAGCACTTTGTTCGGTGCACCCAGGATCATAGTTTCACATCCAAAACAGCTGCTGTTTTTGGCATTACACACCACCCCTTTTCTCTTCCACCAAACAAATTAAAGAGTAAAGCTCTGACACAGGAGAGGCTTAAGGTACTTCAGGAGGGTTGGAAAAGGTCTGATAAATTTTAAGTTATAATTTAAGTTATAATTGTGTATCTTCACGTAATGGCATGTTCCTAAAATTTACACACAGGCAGAATTAAACAGACCAGAAATACCAGCTATTGACTCTTTCTATCAGGCTCTTACCTAAGCCAGAGGAATTTCCCAACTTGCGTAGTTTTCCCAGGACCTTCTGGACATCCTTTATACTCGTGTCCTGTTGGCTGTACAACAATAACCTCCTGGCATCCGAGAACAAGCGGGAAACACTGGGGGAAAACAAAAACAACTAGCAGTCATCAGCTCCGTGAGCCACCATCCACAGATACAGTTTTACATACCAATTCCAAACTTTAATCCCCTCTGATTATGTCACTCCAGCACAAAAAACTCTTCCCTCAGTGACCACCCTGGGACAATCCAAGGAGCCCAGTAGAAGATATCTGCTAAAGCAAGGTCAATGTAAGCACTTTTAGGACTGGGATGGAGAGGGCTTCCTGCTGCCTATAAACTGCTGCTTCTTTGAAGCACAATATATTTAAGGATGTCCTTGCTCCTTTCAAATGCTTCTCCAGGTTGCAGACACATATTACACTCTGCGTTAAGCCTATCTTTCCCAACAGTATGAATGTAGCAAGTAAGGCAAGATATAGGAAAGCTGGCTGTAAACTGCATCATGTTAGCCAGTAATAAATGATACACGTCAGGAGTATTCCCTAAACCAGTTCAACTGCCTCTCACTCTATGCTGTTCACAGGTTCATTATCCAGGGAAAGGGATGCTCTGAAAAATGAACATCTTAAAAAGCCTTACCTTTTTATGGGTCAAATTCTGAGCCCAGGTAAGAGAATGGACTCAGTCCTTACCCAGGCAAAGCTTTTCACTGGCCAAGAGCTTCAGGTGCTTGGATTTGGGAATTCTGCACACCTACCAGCTGTCTGCTAGCCCCTATGAACTTGGTAACTGAAGAATCTGTTCTAGAAGGTACTTCAGAGGTGGCAGAAACAGCAAAAGCCTCACTAGCATAGGATTTCACAACTACTTGATGATTTCCAAATATCCCTTTTCACCACGTTTTCCCCAGAACAGAGATGAGGCAAAAGCAGACAGACTCACATAGAGGCATTGAAGTTTCCAACAATACCAGGGGATTCCCCAGGAGTTGGGTAGCGGAAACATGGGTTGTTGGCATTGCAGATGATCCCCTGTATCCATGGCAAGGTTCCTGCTGAAGGCATAGCTTTATTTGGAAAGTGACCTAGAACAGAAACACAGGAGTTAGAAGACAAATACACAATATAAGCCTCTACTACACAGCATTGTATTTGAAGAGCAGTGCTAACCCTGCACTGGTTATTGCCCCAAAGTGCTCCTGAAAGGCCAGAACACCTAACACTAAGAAGGATTGAGCTTGTGTTAGACTCTTCACATTGCTCTTTCAAATCTTTCTGCTGATGTCCAAATCCTTCTACTAAAGAACTACTGAAGTCGTAGGCCAGAGTTTACATCCTGTTTAAGAATAAAGCAGTAACAAACTACTCATGGCAGATATCCACCAGTATGCCACTTGGGTACTTTTGAATCCCATACTCCCCAACAACAGGGGAATAAAGGCCTCCCTTGTATAATCCTGCACCTTAGATAAGCTGTCAGGCTGCTTTTTGTGGTGATCTTACTTCTTCACTCCTGCACTGGGGAAGGGATCCTGCAGGAAGGTTATGCCCTTTCCTCAGTATCTCAAAGCTCATGACTTTGAGGATCAGATGCCCACCCTTCCCTCTGGTGTCCACCTCCTCCTCCCAGCATGCCTGCAATCACTCAGGGGGCTGGCTCCTACACAACCCCAAAGGAAGTACCAAAGCCCAAGAAAGAATTATCAAAGATGTTGAATTACAGCAAGGATGGTTAATATAGGTGGCTGAAGGAAGATGGGAATCTTATCAGCCCTCCTTGGAGAAAGGACTCTGTGCAGGAGAAAGGTGAAGCAAATGGAGGTTTATTGTTTCCAGTACCCAGGGAACTCCTGTTCCTAGTTCTCTGTTTAAAATGTCTGAATTTTGTTTTATTTTGCTTTTTTTTGGTCCTTCTTGGCTGAGGGGCTTGGGGAGAAGGTGGGGGTGGAGGAAGAAGAAAAATGCTAAGACTTTCAGATTCTTTTTGTAAAATTTCCAAGAGAATCACCTTCTCTGTCCTCCAGGCCTGTCATTTTACATTCTTAGTAACACCAAGAAAACGTTCAGAGCAATACAGAAAGAGGAATGGCACACAAGAGTTTATGGTAACTTTTTACAGGCAGTGATACATGTAACAGCAGTTTCTCCAAGAGTAAAGCAAGGTTTTAAATCAGACGAGATACACAGAAAACAGTGTAACAGCAAATCATTTTTAATTACGTTGCTGCAAATATCTAGCTTTTCAGAAGAGATTAGTCACTTCTTGTCAGATTCTCTCCCTCCCACCCCCAATAAAGTACATTTTGAATACCTTGAAGAGTCACATGAACAGAAAAGAAAAGTTCTACAAGACACAAGACAGCAATCTGGCTTAATAGCAATCGAAGATGTCCTCTCTGACTGGTCTGGTGAAGGCTACATACCTATCACTTCAAAGTTAATTGTTCCTCCATATCTTCAGAGAAAACTTCCTCACACTAAGCCAAGCTGTTAGAAACAAGAAACCTTGACAACAGTCTGCTTCTTGGTTCTTCTCAAACAGACAAAGAGAAGTGAAAATTTTACTTGTTTGTTGAAAAAGACTACCATTAAAACACTGAGGCTATCTAGAACCTACAAAGCACTTGCACACAGGTCTGTTACTGCTATCACCAGGCATTACCTACAAGTGATTTCCTAACAGCATACAACTGCCACTACAGATAACAATCCTACCTCCCTTAAGGCATCCACAGGGTTGCCAAAGAGCTCTCCATGAACCCCAAAGCTTTCTATTTCTGCTCACAGTTCAGTGAAAACTGCTTCACTTCACAACACATCCACATCTGTCAGCTTGAGTGAATGTCCAGTAAAACCAATCCAGACATCACAGTTTAGAAACCTATTCACATAAACTCTTCAAAAAATGAAGAGGAATTAGACATAAAAGTGAATTAAAAGTTACCAGATGCCCTACACACTTTAACTGCTGAAGACAATGTAAGAAGGCAGACAAAGCAATAACAGTCAACATAAATGGGAAGGAAAAAAGGATTGCAGATGAAAGACTCAAAACTATGCTTATCACACTGTGGTGCTTGAGCAAATGTTTTACAAGAAGGCTACTGACTAGCAAGATCAATGCAAGTAGCTCTATGAAATCACAGCTCTTGCTAGGTTTGATTTTCTATATAGCCCTGCCATACCTAAATAGAACTACCCTTGAGGCTGCTAGTTATAAATAACATCTGAGTGGAGTGTTTATTGCTTCTCTTCAGCTTCACGTCTATATTACAGGTATATCTTTCGTAATGTCACTGTAACTTTCAGTCAGAAGAGGCAGTTCAAACACTGCGTGAAGTACGAGATTTAATTTAAGGAAGCTTCAACTATGCTGCTGAGTGCTGAAAAAAGCAAGTTAGGCAGTACATGGGACCAGCAGAGTCTAAAGTGTAACAGGAAACTGCAAACACTAACACCTCAGCTTTGAAAGATACTTACCAGTCTGAACACCTAGCAAACATGACAAAATGCCCCAGCCATTGCAAAGACAGGATAAGTGCTGTAAAAACGAGTTCTTTCCTCATTTTAAGAAAGAAACACTTCAGAGGGCCCTTCAGAAACATGTTTTGCTGACCCTTAAACCTTACCTTGCAGTAATCAGGCTAAGGAAAGATAAACAAAGAGCTCTTCCACAATCAGCTAATTGCAGTATGAAGCTATCATCAAACACAGTAAAACAGCAGCATGTTGCTAATAACAAGTCATGCTTCCTAAATCAAATGGCAACCAAAGAGGTCTATAGCCATTTATAAAGAACAAGCTTCCTCTGAAAGAACAGGAGAAATTTGCCCATTTAGGGTGCAAAGAGAAAAGCAGAATTGTTTTTTCTCAGCTATGTATGATTGTTGAATCTACTAAATGCTGAGCTGACACTGTAATGGTTTGAAGAAATGAAATTGCTCTTGTGCTCTTTAATGGTATACATTAATGCACTTACTACCTGGGAATAAGATTGCTTTCCTAGGGATCAGAACACTGCACTCTTTTATGCTAAGTCACATACAGATCAAAAACGAAAAATAAGATATGGGTTCTGTGCAGGTTTTACAGATTTGTCACAGTTGTACAGCAAATTCTCAGGTAATATGAATACAAAATGAGGAACAGCAAGAAAAAGAGCAGCAATGTACTGTCCTGGGGCAACATCATCAGTTAACCAAAGTTCCTGAGGTGGAAGCAAAGGAGTTATTAAACCCTCTTGCAGATTTCTGACTGAAGCATGGAACCACTGCTCTTTGCATCTTGCCAGCTGCATTATTACCTTCTAACCATGAAACAACAAGCATTCTGGGTGCAGCTGCTGTGTTTGGTACTTACATTCATGCTGCTCATAAGGCGGATATGAAAGTCTTACAGAGATCAGGATAAAGAAGATAAACAGAGGCCAGGCAACTTCGATCAGCAGCTGGAACTGGAAACAATAAAGACAAAGTATTAAGACATCATATTCAAAATAGAGGTCAGAACAGAAGTTCTAAGACAATCCACTTGTAAGCCAGAACAGTTTTGTAAACACTGTCTCGCTTTGCTTTGCCTACACATTCCAGGGTGAAGAAGTTTGTTCCTCCAGCTTCAGAGGATAATCTGCAAAGAGTTGCAGTTTTTTCTCATTGATATGTGACAGTTATTCAACTAAAATGGATGTGCTTAAGGGCTACTTTTTGCTTCTTTTTATAGTTTTCTGTCCCTGACTGAAAGAAACCTCCCAATGAATATTTCTAGCAATGAGCTGATTTTTTATCCCATTTTTTGAGGTAGTGGGGTATGTATATCCCACTCTCACCATTAAGCTCCTACCCTAACACATCAGACATGGAAACTGTGCTGATGCATGCTATGCCAACTCCTTCAGTGCTTCAAAAGTACATTGGTATCTAGAAAGCAGAGCTACTAAGATTAGGCTCATATCTAGTTTCTGTTCTAATGCACATTTTTTCCTGAAGGTAGGCAGTACCCTCTCCTGCAGATCATCTACAGAAAGGCAGTGAGTGTCAGGTAAATAAAGAAAGACCTCAGAGACAAGAAGAAAAATTGTTGCTATTAAATACACAACATTTCTTAGAGAATCGGAGTGCAGAAAAATTCACTGAGATGTGTCACATCCCACAGAAGCATGTGGAAAAAGCAGCTCTCCAGCCTAGAGCTTCTGAGACACAAGCTGAAGTTTCCCAGACTTGAGCTTCACTAGCCACACCCCTACTTTCCCGCTCCAGAAAGACTGCCCAAACATGTATTTTCAGTAAGCTATGAGACAAGGAAAACCAGAAAGCTTTTTATGCTGCTACTTCATATGTTTTTCATCTGTTTGGAGAACAGAGTGTTTCCTTGGTCAAGTGAAGAAAAATCTTTTCCACTTCTTTCCTGAAAAACTCAGTATTTTCTAATAAAAGGTCTATATCATTCTCCTTAGAAGCTGAAGTATAAGACCCACACAGTGGGTCTTATACACAGTGGGAGACTGAATCCCCACCCACATCCATGTTTTCCCATGTTCCATCATTAACAGCTAAAACTGGACTCTTGACACTCAACACAAGCCACTCCATGCATACTTTGAGGTGAGAGACTTCTAGGTGACTACTGTATCTCAAAATAAGCTCACACTGTAAAAACAGGGCATAAGAACAAAGGCCACTTGACCCAGCAGAGGAAATTATGTAGGATGGCTTTTTCCAGATACCCTTAATAGCTGACAGCAAACTTCAAATAGCAGCCTAAAAGGCATAAAAATTGAGCATCAGTCTCCCAGGCACTCCTGGTAACAGTGCCAGTCTCTGCAAGGTAATTTTGGGATATCATTACCCACTGGATCCTGAGATTAGCTCTGCTGGTTAGAGCATGGTGCTAATAACACCAGGGTTGCTGACTCAGTCCCTGTATGGGGCATTCACTTAGGAGTTAGGCTTGATGATCCTTATGGGTCCCTTCCAACTCAGAATATTCTGTCATCTGTTATTTTCATGCATACGCTGTACAACTACCAGGTAAGAAACTCCACTGAGACCATACTAACAGAAGCACCAGGAAGATGCCTCAGTATCTTTGGTCTCTTATTACAATAAACAATGTAGTGGCAGCACACACTCAGCCATTAACATTGACAGCCTGCTTCCTTCTGCATTAACAGTGCTCTTGCTCCCAGAGATCAAAGATGCTCGGAGCTAGGACACTGACAACTTGTTTATGCCTTCTGTTTTTAGTATAATCTTACAGCAGTTGCCAGGATGGCATAGCAGGACTTTTCCTCCTATTGACAGAAAAGTGGCTATGAAACCAGGACAAGTCCATTCCCTCTTCCAGCCTCAATGGTCATGCTCTAGCACACATCACAGCCCTCTGCCACCCTGGCTGTATACCCAAGCAACTGCTGCTACACTGTTTGGGGAAGAGGAGTGTCGGCTGGGCTTGTGAGGGCTTCCTGGGGTGACCAGTGTGGACAGACAGCCTTTCACAGCCCTGCAACTACTACAGAACCAATGAGTCAATGCTGCCCTTGAGCTCAAGCCCTGGCTTGCTCACAGAAATATCAGCCCCAGGCATACCACACTGGGGTGGACAGTGGTGCCTGAGCAGCCCTGCTGCTGAAGGAGGAACTGGCCATTGCACACACAGCTCCCCTGCTGCATGCCCGGCTACAGGTAACTACACAGTCATGGAGGTAAGCACATGCGGGCTGCATGCCTAACACACCTAACTTGGCAGATTGACAGGCTCAGGGAGGACAGAGAAAGGAGGTAGGCAGCTCAGACTGACCAAGTTGCACCTTTACAGCTGAAGGCAGGCACCATAGCAGGCACAAAAAGGCTACATGTGAGACAGCTGGCAACTGCTGCACCAGAGGCTCGCACAGGGACAAGATCGGGGGTCAGCAGCATGTCTGCTGCAAGCAGAGACTCCTAGGCAAGCCTCTAGAGCTACTCAACAAAAAATTAGTTATTTTCCTTTGCTCCTAAAGGTCAGCAGGTTCTCTCCCTTACTGCTTCCTGACCCTGCTGCGACAGTACTTTTCATCCACTGTGGCCGTTCCAGACAAGGACACAAAGATACTAAAAAGGGAACATGTCTCTCTGAGATTCATTCCAAGTAGATACTGAAAGATCAAGTCTCCTCAGCCACTTTTCTGCTGCAGCTATTAGACCAGCCTGGTAAATAATGAAATGAATCTTCAAGCACCTAACCCCTCAGCTACCCCTGCTTCATCTGGAGTTGAAGCAGGAACATCCCATTTGCACACAGCAGGTGAGTTCAGCTAAGAACAAATTTGTCCTAATTTTACCAAGGTTAATCCCTAAAGCATGCCAAATTTATACCAGTTGTCTGATGCAGGATGCCATTAGACACTGAGCTCTACACTGTGTCAACAGGAAATCTGTTGAGCAAGACATCACCCCATCCCACTGTCAACTCCCCTCCCCACCTTTATGGTCCAGTTTCAGTGCAAGGAGCTACAAGCAGCTGACCAGTCTCTCCATGCAACTTTGAGGTGCCTCCTCATTTGCAAGAAAGCAGGCAGAGAAATATTTTTACACAGTGACCCCTGAACATGATTTTTCTCTCCTCCCTCGCCATGTGAGCTCTTTCCCCCCACTCCGGTGTTACTGGAAGTTATCCAGTACAAAGTAACGCTTGAACTGCACACATCAGGGTGAGCTTTGAACCCAGCTTTCGCAACGCAGCTCCAACTCACAGCAGTCAACGACGGGGTTCAGTGGAAGCCAAGGCTAGACCACACTTCTCGTGAGAGAAAGTCTAAGGATCAAACTATTTCTAGGCTACACCTTCGGTAAGTATAAATGGGAGAGGAGCCTTCATCAGTACAACCCAACTGAAGGACAATGGTCTCCTACCAGGAAAGCAAACAGATGAAAAACTGTGCAGCTGTGATAACAGCATGGTGAAAAGAGATGTTCTGCTCCCTCTCTGCCACTTCCTGTTAAGTGGCCTTCCCCTCCTGACATCTTCAGGTAAAGCCCAAATGAGAACCATTGATGAGAAAACCCCTGCACAATTGAGGAGCCCCACAGAAACAAGCCATGTCTGAGGCCTTCATTATGAATTGACTAATAATCAGCGTGGAATAGAGATTCTGAGCAGTTTCATACCCTCTGGGGTACTTGATAGGAAACCAGTACAGAAGCTGCCAGAAGGCACCAAGAAATAGCAGAGCAGATCCAGAATGGTTAGCCTGCTGCATTTCTCTGGCACTACAGAAGGATATAATGGATCTCTGCTGCCCAGTAAGCCTCCAGCTACCTTGACATGACACAAGGTCTGCTAAACTCATACCTCTCCACGCCTGATGCAATACTGAAGTTGTTCAGCCTGGAGAAACAGAGGCTCAGCAGGGAGACCTTATCCACTCCCTAAAACCTAAAAGGAGGTTATAGCAAGATGGAGATCGTTCTCTTCTCCCAGGAAACTAGTGACAGGACCAGAGGACATAGCTTCTAGCTGTGTCAGGGGTCAGGTCAGACATCAGGAACGATTTTTTCACTGCAAGGGTAGCCAGGCATTGGGACAGGCTACCAAGGGAGCTAGTAGAGTTGATGTCCCTGGCAGTGTTTAAAAAATGACTGGACATGGCACCTAATGCTACAGTAGAGTTGGTGTGGTAGTGTTTGGACAAAGGCTGGGTTTGATGATCCTGGAGGTCTTTTCCAGCCATAATGACTCTATGATTCTATTATTTTCAGAAGATCCTACTAAAAAAAAAAAAAAAAAAAAAAAAAAATAAAAACCCCTTTAAAAA
>VZTN01016931.1:65783-100318 GCA_013400515.1 Erpornis zantholeuca | reverse complement strand
CGGCCCGGCCCGGGGGACACCGGGCACACAGGGCCCGGGCTGGGCTCAGTCCACCCCCGGTGCTCTGGGCTGGGCTGCACTTGCCTCTCCCAGAGGGAAAACCTCCGTGCACAAAGTGGAGCACTTGAGGGACCTGCCCTCCATCGAATGACTTATCAGGCAGTTATTAAATAAAACTCTCTGTTCATCTCCCTCTAACCCTAGAATATATTTTAAAGGATCTGATTCTCCCGTTTCCTGTGGTTATTTGCCTGCATATCCCTGAGAAATACAGCAAGCTTTGTGGATGCTTTCTCCTCTTACTGCAATCACTGTTTTTGCATGTTCATGCTTATTTTTATCATTCTCCCAGTCTAACCTAGTAGTTTGGTGGTTGTTTCTTGTTTGGTTGTTTTGTTTTTTTTTTTTTAAATAGTATTCTTCATGTACTTTGGGGTACTCACAACATCCATTTTTAACCACAGAGGACTCTGGTGCTCGCTTCTCTTGTGGTTTATGCTAGAAACTGATGAGGTGCAGATATTTCCTGGAGTACCTCTTACATTTTGTTGCATGGTAGTTTTCCTTTTGTCAGGAAAGAAAAGCAGCTCTCCAGAAGCCAAGCAGAACTGCTGCTTGCCCTAAGGGCTTAGGGTCCATGCCAGGGCAGTAGTGGTTAGCACTGCTCCAGCATTCTGGTTTGGGCTTTTAATCCTAATTACTCCTTCCCTGGCCAAGCCTAAGCCTGGGCAGCTGGTTCCTGTCACCCTCAGCCCAGCTTACCAGTCCTGGCTTGCCAAAGTCCCTTTGGAAGCTGGTGCTTTCTACTAACCAAGGCTAGTTAACATCCATGGGTCTCTCACCTGTCTGGTCCTTGGGAGGATCAGCCTCGCTGTAATTCCAGCTGGGCTTCATGTGGTATCCTGAAAAGTAAAAGACTGCAGCAGTTGTTCATGCTCTCCAGTATAAACAAATAACGAATTAGACCAACTCAACATCTTACCTTAACTTCTGGGCTTCTGGAAATTCTCTGATCACTTGGATCTTTCCAGCAACCCTGCAAGAACATTGCCCTTTTTGCTTCTTGAGAGGAAAGTATTTCTTTTCCTCCTTTAGTCCCTACAAATGATTTCCCTGATCAATATTTGAGCAATTAGTGTTGGGGTGGGGGGGTGGGGAAGTCTGCTCGTCTTACAGACTCCTCTGCATGTGCTGGTTTCATCTATTTTTCTCTTACTGTCCTGAAGGCTGAGAAAAACACGATGACATCACCCACTTTGCAAAAAGCTTCTCTGCATATCTGCATGTCAAGTAGGATGTGCACTTCCTTTCCTCCTCACTGCCTCCACTTCCCACTTGTCCCTGTCCTGTTGGGAGCTCAGCTGCAGTGATCCCTCCCTTCTGACAGGCTATTTCTCATCTTTTCCCCTACTCCTGCTCTGCCTTTGCCAGTGCAATAATATCACATTTATCCTGGAAAACTTGCAACTCCAATTCGGTAATCTCATTATGCATGCCTCTACATTCCTTGAACAGCTTTTCTCTGCTGCCCACTGCTCTCTGCTGCTAATCTCTGGATGCATTGCTTAGGGACTGGGGAGGATGCTCTGTAAGCTCTTTTCTTATTATTGTTGATAGTAGTGACAAAATAAGAATGATAAAAGCCTCTTGGAGATGCATTTGCTACATCTAGAGCGTTCTTCCCCCACATGGGCTTTCTATTCCTGGCCCTCCCTTATGGTGTGCAGTTTTCATTCATCTCTAAACCTGCCTGGATTTAGCATTTGGCAGAGGAAACCCCTCTCCCGAATTGCAGGGGTCACATCTTAGCCATGCCTTGTCTGTCTCCAGGGGTCCCATCCCAGGGCAGATGGTGACTGGCTGTTAAAGCCAAATTGCCCATATTTTGCCTCCATCTGTAACTTTTTTTTAGTGTGATGCAGCTACTGCCTTGGCTTTTTTGCTATATATAGGAGACTTTTTCCCTTCATCCAAAGTGAACTCCTATCTTCAGAGATCCTCAAAAGCAGAGCCTCATTCTAAAGCCTCTCCCCTGGGTTCAGGGATTTGCCACTTTGGTCTGTAGCTTATCCTTGGGCTTCCAGCACAGCACTGTCCTGTGGACACACAAATTGCTGCTCTGGATCAATCTCTTTTCATCCTGTATCTGCTTTCTGGTCCTTGTCCTTCCAGTGGACTTAAATCTTTTGTCTGGGGAGCCCTAATTCCTATGTTTAGTTCCCTGCAATGTCCTCTGTGTCTGTCTCACCGATGGACCCTCCCACAATGTATTGCTGTGCTGCCAGTTCCCAGAACTCCTCTGCATTAGAGCCTCCACAAATTCCTAGCTGGGGGAGAAAAGCCCTCATCCCCACCCTGCAAAAACTGCCAGCTTGGGAGTTGTGTCCTGTGATTCTTTCCTGGCTCTAAAGGGCCTTGCTGGGAGTCCTTGTGGCACGGCCTGGCCGATGGCATTGTCCCCTGCATCCATCCTGCATGGCATGCATTTGCCAACACTGAGTGTGTTCTAAGCTCTCCGGGTGTGATCCTCACCTCTCAAAGGTGATCCTTTCCCCAGAGCTGTTGTTTCAGCCCTTGGATCCAGCAGGCAGTTGCCTGGTGCTGCTGCCTGAAGATGGTTTGGGTTCAGCTGTTTCCAGTCCAAGCCTGCAGCTCTGTGGTCTCTAGAGAATTTATAAAAGGAAAGTTAATTGTTAGGCCTTGCATTTCTTTTGATGTGCTTGCCATCCAGTCCATGAAGTACCTGTATGCATGAACATGTGTATGTTGGCACACTCCTGGATTTTCATCTTCTCTGTAACTTCCTGCTTGGAGAGCCTGGAGTGATTTCGTGGTGCTCCCTGAGCATCCACATCCATGAGAGCCTCCTGCCTCTGGAGGGAAGCGACAAGCTCACATGCTTGGGCTGGATTCCTTGGAGGATGTGTGCTATAGAAGTACAGTCAATGCTATTTTTAAAGCTCTCATTTGTACCTTTGAAAAAAATCACTGAAAAATTAATTCCCCTCACTGCTCAGTGTTATCCCATCCTGTTCAGCCTGAGAGCAGACAGGGCTTGAGGTGCCAACATCACCAGTCAAAAAGTAGAAAATCTTGAAACAATGGAAAATTCCTGTTTTGTTCAGCTGTAACTGCAGAGGTTTAGTAATAATGGGATTCAGAAGAAAAGTGCTGGGCCCAAAGCCCCCAGGATGTGCTGGTGTGCTGTAACATGCACAATGTGCAGCTGTAGCTTTGGCAGGTACCTGTGTGAAGCACCTGCATGTGTGGCCAGGCCAGGCCCTGCCTTGTGCTGACCATGCCAGTGTCCAGAGCTGGCTCTGCACCAGCACTCCTGAGCCCTGTGGAAAAATCCATTTGTCTCTTAACTCTTCTTACACAGTGGGATAAATATCCTTGCCATCGCATTATTCCTTTTACCCATTTCTCCAATCAGAATTTCCTTCTGGTTTCTCGTGATGTGAATGCCCCCATGGAGAGGAATAATCCAATGTTACTTTTACAACATGAGCATTGCTATTTGTCATTGCTAATGGCAAAATATTTATGTCAAAGAAAGTTCACAGCTGATCACTTAGTTCTTACAATAAACACAGTCACTATGATTTACTCTATGCAGAGAGCTAGCAGAAACACACTGGTGCCGCTGCGTTTGAGCAAGGCATTAATATGACCTTCTCTCAAGAAGCTCTACACCTATATTGTCATGTTAAGGCAGACAAGGATCAGACTCTGACTGTGATGAGAAGTGTGTGGTTCAGTTCCTCGATCACGGAGAGGCTCAGCTCTCTCCTGGCTGGGTTGGTTTCCTGGGGCTGCCCCAGGCCCAGGCAGTCGCTGCCCTAAGGGGGCAGAGCTCTGGGCTGGGGGTGAATGGGCTCCACACTCTGTGCCAAGGACTGAGGAGCTGCTGGCAGCCACACACCCCACTGCCTAACTGGCCTGCCCGAGCTGCTTTAGCCTTGGCACTCTGTCTTTTATCCCTAGGCTGGCCTTGCCCTGAGCTCAGTCCTGGGGCAGCAGCCTCGTGGTCACCTCCGGGCGTTCCCGGTTAGGGATCCTTGTGCTGAGCTTCCCCCTGAGCCAGCCTGGGCTCTGCTTTCTCCCCGCTGTCCTAGCTGCTCTTTTGGCCTCTCCTGTCTCCTATACAGCCTGGCACCAGCTGAGCCTGTTTACCAGCAGGCCTTGGCAAGGTCTCATTCTGATTTCTAATGAGAAATTCTACCCTTGGTTGTAGGGATAGCCTGGAAGAGGGCTCAGGTAAGCACCGTGCCTTTGTGCCTGGCTGTGGCCCCTCCCTAAAATAAAGCAGATTTATTTTCTAGGTCCTCAATAACACCAGCAGCCCCAGTCCTGCTTCTGTGGAGGGTAAAACTCCCATTGAATGTATTTGGAACAGGTAAGTATTATAATGTCTGTGCTCATCAAGCAAAGCTCTCAAGGTGCTTTGAAAAGATGGATTAGTTAAGGCCAGGACAAACCTGTGATATATGTATTATCCCCATCTTAAAGTGAGGAGGTGACTATTGCCCAAGGTCAGTGAGGAAGACGGGGAGGGGACCCTGCCTTCCCACTCTCCTGTGTCACCAGGCATTGTCATGGGATAGATGAGCTTCCTGTGGTCCCTGGGCACTGCCCACGGAGAGATCTTCCAGAGGGAAAGGTGCTGGCAGCCTCTGGAACTTTATCCAAGGGGATGGAGAGAGAGAACACAACCCACTCCTTGTTTAAGCACAGGCATTCCTACCGAGATGAGCCCAGGCTGCTTGGGAAAGTGCTGGCAACCTTTGTCAGGCTCGAGGGATGAGTGGTTACAGAAGAAGAGCAGGTTTTGCTCTGGCAGGTCTAAAAGCACAAGGTCTGTACTGGGGGGTCTTCAGTGTGCTCTGATGCATCTCTGGCTCCAGGGAGGGGATGCTGCTAAAGTGTTGTGAACAGCAAGGGAGTGCAGATGCAGAGTAACATACAGGAAATCCTGTGTCGTGAAATGATTCCATAAATCAGAATACATATCTGCTGCAGTACATATTGATATGTATGAACATGTATTAAACTTGTCTGTCCATGTGGGGATTCCTTTTTACCAAAATTAACCTGTGTAAGGAAGGTATTTATTTTCAATTAAGAGCTAATCTGTGCAAGCAGCTCCACTTTGAGCACAACAAATGTAATGAATGACTCAAGCATTACTTGGGAGCTCCCTCCAGCCTGCCTCGAAGATGGATCTGCATTTTTTGGCGTGTTCCCCCTTTCTCTGCTCACCCATTGTGATTCCTGTGAGGTTTTGCTGAGGTTTGCAGTTACTCTGGTCCTCTGACTTGGACCATTGGTCCAAGGGCTGTGGATGATTTGTGACCCTTCCCTGAGCTGCTGGCACTGCAGTGGGGAGAAGGTGGCCTTAGCTCAGCACTCAGGCTCTTGGTTGTGTGTTCGGGCAAGAAAAATGAACAGCAAAGCCAAAACCAAAGCACTTGTTGGTGCTCAACTAATATTGATAACATCCATCAGGTATCTGTCTAATCTGATAAAAAACCCATGTCACTAACAAAAGCTGGTGAACACTCAAAGCAAATTGAAGGAACAATTTATTTGAAAGTTCTTGTTTTCTGCTGTACATAATCAGTTCCTGTTATTATGAGCTGAACTTACTCAATACTGTTTGGACTAGGATTCGTGCAGAGCCTCTAGCCAAAAGCACAGATTAGTTTTGTTTTATTTTATTTAAGTCCATTTGCTCTTGCTCATTTTTTAACAAAATGAAGCTGTAAATCTTATTTGCAGTACATAAACAGCATAAACACCAGAAATGTTCTCTCATTGGTACTGATAGGCAAAATGTTTCTAAAGCATGATTATGCTTACCAAATGTTCAGAGTCAAGATTCCTTGTGGGTATCTCAAAAAAACCCTCATTTTGCTAAAAGAATAAATTGAAGGTGTCAGCAAAGAGGTCTTGCAGTGTCACCACTTACAGTTCCTAGGGGCAGGAACTGTAGTAAGCACCCTTGCCATGGCAGGGAATCCCCTCCGTGTGCCAGCTGTGCTTTGCCTGGGTGGTTCAGTAACATCCAGTGGCAGCGTAAACAGGGAATGGAAACGTGGAGTGGCACAAGACACCAGGAGCAGCAGCTGAGGACCCTTTTGTATCACTCTGTCCTCTCTTTTCCTGTCCTTCTCTGCAGTGCTTTGGTCTCTGTCCATCCCTGGCTTTCTCTGTCCTGCCATCCGAGTGCATTGTGTTTGTCCTCTCAGCTGCCACGTCGAGTAGAGCAGTGTGATTGTGCTGGTTTATTTGGGGAGGGTGCAGAGCCATCTCAGGGTCTGCGAAGGAGAAAGAGGCAGAGTTGTAATTCACCCCTCATCTCTGGGTCCCCTTTGTCCCTGGTGCAGCTGGATCCCAGCCCAAGTGTTCAAGTGGGAGCTGACCCCTTCTGTGGAACTGCCTAGGAATCCATCTGAGATTGGGTTCCTTCATATTTCTGGGAATCAAGTTTGTGTCTGGCACATGCTCAGCTCTGAAAAACTTGGTTCACACAGCTGTGATTTTTCTGTTTGTTTGAAAATGTCCATCTCTTGCTCTGCACACTTCATTGCTTCTGCAGCACAAGCTTTTGTCAACCACAGTGACCACACATTAAACAAACTCTCTGCTCCTTGTAATTGGTGCATTTGACCACTTCCATTATTAGCAGTGTCTGTAACATCCCAGTTCTTCTCCATATCTGGCCGCTCTCAAAAACTATGGATTCCTCAAGTGTCTGGATAGACAAGGAGTGGAACTCACTTCCTCAGGCAGTGTTTGCTGTCTGTCTTCCTGGTGGAATAAGGAGCTTTCACTCCTTGTTTACATACTCGTGAATTTTTGGTAAATCTGTCCTTCATAGCATAAAAGTTAAACCTTTTTAGAAAATAAAAGGATAAAAAAAAAAGAAGCGTTGTCTTCCCTCCTGTCAATGTGCCAGAAGTTTATTAATAATACATAATAATTATACGTTGTGTTCCTTAGCTGCTTTCATGTGAGGATCTGAAAGTGCTTCACAAACATTAATTAAGTAATCCTCACGCCTGCCTGGTGCAGTAACTATTGCTATCAATCTGCACTGAAACATGACAATGCAGAAGAAACAGTAAATAGGAAAATCTCCCAGCTAGAGGCAAGAGCAGAGCTGGTCTAGAAAGGCAGAGCAGGCTGGAGCAGATCCATCATTCCATGGCTGGGCTTTGTGTGGATCCAGTGCTTTCCCTGCCAGCACATCAGAGCTGGTCCCTCTGGAGCTCTGGGCTCTTGGACACAGGCTGGACACAGCAGATAGGAGATTTTCTTGACCAATGCAGTATTTTCTCTGCTGGCAAGAAGAAAGTTGTGGTTGGCAGCAGAGCTTGTGTCCTGGGTGAGAGCAGCAGAGCTGGTGGCAGCAGCTGTCTCTGAAGCAGCCTCAGTGGTGGTATTTACTGATCCTGCTCCAAGAGAGCCTCTGCTTGTTACCCTGGGCAGGAGGGGTCCCCAAGGGGCAGCACAGCAAGCAGGTGCAGAGTCCCACAAAGGGTCTCTTTAACCCTCAGCTGACCACCAACGGGATCTTCACAGTTTTTGTGTTGTCCCCACTAAACCTTGCTCTCTCTCTTCTGCTCACAAAGCTTTAGGGAGTCCTGCACAGGTGGGTTGCAAAGCTCGCCTCAGTTCTTTCCTCTCGGTCCTTGGACTGAGCTGCCAGTTTTTGTTAGGGTAGAACAGAGATGAAAAGTAAATAAACACTGATGTTCTGTCAGCAGATGCTCCCTCGGTTTGCAGCTCACACCTCTTGCCAGGGTGCTGAACTGAACTCGGGGCAGTCACCACAGTTATTCTTCACCTCTAGTGGTCCCCAGGTGAGAGTCTGATTGATCTCAGCAGGTTTTGCCGTGCTCAGCTGAGAGAAGCTGTGTCTTTGGGAGGTGTTGCCTGTTACTATGAGGCAGGCAGGCTCTCAGCAGCAGCCTGGGATTGCACTGGGAAGGACCTGCCAGGTTTTGTGGTGCTCTGGGAGAGCTGATGTCAGGGTTGGGAGGGATTCCCAGGAGGTGGCTGGGCTCAGTTTCCCAGGAGTGCTGAAGATCCTGTGGTACCACGAGAGCTCTCAGATATATAAACCACTAATTTCTCTTCGTGTAGGAGATGTCAGATGACATGACTGGCATTTACTTTTGGTTTATTTTGATAAAGTGGTGGGTTTGGTAACTCCAGGTATATTGAATCCTCCTTACTGTTATTTTGATCCTTTAAAGTAAATTTGAGCAGATGAAGTGTAGTCTAGGAAGCATGATTAATTCCTGCTGGCAAGGGCCCTGCTTGCCCTGTCTTGGCTGAAGCAGATGTCATCAAAGGGAGTTTTTCAGGAGCAAGCACCTCGTGCATTCTTAGTGCCACCCAGGGTGCTGACAGACCCAACATTCCTTTTATGTGTTCTGACCTTTCCTGGCTCCAAGTTCCTGTATGTGGCTCAGCAGGACAGGACCCTTCTGGGCTGTCCTGATTAAGAGATATTTCCACCAAACATAAGATGTACTGCATTCTAGAGCACATCAGGTATCAGGTGCATTTTGCTAATTGACATGTTTGTGCTCTCTCTGTCTGTGTTTACACACAATGTTATTCTATAGGTGTAACTTTAGACTTCCTGCAATCCCAGGGAATGGTTTCACTTAACACCTGCAGCCCTGGCCAAAGCTCCAGTACACGCCTGCTGAAATATCAGATTTTCGTCATGCTAGGCAAATGCATTGGGTCTCACCAGAGGGGTCTTTGGCCTCTCTTTCCTCTCTGTTGAACACTGGGGCAGGTGCAATTCCATTAATTTTGCATGTTCATTAAGCTAAAGAACACGTTTGCTGAAGTTTCTGGCTGTGAATGAATGGCCATGAACGAAACCCACTTGACTTAATAGTTATTTTTAAAGATGCTCTTAAGAGCTTCTACAAAGTGGCTGTGAAATACTTCTTAGTTTGCACTGTCTTCTGAAAAATTTGCTTCATGGTCCAGATAACTTGGGCATGGCAATGCCATTTCTAGGAGTTATAGATGTAATTAATTTAATCCATAAACTCTTGATAGGAAGTTCTGTCTTTTTGTTCTGTGTTTACATCGCACTAAGTGCAGCAGGGTCTTGACTCACAGCTCGTGTATGCTACCCCAAAAGGAGTAATAAATATGTTTTACAGAGACAGCAAAAACTGCTGAAGGAAGGTGTGGGGTTGGTGTCCCTAATCGCCGATCCCACTGGCAGGCAGTGTCCCCGGGAGGAGCGGGGGTGCCTCTGGCTGCTCAGCCCCTGGGCTGGGATCCCAGTGCCCGGCGGGGCTGTGGGGAGCAGCGAGGGGCAGCGACCTCAGATGGGAGTGGAGCAATACAGGCACTTACAGCTCCGCTGTGCCTGCCTCGCTCGCCCACCCACGCCGGTAGTGTCCCAGGTTTCGCTGCTGAGAACAGACCCCAGATCCCAGGGCAGCCTGGGGCGCGCCCGGAGCCACTGCTGATGCTTTCCTGCTCTGTTTGGGGGCGGGTGCAAGGCAAGGAGGGTTGTACCCACAAGCCCTGTGATTTCACAGGCAAATCAGGTAGCTGGGATACTCAAATGTGTCCTGAAGTTTATCCAGGCAGTTGCTTAATCTGTGTGTGTGAAAACAGGATAATTGTGTGTCACGTGAGGTGCAGTTGTGTGCTGAAATGGTCAGCAAACCAGAACCTTTCTAGTTGTAATTCATTATCCTGAGGGATGTCTCATGTCTCTTCCTAAATTTATTCTTTTTTCCTTTTCCACCAGGTCCTTAAACAGTTTATATCTTTGCTATCTGACCATCGCTTGTTCCCTGTATTATCACCTACCTGTTGGAATAGTTCTTTTCCTTCGCGTTTTCCAAGGGAATGAGCCATAACACTGGCTGAAGGCTCCTTCTTCCTGCTCACAAAAATGATCTTTTGTATTAAAAGTGCATTGGAACCCCCCCTTAAAAAGGTTGTTTCTTTCAGTTGAAGTCCTTCAGCATTGACCTCCTTGCTGCTGTCTCTCCCAGGGTGTTTCTGGTGAGTCCAGTAGCTCTGTGACCTTGAACCCATCTCCGTGGCACTGCTCTGGTTTGTCTTCCCTCCGTGCCCTCCCCAGAGTGAGGGAGGGGACAGCCTGCTGGGCAGTGCCACAGCTGCTGTGGCACATCTGGCTCATGGCTTGGCTCTGAGTTTCCTGCACAAACTCCAAAAGGGGATTTGTACTCTGTTTTCCTGTGCTTTTCTGGTTGGACATGAATCCTTTGGGCACTGCTCCTTTGCCCTTTTCCTGTCCATCGGAGCCCTAATTCAAGGGGCAAGCCAAACTCAGTCTGTGTTTTCACTGCCCTGTGGTGCAGCACCATTTCTGCTTGTGTTCTTCACAAGGAATACAAATAAAGCTGAGTTTGGCCAGCTGTCTCCTTTCTGATTTAGAATCTTAGGTGGTCAACTAATGATTAATCTTAAATGTCACCTCTTTTCCTTTCAGACTGAGTCCTTAAACTGTTGGGATGTGTGAATGCATTTTAAGTAAAGCACCGCTCCCTGTGCCAAAGAACAGAGCAAGTGTGGCAATGCTCCAGCCTTTGCACCTGTTCTGGTTTGCTCTTTGTGTGAAGTGCTGCATAATTGTCTTCTTCATTAGCTGCCTGCTGAATTCTGGTTTGTGAGGGATTAAAAACTCCAATGAATATGGATTATTTCAAATGTTTTCCTTTGGGACATGGTACAGAATGAAGATTTTTGGAGCTATATGTTCGTGTAACAACAAGGGATGGAAGATGCCTTCCCCCACCCTTTTTCAAAGTTACCTCTTCCAGATCCCCCCACTCTGCCTCTGGGCACACACAGGGCTCTGATCCAGCTGATCCCTGCAGCTGGGCCTGCCTGGAGGCAAAGTGACACCCCTGCTAAGAGTGGGAAACTTCAGCACACACTGAACTCAGTCTTTGAGGGATCTCCTGGAAGTCAACAAGTCTTAAGCATCTTCTTAACATTAAGCATGTAGCAAAGAGGGAGCAAGTTATGGTGCAATTAAAGGACCCATTTCACTGAGGAGGCCAGGAGCACGTGCTGCTGAAGTTTCTATAAAAATAGGGACATTTTCCTCCTCTGGTTAAAATTCTTAAGTGCTTCAGGTTAATGTCTGCAACATCCAAGAAGCCTACAGAGATTCGTTTCTGTGGAACAGATGCTTAACAATCTAGATTTTATTTTATGTTTTTGTCTGAAAATAAAAGGATATGTCATCTGACACTTTGTTGTCATCTGTGTTTTGTGCCTGTAGCTGTGACAGTGTTGGGCCCAGGAGCTGTGAGGAGTGGCCAGCACAGGGAAGGAAACCTGTTTTTTTCTCTTAACTCAGCAACCAGTCTGCCACATTCAGCTCAAGTGCTTTTCCCTCCCTGGTGAAAGCAGCACTTGATTCTGTCTCCTGCTGGCATTGTAGAGCCAGTCTCATTGCAAGGGAGTGGGGAGAACTTCTTTTTGACCCCACTGTGTGCCCCTGGGGCACAGCCAGGCCTTTCTCACCAGGTGATAACTCCCAGCCCTTTACTGGCTGTGCAAGGATATTCCTCCTCTCCAGGTGAAAAATCACATGGCCATAAAATTTTGTAATGTAAACAAGACAGACATGGTCAGAATCCTATTTGGACAGATTTATAGCCTGACTATGGAACAGCAACCTTGCCTGGGCTTTGTGCCACCAGTAATTAATATGCATCCTGGGCTCTGTTTTCCTTCTGGACAGTGTCCTTCTGCATGCTTGTGTGTTAGACTGTAAGCATGAGAGTCTGCTGTCTACTGAGAGAGACTTTCCTGGGGAGGCCGTGCTGGGAAGCTATTGCCCTGCAGGTTGTGTGGAAGTGAGGGAGACTGAAGAGCCAAATTTGGGAGAGCAGCACTTCCCCAGCACGTGTGAAGCCTCCAGGCAGCTGGCGCTGGGTCTTTGTGCAGTGGTGATCATAAAGCAGTCAATGTTTGCTGTAGTTTCTGCCTACACTGAGATGAAGGGGTTGCTGGAGAAACCACATCTGTTGACACTGAGCAGTGATCTCCAGCTCTCTGCCCGGTCTGTGCCGTGGTTATGGAGGCAGTGGTTGTGTTCAGCTGCAAACACCTACACCAAAGCTTTGAACACAATTTCCCTGCTGCTTATTTATTGCAGTCTAGTTCAGCCAAGCACATCCACGTGGGTGTCACTCAGTGTGTGCTTTCATGAGGTCTGTACGTCCCCCCAAAGCTGACCAAAGGTGTGCTGGGCTCTGCTGCAGGGGCTGCATGGAAGGGCTGGGTGTCTGCTGGGACTGCCCAGAGCTTTGCGAAGAAACAAAGGTGTCAGAGAGATTTGTCACCAATAAACCCTCCTAGCAACAGTGCTGGCAGCAGGGTCCCATTTGGCCCTGCCCCACAGTGGCAGGAGACCAGATGAGGATGGATCATGCTGCCTCAGTATTTAGCTCCTGTCCTGAAATGCTGGGTGAAGCCACCATTTTATTTTCTTCTCTTGGTGGCTTTTCTTGGAGCAGCATTGCTGTCCTTTGGTTTCCTCCTCTTCCAGGTGTTCACACCCCTCCAAGCTGCCCAGACTTGCCATTTTTCAGATTTTACTCTCAGGTTATTTCTTGGGCATTAATTTGCAATTCTGCACTTCAAAAACATGGAAAAGTAATGAAGGAATTAAAGAAAAATGCAGAGAGGGTAGAGAAACGAACCCATTTTATTCCAGGGGCTATGATCCCAGCACTGGATTTGGGCACAGATTTTCCACTTGGGCAGTCACTCACATATGAAATCCATTCTCATTATCACCCTTGGCATAAATCCCTCCCGTTTCTCACAGTGCTTGTGTATGGGGGAGTTTGGGCACTGTGAGCCCTCACCCTCTGTTGGTAGGGTCACAATATAAAATTTGTCTCTAATTAATGACCAGTGACCTTGGGCCATTCAAAACTGGCAAGTGAGGAGCACAAGATGCCAGCACATTAAAATCTGTCTCTGTCAGGATCCGAGTTTGAAGCAAGCCCTGCTGCATTGCTGCGTTGTTTGTCCTGCCATTAATGAGATTTCTCTGCCCTTTTCTATCTCTGTTTGGAAAACACAGTGCTGGTAGGCCAGCAGTCCTGGAAACACAGGCCTTAACGAGAAAAGCAATGTGGCTTCGTCAGGCTCGGTGGCAGTGGTGGTGTTTCCTCAACAGCAAGTGGTTTCTTGGGCGAGGAGAAGGCTCAGTGGGCATTGCTGAGGCTTCCTGCGTGGACGTGGGGCTGGTGGGAGCCAGGGCTTGGCTTTACCTTCCAGCAGCTCCCAGGGGCTCCCCAGGGTGATGTTTGTGTGTGGTTTGGGACAGTTCAGTCCTCGATTGTGTGCTTGGAGCTTGGAGCCTGGGCTGCAAAGGCTGCCTTGTGTCTGTGCCTGAGGCACTCACCGGGGCTGGATGAGTCCTATGCAGCAAAAGATTCTGTGCTCTGTGGCCCCACTGCACATTATCCCAACATAACTCGGTCGTGGGGCAGTGTTGCAGACTCTGTACAGCCCAAATTACTTCTTGGTAAAGAAACAGATTAGGTGAAAAGACCTGGTTTTCTGATTGATGACTTAAGCTGTATTGACCAAATGACAGCCACTGTGAAAGGCTGGTTGCCATGGGACTGTCTGATACCTTTCAGGGGAAAAAAAAGGAAATAAAAATAGTTTCTTTGGGTTCAGCAGTCGATGCTGTAGCAGCATTAGTGCTAGGGCTTGTGGTTTGGTCTGGTTTGTACTTCCCCCAGCACTTAGGGAGCTCTCTGGTGGTTTGTGAATTTTCAGGTGAGGTGGTAGGAGGTGAGTGGGCCCTGGGATGCTCTGCAGTGCCATGCCAAAGGACAGCATTCCAAGTGCTGGTACAGGCCTGAGGAGGCTCTGCACCAATGGTGCCTTCAGGTCTCCATCCCCACAGAGGCTCCCCACAGTGCCAGCATTTCTGCAGTGCTTGGACTGAGCCTTCAGCCTGAGCTCTGCGCTGCAGGGACAGCACCAAGTGCTCTCCTTTCCCTGTGCCTGCTGCTCCGAGCCCAGCCCACAGCCAGGGCTCCTCACCAGACTCCCAGAGCAGGTCAGGGTCATTGCATGGCACCACACAGGCACAGCAAGGCTTCTGAGCCTTTGGAAAGGTGCACAGAGGGTGGCTGGCGTGGCAGGTTATTTGCTATGTGAGGTGAGCGATGCACACTACATTCAAAATGACCACACTGGTCTAATTATAGAGGTAACAGCAGGGTTATAGTTGAGATTTCTGAGCAAATGCTTCCCCCACTGCTGGGGGAAGGCTATAAATGTGCTGAAACTGTCAAATTTGCTCTTTTTAGGTTTCTTAAATGATACAAGGAGGTTTGTGTGGAGTAAGGTATTTATATTAGCAGCACTGACAACGGTGAAGGTCACAGGTAACCTGGGGATGTTACCTTTGGGATCCATGGTTAATGTAGACCAGCAGACTTCTAAATGTCTTCCCACTGCCCTCTTGCCCCCTTCCCATTATTAACATTCAGGGAAGCTCCAGGGAAAGGAATACTCCTAAAATTCCATACTCCCATGTAGGGGCAAACCCTTCCTGGGGCTCGCACCATTAAGGAGAGATTTGCAGCCATTGAGATGATGGATGCTAAAGGCTCCTGAGCTTTTCAGAGGAGAGCTGCTCATTGACTGCAGGACTAGGGTGTGCAGAAGGATTAGTACTCAGCAAATCCATCACAGGAGTACCAAGATGTTATAACTTGGGTTTGGAATATCCTGGAATAGCTCACCATTGATGTACTCTCAGCTGGATAATATGGCTTTCTAGAAATGGATCTGATAAACTGAGCTGTGTTAAGAGTGTCTGTCTCTGTTATTCATATATTTCTCCAATCTGTATTCCAGGAGAAACAATAATATTCTCTAGGGGCACCATTCATTCATATGTTCAAAACACAGCCCCAAATGCAAACACCAATAAAACACATGTTCTTAATTAACAGCCTCAGAGAGCATGACATCAGGCAGGTACTACCAGCACAAAGTACACTTGGAACCAGGTGCAGCTATTTACCAAAAGCTTCCAGAAAGCAGCAGTAAAACTGTTTGTTTTTCCAGCACATGTTGTGCACTCGCTGTTATTTCTCTAGATGGAAGAAGCAATCTGAGACACTAAAAATACACACCTTAGACCAACAGAGCTGTGATGCTAAATGAAAATGATGCTAAATAAACAGTAACTCAATGAAATCTTCCTCATTATAGTTTTATCTTCTGGCTGAGGCAGAAAAGGTTATAGGGCAGGATTTTATTTGAGGGGGGACAGCGGGCAGTGCTCTGGGGATGTCCCTTAGCAGTGAGGACACAGCCGGGGGGACACGGCAGGACAGCTGCCCTTGGGAGCTCTTTGGTGCAGGATGAGCAATGAAATCTGTCCTTTGAGATGAGCCCAGAGGCTTTCAGAGGAGCCAGAGGGGAGGTGCAGTTGGTGTTTCTCCCGTGCCGAGCAGAGAGCTGGGGATGGAGCCCAGGAGCAGCTCTGTGCCCTGGGGAGCCGCGGGAGCCTGGGTCTGGGGCTGGCTGGGGATCAGGGGCACGGGTTGTGCTGAGGACAGGCTGCAGAGAGGCTGTGAGGCAGGAACCACACAGATCGAGGACCTGGGGGCCCTCTGGGCATGGGGAAGGTCCTGTGTCACCTGCTGGCTGTGAGCTGTGGGGGTGACATGGTCTGGTGCTGAGTATAAAGCTGCAGCTGCAGAGTGGCTTTGAAGCAATGGTGTTCCCTGTTTCAGACCCAGGGACAATGGAAAAAAGTCACTTTTCCTAAAATAGCTGGCATGTCAAAACCTAGATTTTATTTATTGACCTTTCCAAAACCCATAAAAAGAAGTCCTTTTACAGAAGTAGCCGCTGCCTCGTGCCTGGCTCCGGAGGCTCGGGAAGCATGTGGGACCCAGCATGGCTGCTGCTATCATCACTGGAGCCAGACATGGGATCTGGGCCCTTGAGCATGGGCTGGTACATAATTCATTGGTGTGTTTTTTTAAAAAGACATTTGCTCTGTCTTGTGTCAGCCACACACCTCTGACTCGGTTGAACTGCTTATTGTTTCACTTAAGCTCTTTCCTTGTTCTGACAAAGGATTTCTAGTAGTTTAGTTTTTGTTACTAACAGCCTGTAGAAAGCTGCAGACACAGACGTTCTTTTCCTGGTGATGCAGAATTTCACTGCGCTGGGGTATTTTTTCAGCCCGTCCGTCAGACAGATAAAATGGGCTCCTTTTTTCTCCACTGTCAGATTTTTCAAAGGCTCTTCCAAAGCAGGTGCATAAATTAAAACAAAATAGAAGTCAGAGAAAAAAACTCTCTAAGTCTGCACCCTACTGAGCGGGATTATGGGGAGTGGAAAGTGTGAGTCATGGCGTGGCCACTTCTTTTAGCCAGAGTTAATGCGGCTCCCGAGCAGGGGAGAGTCCTCAGGAGGGGCAGCCTGTTCTCGCCTCTTAAAAACCCATTTCTTCTCCTACAAATTTGATCACAGTTAAAAAAAAAATAAAAGGAAACATGTTGGTAAGATGTACTTATCCTTTGATCTTTCCCTAAAGTCTGGTGTCTTGGCTGGATTTCCAGGGTATTTCAGTGCTGAGAACACGGCAGTGTTTTAACTCTGTTTTGGCAGTTCAGCCGCTCTGCTCTGGGATTTATCCTGGCTGCCCTTTATCTCTGCAGCCACGCTTGCACATGGAACCTGAATTAAATGCCCAGGGCTAAAACTCTGATGGTTCCCTCCTTCTCTGTGTTGCAGAGGTGCCCCGTGGCAGGCAGGGGCTGGTGCCTGGCCCGCAGTAAGAGCTGCTCTCCTGGATGCCCCACGGACATTCTGGTTAATATTCCTCCCCTTGCACAACACTGCACAAATATTGAGCTTTATAAATGTTAACTGAGAACATGAAGGTGCAGTGAGGCTGGAAGTCAGCTCCCACAGAGCTCCTGTAATACTGAAATGCTGTGTCTGGGGTTGCATTTGTCTTCCTCAGTTCAGGGAAGTGCAAGGGACATCTGGCACATCCCATACAGGCCCAGCCCCCACACTCATCCACACCCCCCAAACTGTGTGGCCACCACCTGAAATCAGAAATATTCCCTATGAAATTGGCCTTTTTCTGTTCTCCTCCCCTGCAATCCTTTTTTCAGCCTTTTCCCATCAATGTGCTGTTTTCCCATTAGGAACCTGTGGGAACCCAGCCTACAAAGCCTTGGGGTTTGTAGCTCCTCATGAGTGGGAGAGGGAGAACAGGGCAATATCCACTCCAAACTGAGGGCAGGTGGGTTTGCTTTCCTACCAGCTCAGGTTGAGCTTAAACCTGACTCCTCAGCAGAGGGTGGATTTGGTTCCCTGTGACCACAGAGGCTGAGTCCCAGGTGAATTTGTGTTACAGCACAGCTTAAGAAGACATTCTGGGTAAATGGTTTGCCTCAGTCACTATAGTTTTTGGAAGTTTTGGTTAAAAGTGAGCATAATTATGGATAGGACAGCCTTACTGAGCAGTGTCCTTGCCAGTCTGGAGTTCTGGTTTCAGAATAGGTGTCTGTAGGTTTCTACAGCATCTCAGACTTCCTCATGAGCAATTTGGATTTCAGCAGGCTTTTTCTGTAAGGCACAGATGTTGCCTTCAGTTGACACAGGTACGTGCAGCACCAGAAAGGTGTCAGCAGACTTGCCCCAGATATCCCCTCAGAGCTGGACAGAGAAGGACCTTAATGCTCCATCCTTCAGCAACTCTATCAGAGATGGGGTCCACCTTGTAATATCCTCACACAAAAAATCAGGATCTGCAGACCAAGTGCCCTGGTCAGTCCTTGGCAAGTGAGCTGCAGATGAGGGGGCAGTAGGGGCACTTCCAGCTTTCTGGCATCAGTCTGGACCTTTCATCCTTCCCAACAGAAGAATCTGAAAAGGCAGGGAACCAAAAACCTACAGACAGTCTGTACTTCTGAAAATTTCTAAGGTTAACAAGGACTGTCTCAGTCTCAACTTCCACAGAGACAGGTTTAATGGAAATGAAAAAAACAAGGCTTGTTTGTAGGGTTTGCATTTTTACCCCAGGCAAACCCAGGAGATGGATTAAACTGAGGAATGCCTTGTTCTTCAGTTTATTCTCAAAATATAACACACATCCAGAGGGATATAATTTTTCTGTTAAGTTTACCTCGCTATCTTTGTTAGATTCATTCCTGGTGATTCACTTGTCACAATAAGAACCTCAGCCGAGACACAAAGCACAGCAGCTCCTGCACCGGCGGCTCCGGGAGCGCGGCAGGATGTCCTGGCTCCTGTCACCTCTGCAGCTCCTCACTGCGGAGCTCATCCCTTGGGACAGCACCTCTGCTCCTCACCGTGGAGCTCATCCCCTTGGGACAGCACCTCTGCTCCTCACTGTGGAGCTCATCCCCTTGGGACAGCACCTCTGCTCCTCACCGCGGAGCTCATCCCTTGGGACGGCTCCTGGAGCACACCTGAATTCCAGCTCCGTGGTGGGCAGTGAGGGGGCTCAGCCCGAGGCTGTTTGCCATCCCCAGTGCTGTCTGCTGTCCCCTCCATCCCCGGAGTGCCTGTGCCACTGCCCGGGGCAGCGAGGGGTCACTGCCCTTAGCAGAGAAATGCTCTCTGTGAAGCCGCAGCTCCAGTGGCCCAACACAAGTGGAAGATTTAAGTGCCAGTTACCCAAAACCCAGGGGATGAAGGCATTAAATTATGTGATAGCTCTGGTACCTCCCTCGTCGTTGCACTGACAACTCTTCTGTCTGTGCTCTCACACTTACTTCCCCTTTTGTTTCCATCCTCCCCCACCTGCATCTCCTTTATTTCCGCCTGCCCAGCCCAGGCCAGCGTTCGCCCCTGAGGCAGAGGACTTTGTGCCAGGCAGGGCTGCTCGCTCCATGTTCACCTTCTCACTTCGCCTCCTCAGCCCCTGCCTGGCCCCACCTCCTTCCAGTGCCACCCTCACAGAAATGGCATCACTGGATTGTCCTGTTTCCCCAATCTGTGCTCCTGGAACCCCATCTTCCTTTCCTATTAATATATAAAGTTCCCATTATTTTACGTTTCCTTCCTTTATTCATTGCTATATAAAATGCAGGCAATGCAAATGCACATAGAGGTTCCCTCCCCTCTTCAGCTGCAAATGCTGGTAAAGGGGAGTCCTACTGCCTTGTGTTGAGCAGCTTGGGGGCTTTGGGGATATTCTTTTGGGATATAAATATAGCTGGATTGTGTTCAAGGTTGTGGTGGATCAGTCTAATCAGATGTGAGAAACATCTGAACAAAATCCTTCTCACTGTCCAGGCTTCAAGGCAAGAGTTGTTCCTTTTTCTTGCTGTGAGTTGAGCTTTCTGTCCTGCTTTTTGCTTCTCCCCATTTTTTTCTCCTCTCTCCTCAAAGTCTGAGCTGCCCCATCACCAGCAGTGCTGACCCTGGTGCTGCCCATCCCTGGGGTGCTGCAGGGGCATCTTTACACAGTTCTGTTCTGGCTATGAACAGCCACACGTAACATTGCTATCCACAGTTTTAATCCAAAACCATAGGCTGCCATGAAAGAAAGTCCCGTTTGTAATTTCCTCTAATTCTGGCCTGGGAGGTGTTAGGGATTCCCCTGCCATCCCTCTCTCCTTTTCCTTGCTCACCTGTCATGCAGGGTCCCAGCTGTGAGCGCTTCCAGCCCCGCTGTGTGCACAGCCTGTGCTGATCAATGCCAGCTCAGGGTCTGGCACCACAGTGCCAATGCTTGGGTAGCTGGAAAAAAGTACATTCTTTGGTATCATTTTCAGTGAAGGTTATGATGCAAATACTTTTCTGCCAAGGCTTACATCAGCTGTGCCGAGTTCACACGTCAGAGCAGTTGCAATGATTTCCTTGGTGCTGACTAACACGATCATGAAGGCTGCGGCTGGTTCCACCTCTTCAGAGTTTGACTCACCAGCTTTGTTCAGAGGATCAGTTGCCAAATTCAAAGTTAGACTTTATGAATCATATTTATTTATATTAGGGTAGTGCTTGGGAGGTCTAGTCCTGGGCCAGGAGCCTGCTGTGTTAGTTAGGTGCTGCACAGCATCCTGGCCCAAAGGCTTGGCTGTTGCTTCTAAGAGGAAAGAGAAAGGCAGGGAGAGGCAGGAGTCACCCACAAAGACTGGGGAATACCATTTGTCTTCTTGCCAGATCTTCACAGGAGATGCTGAGATGGAGAGAAAGCTTTTACTTTCCTGGGTAGGGGAGGGGACCACACCACTGTGCTGCAGAGAAAATATTCCCTTTCCATAACTGGTGCTAAAACCAGTTACTAATGTAAGATGGGTACAGAGGTTTAGGTTTTATTGGCTTACAGTGACTCTTTCATAGCAAAAACTTCTTTCTGAGGAAAAGATAAATGCTCCCAGCATTGGCAAATTAGTGCATTATTCCCTAGATTAATTACTGTAAAGTGAAATCAGGTGCTCGTTATTTATTCAAATTTATTTATTTTTATTCATTTATTCACTGGCAATCCTCGATGGATACCAGGCTGGGAGGTGTGACTTGGTGCAGAGGGAAGGACAGAGCCGTGGCTGTGAGGTCTGGATCCCCATGCTGAGCCCTGCCTCAGCCAGGAGCTGGGGAGGAAGGGAGGGAGAAAGGGAGGAGAGGCTGCCCCGCACGGACGGATCCACACCCTCAGCGTGGGAAGAGCCTGTTCTGGCAGGGAACCACCACACCTTGCTCCCACTGCTGACACTTGTTCACACATAGCATCTCAGTGGCATCTCCATAGCATTCTCTGTGCTTTCAGGCAACTCCAGCTCCTTTTTTTCCCCTTAGTAGTAGTGAAAACTCCTTGCTTTTTAACCAGTCAAGTGGCTGGATCCCCCTGACCTGGCGGCTGTGCTGCACCAGTGTGCTCCCAGGCTGCCCCACAGTGGGATGCTGATAATCAGCCTTTTCACGTGGAAAAGCATGTAAAAAACTCAAATCTTGTCTGCACGTGTAGAGCCACCGAGTTCAGCAGCGCCAGGGCAGAGATGAGCTTGGCCCCAGGCAGTTTTTTCTGCAGCTCTCCCAGCCTTGTGCAAAAAAATCAGTGGGATAATTGACAGGTCTGGGTGTCTGCTGCTGCCTTGTTTGCTTTTGCCTTCCATGCCTTACCGTGGCTTTGAAATGCAAATTGAAAACTTTATGTGGCCCGTCAAAGGGAGTTTGAGTTATTTTGATTTATTTTTGATGTGCTCTGGAGCATCACAAACTTTGAGGTTTACTTGGGAAGGTAAGAACCGCTTCTCATCAAAGATGACAGCACAGGAAGGGGCTGAGGGAATTTGCAGTGAGGGCTGAAAGCTGAAGCATCATCATGTGGAGCTTCAGTGCTCACCAGGAGGTGCAGGCATAGGCGTGTGCAGGTTGAGGAGGTGTCATCTCCTCAACCCTTTTCCCTGCTGGTGTTTGCCAGAGGATTCCTGGAGTGGGGGTCCTGTGGGACAGGGGTAACTGGCTTCGATTCCATCCCCCACTGCTGCTGCACTAGGACAGCCCCTCCTCTGGCTCTGTGTGTGTGTCCCTCTACATATTGGGCTATTTAAACATTGTGGTGTGGTGGGCAGAGCTGGCCCCATGCGTGGTGGGGAGCACAGAGCCAGCCCTCAGGCTCTGGGGAATATTTTAGGCACTGGTGTAAGACAAATGAGAAGTGCCATTCCTTCAGTGGGCTACAGAAACTGGGTTGTATTGAAAGAAATGTTATATAAGGGGCTAAAATTAGCAGGATGGAAAAAGAAGTCTGCTAAATACTCCCGTCTCTCTGTTGACACAAGCAGACTTCCACCAGAAGGGGAGGGCTCCTTAATTATAGTTTTCTGACGTATTCCGGAAATTAGGAATCGAAAGAGACCATGATCTTGGGTTGCCCACTCCAGTGAGTTACTGGTGGGGGGATGATCCAGGCAGCCCTGACCCACAGCCCCCTCCCAGCACAGGATCTGACTTGCCATGCCACAGCACAGTGAGATGAGAACAGGTCCTGTCCCGTCTCCATGGGATGGAAACCGTGTCAGGGCACAGTTGGCATCGAGAGGCAAATGGAGCTGGTGTTGGTGGATTTTTTGAGGGAGCAGTGTGGGAGCCATTAACTGCATCCCTCCAGACAGATTATCCATGGATGAGCATCCCTGCAGGAGGAAACAGCACCCTGTTTGTCCCTGCTAGGTACACAAGCAAACATTGATTTCTGGGGGGCCCTGCTGTTGAATTGGAGCCCTTTGTGCAGCAAGGCTGAGGTTTGCTCTCCCAGCGTCTGGCTCTGCCGACAGACCGGCTTGTTTGCTTTTCATGATTTATCCCATAAGCTGCAACCTTAGAGCCCTTCCTCGCCCTGTAAATAGCAGTTGTCCTTTGCTCTTTATCCGGAGAAAGGCTCCGGGGGTGCGGGCTGGGTGCGGTGGGTGCCGGGCACAGCCCTGCCCTGCCGAGGGCACAGCGAGCGTTTGGCCATTTCCTGGCGCTGGGAACACGCTCGGGGGAAGGAGGGGATCGGAGCAGGGAAAGGGCAGAGGAGAGCGAATGGTGTCCCGAGGGATGCTCCTCTCCACAGGCAGGCAGCCGCTGCATCCCGGCTCTGCCCGCCTTCCCGGGATGCGCTGCCTGGCTGCGGGAAGCACACGCTCACCCCAGTACTGTCATCCCTGACAGAAAACATCCATTTCGCTCACACCCACACGCCCGGCATCACAGGAAATCAGACTTTATATAGAGGTGGGAACCACACTCCCCAGCCGCCCCGGCGCCGGGGCTTGCCTCGCACATGGCTCCGGCACCTTCCAGCAGCAGCAGCAGCAGGAGGAAGCCCGGGCTGTGGCTGCTGAAGAGCTCGGCCAGGTGGCCCTCGGCAGGTGCTGCCCGAGCTCCTCACGTCAAAGGGGCCCCTCCCAGCCCTTCCCAGGCCCCTGGAAGCACGGCTCTTACAGCTTCAGATGCTGGAAAAACAGCCAGCAGCGCTGTAAAACTGTATTTCAGCAAAACAACGGGTTGGGGGGTTTTCCCCCTCATAGATCATTTGGAATTTTTTTTTTCCCTCAAAAAAAATCTGAAATTATTTGGCAATACTTTTGCAGGGATTCATGGGAATTGTAGTCCAGTGCCTGGTATGCCTGTTCTTCCCTCTGCTCTGAGATCCCAGGACAGAACATCCTTTCCTTGGTGTACCACATCGGTTCATGTAGGGAGGGAGCCATGTAACAAGTGACGTTCAGGAATTGTTGTCCAGAGGTGAAAACTAAATTAAGAGGTATTCACATACTAGATGCCACTACTGAGACAAAAAAAAATTCCAAAGCTGTGAGTTATTGTAACCTGAACAAAAACCTGTTCATGTTTCTGGGGCAGTCCGTGCTGGAGCCTTGCGTGGTGCAGGGAGGTCCCACCAGGGCTGCAGGGTCTGCCCAGAGCAGCGCTGGGTGCAGGGTCTGTGCTCACAGCTCTGAGGCTCTGCCAGGAGCTGTGGACTTCCATTCCTCTTTCCCCATTGCTTTGCTGGGATACTGCTAAGAGCAAAATGGGAGGTTCACTGATGAGAATGGGCTGAGCTATTTTTAGCAGAGGCTCATAAATCACCTAATATCTCAAGGTTTTGTTTTGAAGTTTAAATTCAGACAATGGAAAATAGTGCTCTCAGATCAAATAAACATTCTCTTTCTATTGACAGAAAAATAAACATGAGCTGCCTAAATATCTGTAGAGCATAATTTATTAATCACATGAGAATGAAAAACACAGGTTCACTGTGATCCCGAGAAAAGTATGAGTCTCAGGAGTGTATGAAAGGCTGGGAGAGGTCAGGACTGTTAGAGCTGGAAAATGAAACAGTTGTGGTTTCCAGGCTGGGATGTGGCACATAGAAGGCTTTATGGACAGGGGATTATTTTGAGGTGGTTCATTATGTAGGATCAAAAGACTGCATATATATATTTAATGAGCAGGTATATATACCATACCTGTATTCATAGACATCAAAAATCTGCTGACCATCTCCTGCCTACGGGCTGTGTTCACCCCCCAGATCTGCCTGCTGGTTACAGACTGCTCCTGCAGTGCAGGTCACACTTTGGGGCTGCGAGGGCAGATTTATGTGGATACAGATATTTGACCAGTCAGGATAAAAGACAGGTTTAAAATTGCAAATGTTTTCTGGCAAGAGAAAACAGCACAATTTCCAGTTTGGAGCCATTCAGCTTTATCCTGAAAGCATATGCAATATCTCTGGCATTGCATTGCTCCATAATTTTTAATGATCACTCCCAATCACCATCCAATGGCCGGGAATCTGTCACTGGATCTTTTCTGCCTTTGACTGGTGTGCTTGGAGCAGCAGCCTGGATCACCTCCTTCCCAGTGGAAATCAACAGGGGCTGTGAGATGGGAGCTGCAGGCTCCAAAAGGCAGAGGCAGAAAGCCTCCAAGGCAGTTCTGTGCTGGCAGAGGTGCCCGGGCAGCACATGCCCGGACAGAGGTGTCCGAGGGTCTGGGGCTCCCCTCTGGTCACTGCCTCAGGCTGCTGGGCCTGTGACAGTTTTCAAGACTTTTTCATTCTGCATCATGGAAGGGCCAAACTGAAAAGGTATTTTATCTGCAAAGACTTTAAGAAGTGACTAAGTCATGGGTCTGTTCAGCACATGGTCCCAAGCATCTAACTCCATAAAGGAAAGCTTAGGGGAACAGCGAGTTAACTCTTATAAACCATTCTCCATTTCCCATGGTACTGACATCAGTCATTTTCTGTTGTACTGGAAAAAAATCACCCAAAATTTAAATCTCAAGAACTGTGCTTTTCTTCTTTAGCAAAATTTCTGCAGAGACAGAGCTTTAGAGCTTTCTTTTGATTTTGGAGAAAACCAATTTAGAAAATAGTTGGAAGGTAGTTTCCAGTAGCCATAAATCCAAAGAGCTTTGACAGTTTTGTCTTTTCAGTTACAAAATGAGACTTCACTTTATGCTTACAATCAAGATCTGCATTTCCAAGCTCTTTCCAGGCACCTTCTCATTCCAACACTTCAGGCAATCTCTTCCAAAAAAACCTGCTCAAACCTCTTTTCTGCCATGACTTCTCCAAATTTCCTCCATTTGGCCACAGAGATGCCAGATTTGAAATGTGGTAAAGGTTTACATCTCCTAAAAGAGCATCAGTGGTGAAATGGTCAGTGAAATGGTGAAAGGTCAGTGGGGCTGCACAAGGAATCCAGCTGGGCAGTCCCAGATGCAAATGGGCACCAGCAGTTTGTTTCAGCTGTGGTCTCAGTGAGCTAGGACGAGGTTGGGCTGGCTGTGTTTCCTTTTGTCCAGCACTCCAAGGTCAGTAACGTGCCCGTGACCCAACTGGCCAAGGCCAGTGGCTGCTCGGAGAGCCCTGGTTCCTGCAGGGGCTCAGTGCCCCTCTCCAGCTCGGGGCTCCCAAGAATGATGTGTCCAGGGCTGCTCAGGAGCTCTGCCAAGGACTGTGCTGTGTTCCCAGCTCACCCTGGCTGTGCCCAGCCACCTGCCACTGCAAGGAAACACACTGTGGTCTTTAGGAAAACCCAGCATTTAAATCCTCACTACTCAAAGGGTAGAGATTGAATTTTTTTTCCAAAACTAGAAACAAGATTGTGAAATCCTCTGGCTGCCTCTGAGCTTTGCTCTTGCTGGGAGGGAGGGCTGCCCTTTCTGTGCTGCCCAATCTGTACTCTTTCACAGAAAGTTTCTGCTTTTCTTCAGGCTCCAGCATCTTTCCCTTCCCAACCCTCCTTTGCCCTCCCACTATCAGCAGGAGCCACGTGCACATACCGTCCTGCTTCATCTTTTGAGCAACTTCACATGTAGAATTTTGAAGGGAAAAAATGAGTTCTCTCAAACTGGACATCTCTGTGACCTTGAGTTAGTTTAAATAAACAATTGTCTTTTAAGGTCTTACCACCAGTGAAAACTTGTCTTTCTGTCTGCCAGTGCAATTCTTAATGCTGCTAGTTTCAAAAGTTGACAAGCTGAAAAACAAGTTCCCTTCTCCCTTCCCTCTTTCCCCTCTGTAAGTCCAGGCAGTTGCAGGATGGCTGAATTCCCCCTGCCGTGCTTCCAGGGGGGTTAAGGCAGCCTGGGATGTTATTTGGAGATCCTACTTTTGGAGAGGTGCCAGGAGCCTCCGAGGGTCTGGCAGTGGTCATGGGCAGGGACAGTATCTGCTCTGGCACACACTGGCTGCACACAATGAGGAGGTTGTTTCTTTACAAAATCTGTAGTTTCTGTCCAAACCAGAGCAAAATTTTCTTGAAGGCTTTGTCGTGTCCTCATTTTTGAAAGAGGAGAATGTAATTCAAAGGGAAGAAGTGACTCACCCCAGCCTGCACTGGTGGGAGCTGCAGGGTCAGTAGGAGCTGACCCCTTGGTTTTCTGCCTCTAAAATATGTCCCTTTCCTTCTGTCTGCTCACTGGTACAGCTTGAGGAAAGGACCTCCAGGCAGCTTTTTGATGAATTTTCATCAGTCTAGGCAAGATGAGAATGAAGAATGGAGAAACAGAGACAGGGAGGGGAATAAATCAGGAGGGGCATCCTGGGGGTTATCCCAGAAAAGTTTAAAAGGAGCAGTTAGGGAGAATAAGGCTCGTTTGATGCATGCCTGGAGCTGTGAGAAAGGAAACTTCACTTCTGTTTCTTTTTGGGGAACCAGGGCTGTTCAATCTGCATAAATAAGTAGGATTTCATCAGAGAAATGCGTAAGTGTTTTGTCAGTTTTTCCGATTAATTGGGTCATCTTGGTGGGGCCCCAAACTTTGATCCAGATCAAACAGGGATAAGTCTGGCTATCAGAAGCAGGAGTTGCTTTCAAAGGAACAAGCTGTGAGCTGGAATTGCTGCTGAATCTGATGGAGCAAACCCGAGCTGTGCACAGAGCCCAGGACCTTAGGCCAAAAGACTTTAAATGGAGACATGAAACAAGAGGTGGAGATCTTGCAAAAGGAATTAAAGTAGATCTAAGGCAGCAAGAGACTTTGCAGAAGGAATTAAAATAAGATTAGAGCAAATTCTAATAAAGAGCTGTAGGCTTAAAAAAAAAAAGAAGTTAAAGGAGCATCTGGAAGATTCCCAGAGAGGCTGTAAGAAGTCTTGCAGGCAGAGCTGAGTTTGTGCTGGGCAGGGGAGCTGGACACAGGTGCAGTTGTGCAGCCCTCCCTGGGGACTGGAGAGTCCCAGGACCTTGGGCCATGGCAGAGCTCGCTGGCCAAGGGGAGCTGCGGTGGGAAGGGAAGGAGCTGAAAAAGCTACAAAAGCAAAGGAGAACAGGCAAAGAGCAATCAGATCCTGGCTGAAACGAGCCCAGAAGAGCTCTAACTCCAGGCCAGGAATTTGTTGCAATTTTCTTTACTGCCTGCTCCATGCAAGCAGCCTTTGAGGAAAAAAAAATTCCTGAGGGAACTTCTTCGCTCAGCTGGAGAGCAGTGAGAGTGTTCCCAGCCACCAGCAATGCTGCTCTGGCTCTGCTGTGCTGGAGAGACATCCATGGAACCACGGCTGGGGAGTCAGAAAGAGGGAGAAAAGCAAGCCCACCTGAATTCCTGATCTTTCCAGGTGCCCACAGGGGCTTCCCAAGTGACGTGGCCTTTGATCAGCCTGGAGCACGTTTGCTGGGTTTGACCTCTAAGTCAGGAGGCCAAAGTGACCCAGGAACGTGAGGGATCTGCAGCGGGGCAGGGGCATCCCTCCCCTGGCAGTGGGACCTCAGCCTGAGCCAGCCTTGAGTGCTTCAGGAGATGGGGAGGGAGGGCACTGCCCCTCTGCCCCACTCTCTGCTCTGCTGCAGTGGGGAAGGACACAGAGCTGGGACCTGTGTGACCCTGCTCTGCCCTGGAGCCCATCAGGAGCTTTGGGTCCAGTGCTGGCTGCAGGTAGTGGGAAGGAAGATGCTGCTCATTGCTGTCCTCAGGTCTTGGGGATGGGGAACAAACCCTTGTAGCCAAGTGGGACTTGCACACTCGTGATAATTAAATGCAGGGAGCACTGGGACAAGCCTGGGACCTAAGCCTTTGTTATTCTGAATGTCCAGCATATACTATATTCTGATAAAGATATTAGCAACTTCTAGATTTTTCCTGGTAATTAGATGCCAATCTTGTACAAGGTCTCTCTTTCTGTGTAGTGAAATTTCGTGTTGTTATCTTGCAGCAAGGGACCATCTCTGACTGACAGCACAAGAGCTTTGCAGCAACAAGAACTGGTAGGAGCTTGGCAATTAGAGCCTATAAATGGCATCTCCTTTGAATGCTGGATAATTTAAAGTGATTAAAGACAGATTAGCCAGGCACAACAAGTGAACAAGGGAATGGATGGCAGGGGCGTACCCCAAGCTGAGGCACTGCTGCTGCAGGACCCTTCCTTGTGATGGTCAGGACTGAAGTGGTGTTTGAAGAGCAGGCTGGAGCCCTCTTGGCCTGATGGATGAAGGGAAATGGAGAAGCCTGAGGGTGCCAGTGGCTCAAACAAATGAATAGTGGCCCTCTCCTCTCCTTTCCAGCCCTCTCAGCTTTGCCTGCAATGTGCTCTGGAAACACTCATGCATTGTTGGGTTGAAACAATTTCTGGCTGTCTTGTGAAATGCTCCCTCCTCTCATCAAGGCAAGTCAAATGACCCAAATACTAAGCAGAAGAAACCCAAAGCCAAGCCATGTGATGAATGTCTTGTACAGTACTTTAGGAGCCAGTACGTCCACCCCACCTCTGTCCCTGCTTTTGCTGTCAGGGCACGTCTTGGATGGGGCACGCTGTCTTCTGGAAGAGTCCGACAGCTCTGGAGACCTCGTTCACAGGGGCTGCTACTGTTCATTAATCTTTAAACTGTCTGGTAACTCTTGTCACAGGAATCACATTTGGTTGCTTATCAGTCTGTCAGAATTTCCCTTGATGGTTGCTTCGGTAAACTCACCCAGATCTTATTGGCTGTTCTTGCTTCAGGCCCCCACAAACCTTACTAGAAAAACAAATATGCTGGGGGATTCAGTGGGAAGGTTGGGGTGGTTGGTATGGGAGCGTGGCTCTCACAGCAGAGACTCCTGTCAGGAGGCTCCTCCAGCACTCGAGGGAGAATTTGGGAGAATTTGGGTGTTTGCCTTTCTGAATCCCTTTCCCACATCTCCAGGGAGCTGCTGGGTGTCCAGAGCAGGAGATGAGCTGGAAGGGCACCTCTGCTGTCAGCAGCCTCCTGCCAGCCCTGGGCCAGACTCTGAAAGGCTTCTGGGTACCAAGAGATGTGTGCTGATGGTGGTTCTACACAGCACCTCAGGTAGTATAAGTATCTTGCTAATTTTTCTTAAATAACATCTCTGGGCCAGTAGATTTCTAGCAGCATCAATAACAGCTGAATTTTTGGCGAGTCTGGGCAGCGTGTGGGGTTTCTGTGGCACTCCTGTTTCGGGATGCTCACCAAACTCTTTGAGGCTCGCGCTGTCAGCAGCACCAGAGGAGCTTTAGGTTCTGAGTGCTCCTGCTTCCCACTGCTGTGCTGCAACTCAGCACTTTCTCAGCACATTCTCATGCCTCTGTTTGCCCATCAGCCTCATTCAGCTGAGGACTCGTGGCTTACTGACAGTGCTCTGCGATGGCCTGATCAAAGAGAGACATGGGTGAGAGATGATTTGAATCATGGTCTACCTGCAAGAAATGAAAATACTTCTTTTTTTCTCTTGGAAGTCTCATAGCACCAGGAAATGCCTTTATAGCAGCAAATGTCATTGAAGGAAACTCGTTAGCCCAGGACAAGACTGAAATACCGTGCTGAATATCTGGATTTCTTTGCATTTCTGGCTTATGATGCTTTTGTGCCCAACCTCATTTGCGGTGAATTTGCTCCACAGGTTTCCAAACCGTTTATCTTAACAGTGCAGGCACACAGAAGATCCCTCAAGCGATAGCAGGGGTAATTTCCTGGTCGTGTGTGTTGGGGAGGGAATGCTCTCAGCTGAGCGTTAGGCAGCCGCTGTCAGAAAAGGGCATTTGGAGGTTTCCATGGCAGCTCATTCCCGCTGCTGGAGCCGCAAGCTGCGACTGGGGACACTTTAAAAGCACAAGAAGGAAAATCCAGACACCCCACTCATTTGGAGCCTGCAAAGCCTGCAGGGCCATTATTGGACCTTATTTTGTTGGTGGTGATCTGCCAGGTTCAGCTTTCGGAGAAGCTCAGAAGGGCTGGGAACGCGTCTCCCCTTGAGAGAGGCTGGGCTGGACCCAGAGCGGGGAGGGAGCCCCGGGGCTGGGAGCCTCCGAGCTGTCCCCGATGGCTGCACGGCAGCGCTGGCACCGCCCGGAGCCAGCAGTGCCACGGGCCAGCAGGGCACAGCGGAAAAAGGAAGCACTGAGCATGAAACAGATTTGCTGGGGCTGCTGCAGCCCTTTTATCCCCTCATTATTCATTAAATTGGGCCCTTCAGCAAATACTTTTTCACCCACAGTGAATAAGCGTGAGATCTTTCCCTCTCTGCAGCTCGAAGGGCCCTCGGCCCTGGCTTCAGGGGAGCTCGGTACCTCGGCAGGCAGAGGAGCAGCTCTGCAGGGGCTGCAGGGTGGGACGTGGAAAAACCCTCCCAAGTCCTCTCACAGAGAAAAGGACACGTTTTTATGCCTGGAGCAACCTCTCAGGATTCCCACCTGTCAACACCCCCAGCTCCAAGGCACCAAAGGAAAGGAGCTCTGTTTCCCAGCACATCCCGGTTCCCCCAGTGCTCCTCAGCCCGGGCTGTGCGGGGCTGGAGCAGGCTGGATTTATGAGCTGGTGGAGCAGCAGCAAGGGAATGTACTTAGTGGCATTGCATAAGCAGGGTATTTGCAGACGCAGGCGAGTTCTTGTGCTGATGTCAAAGAGCAGAGCTCAGCTGGAGTCAATGCAAATCTCCACCTACTAAGGATCAGTGTGTGGTGCCAAAACTCTGGAGTGTTTTGTTTTCAGGGCACCAGGAAAATATTTCAGGGTTGGTTTTTTACTTCTTGCATTTGGAGAGCTGAAGTAAATAGTGGCCTGAAGCAGCTGTCTCAGTGCTAAGGACTCTGCTGGCCAGGCTCTTTGGCAACTGATGAAGTCACAGGAGATAGGTTATTTCTGCACATGAGACTTGGTCACAGGCCAGTTCCAGAGACCCTGTTCAGACGTTCAGGTTGGGACTTTCCCACCATGAGCCAGGTCTGATGCCACTGCAGGCTCCTGTAATGGTGATCACAGACTTTCCGGGCTGAGGGACCTCAGCAGTGGGGAGGGGAGCTAAAGCTTCCAGCTCCCCTGTCCTCCCAGCTGGGGAGGCAGAGTGCCTCGTGTCGTAAACAGTTTCCTCATCCCTGCCTGTGGATCAGCAGGTCTGCCCAGCCTGCAGTTTTCCTCTCTACTGGATTGCCTTGTGCTTGGTTTTGCTATGCAGGCAAGGGGACGCAGATGTGGGGCATGAAGACATATTGTTTGTCACAGGGATCTGTTTAATTTGGAAGGAGATTGCAATGAGCTTTGAGTTCTTCCATCCTTTTCCTCTGCCACAGGCAGAGCTTGTTTGCATGGACAGCTGGTCACAGTCTGGACAGGAGCAGTGCTGGTGGGTCTGAAATGGGATGGGGAGCAACTGCAGAGCTGGTGAGGCGACCTCATTTTCAGGAGTCTAGAGCAGTGAGTTAACAGTGAGCAAAGACCTGATAAAAATTAAAGCATGGTCCTTAACTGACCAAGGACCAGCACTGGCCCATTTTCTTATCCACACCGCCTGCTTCCTCCTGCTGGTGCCCTGGTGTGCCAAGTGGGGCTGTGTCCACTGAGGATGAGAGCAGCCATCCTGTTCTGAGAGCACCTCTCCTGCCTTTCTTCCTATTTTTGTGATTCCTCTGTGCAGCCTGGATGTGACAGGTCCTGAGTTAAGAATCAGCTCTGTGTCAGTCAATGTTGCCTTCTGTCTGCGTGAGCAGCTGCTCTCACACCAAGCTGGTCTAGCTGGCAAGAACAGAGATGTCACCATGGATTTTGATACCAGACTGACGACAGGAACTTCTCAGAGCTCGAACTGGTTTGGGGTTCCCAGCGTTGGATGAGGGCGTGTAGGTCACGGTCGGAGCCAAGTCAGCGAGGCTGAGGCATGCTGAGGGAAGGCAGAGTCAGATGCTGGGCAATAAGCTGTCGCCTGAGCACCATTATGAGTTACAAAATGCAGTGGCAGCACCTCATTACCACCATGTGTTGGTGCTGTGCTGCTGAGTCAGGCTGCTCCTGGCGTTGGGGTCTTCTTCCTGCACTGGCATTTTCTGATGGGTGTGGGGAGGCGTAAGGAAGGAGCCATGAAGACTGAGCTCACAGGTTTAGGAGCTGTTCTGGGGAGAGTGTCAGCAGCCTTAGACAGAAAGAATGCACCTTGCAGAGGCTCAGAGCCCAACAACACTTTCTAATGTCACTGTGAGACTCAGCCGTGCTGTAACTTGCAGGAGGAGTGGTTGTTCCCCTGACAATGGAGTCTCTCTCTGCCTGTGATCTTCAGCCTCGTGGCAGGCAGCAGAAGCCAAGCCCCAGGTGGATGGCAGCATCCAGGTAGATGACACATGTTGGATCAAGGCGAGAGCAGTCGCTCTCCAAGGGCACTTTTCCAGCACAGAACCCCTTGAGCAGCCGTGGTGAGATGTGGCAGCTTGGGCAGAGTGTGGCAGACGGGCAAGATGGGCAGTGGCTCCTGTCTCCACCAAAAACCTCCCCTGCCTGAGCTACAGCAAGGTCCTCCTCACAGGGCAACCCAAAGAGCACTGCTACCACAAATCCTGGCCTGGGAGCCCTTTGGGGCAGGGACCCTCTGCAGTTTGGTGCCTTTGGATCAGCCTCTGCTGGCTGCAGGATCCAGCTCCTGCAGGAATTCCTGTTAAGAACTCCTGTCTCAGGGCTCCTGTCAGATGTCAGGGTTCCTCTTCTCTCCTTCATCCAAGGAAGGGTGGGCAGTGGAGGGCTCAGAGAGCTGTGCTGTGTTTGGTGTGCCCGTGGTGCCCTGCTCGCCCAGCCCTGCCCGAGCCAGCGCTCCGTCCTCTTGACCGAATGCGAAAAAGGAATTATTTATGTCTCCTGCATATTTCTGGGCCTGACTGCCAAAAATGGCAAGCAGCACTGGGGCACACTGGTGGTGCGGTGGCTGGAGCAGTCCCGGAGGGGGACAGGCAGCCAGAACCCCCCAGGCTGTCCCTGCTAGGAGCGAGGGGGCGCGGCCGGGGAAGGGTCAGGGGTACTGAGCGTGTGTGGGGGATGAGCTGCTCAGAAATTACTGAAAGTTTCAGTGCAGTCTCTTTTTCCCTGAAGTACTGCTTATAAAAAAAAAAATAAATTTTTTTTTAGCTCTCTGTAATGGATAAAAATAGCTAATATGTTATAAGCAAGGCAGAGGCGTGCCTGCCCCAAGGATGGCTGTCCTGGTTCGTGTCCCTCGATGTCTGATTGCAGCAGCCCTGGCAGATGGCTGCTGAGGGAGGAGCTGGCTTTTAGAAGGAGGGATTCAGAACACCAAAGTGATTAGAGATGTCTGTCCCTTGAGACGAGAGCAGAAGTTATTCTGAACAGAAACTTGGATGATGTCTGCTTAAATATGGTTTTCCGTGTTTTCAAGTAAGCAGGAGGCTGTGGGAGAGCAAAATGGGAGCAGGGATTGTGGTCCCACCAGCTGGGAACAGTCCTGGGTTTTGGAGATGCTTAGACCTTGTCCAGGGTTTTGTTAGGGTAGGACTGTGCCCTAGGAGAAAGAATTTTAGTGGTGAAGCCACGTAACTTAGCTAAAAACTTTGGTTTTGTTCAGAAATCTGCCAACAGAACCACAACATTTCAATCACATCTTCAAATTAAGATGCTTTGTGGGCTGTGTTAATTTAGTCACAATTTCCCACTGGAATAGCCCAAATGAACTGATGGTCTTGTTTCGTTTAATTTTATGTTAAATACGGATATTGTATTTAACTGTAATTTCCTTATTATAGTTAATATTCCTATCATGCATACCAGTCTGGTTAAAGCACAGCATTTTGGTGAGTCAGCTTTTCCTTGGACTTCATGCCACAGGAAATTTCAAGATTTGGAGCTTTTTGTCCCCAAGGCAGAAGGATTTTATTATCTAAACCTGTAATAACCCGGATTTCCTGCGGCTGGCAATTGTGGTTCCTGCCCACACGGCTCCGTCGGGCCCGGCTGCAGCCGCGCTCCTCCCGCTGCCCTGCCGGGACCACGTCGGGGCTGTACCGGGGCTGTACCGGGGCCGTACTGGGGCTGTACCGGGGCTGTACCGGGGCTGTACCGGGGCTGTACCGGGGCTGTACCGGGGCCGTGCCGGGGCTGTACCGCGGCTGTACCGGGGCCGTGCCGGGGCTGTACCGGGGCTGTACCGGAGCCGTGCCGGGGCCGTGCCGGAGCCGTGCCGGGGCTGTACCGGAGCCGTGCCGGGGCTCTACCGGGGCTGTACCGGGGCGGTACCGGAGCCGTGCCGGGGCC
>VZTN01016931.1:50137-64496 GCA_013400515.1 Erpornis zantholeuca | reverse complement strand
GACACAGCCGGACACAGCCGGACACTGGCCTGTGTGAGCAGTGTGGGTGCGGGGCTCGCTGGGCTCGGCCCTGGTCCCAGCAGAGAGCCCAGCCTGCTCTGCCGGGGCTGCTGCTGCTGCTGCTGCTGCTGTCCTGCCCCCGGTGGCCGTGGACCCGCGATCCCAGGACCTCGTGAACGAGGCAGGGATGGACATTTTCCTGCCCAGACATTCAAGATGGGGAACTTCATCGCTTCCCTTTCCCTCTAAATGAGAGTGGAAAATGCCATCCCCTGAAATACTGCCGAGCGTCGGGATGCAGCGCAGCACTGCAAGTGCAATCACTAATAACCTTCTAATGAGGGAAAATGACATTAGGCAGTCTTTGGCTGGTGCTTCCTTTGGATAATATAATCCAAGCATGCAGGCTCTCAGCCTGCAGTCTAACCCTGCTGCCACAAACAGGGAGATTAATCGGATATATTGTGATTTATCTCGTAATAAAATTTGTCAACATGCAGAGTTTCTAAGGGCTTGTGCTGCAGAGCCTCTGTGCTGAATCCTGCCACCGCTGGAGCACCAACCCCACAGCAGGAGCCAAGGCACAGCTCCTGGATCCTGCACCTGGACAGCGAGCAGTCCCAGTGGGAACGCTCTGCCTCTGGTCACAAATTAACATCCCATTAACTTCCACAGCCCAGAGCGGGCACAAAAGTGCCTGAGTGCTTCTGAGGTGGTTTCTTTGCTGGGCTCATAATAATGACACCCCCCCAACATTATGTGGGAGGTGATTAACAAGAGCAGGCACGGAGGAGCTGGGCTGGCTCCTGCCCCTGGTCGCTGCCCTCGGCGTGGTGACTGCCTGCAGTGTGTGCTGGGACCTGTTCACCTGCAGAAATGCCATTATTCCATCTCAGGCAGGGGGATCAGGCACCCAGCGATGGCTCTGCCAGGGTCATCTCAGGAGCCTGGCAATGCATGAAAGGGCCAAGAGTGCCCCAGGTGCTGGGTCCTCCCCTGGGCTTCCTCAGGGATTGTTGAGGAGTAGTTTTTAAATGAAGAATAATATCTGAAAGCACGGCTTTGTTGGATTTGTTTTAGAGAGACACTGGTTAAACTTATTTTTTGCGCTTTTCTTTCTTCCTCACATCAGATGAACCCTTTCTGCTGTGTTTCCAGAGCGAGCAGTGGGAAGGTTCAGTGTGTTTATTCCCTTGGCTGCTTCAGACCTGGGAAACAAACTGATATGGCATTGCTTTAACAAAACCTTTTTGCAGTGCTGCTCTGGGTAAACCTCAAAAACATGGTTTCTTCCTTTCAGTTTGAATCAGAAATTCTGTTTTTCCTCATCTGCCCCGTTGCTTTAATGGCTGACTGCACATCTGATTCCCGGGAGCCCATCCTTGGAGCGTGTGAGTGTGCACATATGTGCCCACGTAGACAGACCCCATCCTTTGCTTAGCATCTCTTCTGATAGTTTTCCAGGACAATTTCTGTGTTTATTTTTAAGTCCTGTGTTGGTAATAGCAGTTTATCTGATGATCAGTTTTAGCTCGCAGTTTGCTGCTTTGTATTGTGGATTTCTGCCACTTGCATTTATTGGGTTTCTGTTTCCTGTTAAAAGGTTATTGTGAACCATCTTTCACTGTCAGGATTCAGTCCTGGAGCTCTTACTGTTAGAAAATACTGCAGATTTATCCTTCCTCACTGTAGTGACTCAAAACAGCCCCAGCTCTGGAAGTGACAAGGGTGTGGTAGAATTTATTTGGAAAGGGGATTTGTTTGTTTAGTTCTGGGGAGCATGTATTTAACCATTACTCGAACAGTGTGACCTGGAACCTCTCCATCTGAGGCTCCTTTTGCTCTGTTCCCAGCATTCAGTGGAATGTCCATGAATTCCTTCTTTCCCCCATAAGCTGTTCAGAACTGTTCTGCTTGAAAAATGAGATATTGGTATACCAGTGTTGGTTCCTCCCTCACGAGGAGAGAGTTGCAGGGTGGCCTTGATGGGATCCTGTTCCTGCAGCTGTGCCAAATGCTCAGGATAGGACCTTTGTTGCCAGAGACCTGAACCCTTCCCAAAACACAGGCTCAGGAACTCTGCAAATGAGGCTGCCCAGAGCAGTGGTGGAGTCCCCATCCATGGAGGCATTTGAAGGCTGTGTAAATGTGACACTTGGGGACATGGGTTAGTGGTGGCCTTGACAGTGCTGGGTTAATAATTGGACTTGATGATCTTAGAGATCTTTTCCAGCCTAAAAGGTTCTAAGATTCTAAGAAGCAGATGTAAATAGAAAAGGCAGACAGAAATCCCATCAAAACATAACCATGACAGACAAGCTAGGAGCAGCAATGAGGCTTTATTTACATGCTAATCAAATCAATCCTGCTTTGTCAGCCACGCTATCTGGATTGAAAGAGGCTATAAATACACAGGAGCAGAAAGAAGCTCCAGAGAAGAATATGTCTAATTCTGGTGCAGTTTTGCCATTAATAGAAGGATACGTGCTCTGTGCCAGACCTGAGGAAAAGTTTCTGCCCCTGCAGTGCTCAAGCAGCTGCGCCTGCAAACCTCAGTCCGGACAGCTGTGAAGTGTCTCTTGTTATTTCCTTTGCCTGTCTGTTTGATACAGCACTTTTGTGACACCCTGTGTTATCTCATGTCAGATACAACAGCCCGTGTCGTGTCCCTGCTTTGCTGTGCAAGCTCAGTGCCTGCTGTGCCACGGCGTGAGCCCCAGCAGCCCCGGGGCAGGGGCACTCTGGAACTGCCCTTCCCTACTCTCCCTCTTCGCCCTTCATGCACTTCCATCGTCACTCAGAAAAAACTCCAACGCTACACTGCTTTCATGGGAAAAGGGTTTTCTAAAAAGCATTCATAAATAGAATTCAGGGCATGGGGGAACCAGCTGCAACCATAAAACAGATGGGTTGTTTTCAACGGACAAGTGTTTGGATAAAATTTAACTTGGAGAATTTCAGTATCTGAAAAAGGGCATTTCCCATCAGAATATATTTCTTCTGCTCCTCTCCTATCTTATCTGTTCCTATCACATTGGCAGACTAAGCACAAAGGATGTAACACCAGGCTTTGAACTGGGTATTTTTCCTCAGCTTTAATGGAATTAAGACTACAGCTTTGATTTTTGAAAAAAGCTGAGCTAAAAGGCAGCGGTGGGTGCTGGTATGTAACAGATATTTTAAGGTACTTGACAGAAGTTCATTTAGTGTCTACATTAGTTTGAGTAACAAGAGAAAGGCAGAAAATTGCTGCTTTCTTTGAGAACGTGATTCACTTTAGGCACAGAACAGTATGTGTTGGTTAAGATCATAAAACTTAGAAACATGCCTGGATGTCGCCAGCAGACAACACCAGAACCTATTTCAGCTCACTTGCCTCTGCATAGCTAGGTGGGTACTTTATAACTAAGAAATAATCTATCAAACTGTAGGAAAGGAAACACATTGCTCTGCAGTAGCTGTGTACAGATGGACTGAGGACTTCAGTGCAAGCTGTCTGCTCTCTTGGTCAGATTTCTTCCAAGCTGAGACCTCTATAAACTCCCCATTTTGGTACAGGAGGCAGCTCCCAGGGTGGCTGGAGACTGGCACAAGGCATTGGGCTGTGTTGGTGTCACCAACAGCTCCTGCCTTCTTCATCCTCTTCCTGCCACGGGGCCAGGGGTCTTGCAGCCCCATGAAATTGCCTTTTCCCTTACGGCTCCGTGGACCAGGAGCTGGAAGCCATCCACTGAAATGTTACCAAACCAAAGCTGTGGGGAAGACAGCCATGCAAATTTGACTCAGTTAGGTACTTTTCAAGCACACATTGTGCACTTGGATCCTCGGTGCCCATCCTCTTTCTCCTGGGAGTGAAGGCTGTCTCCACCCAGAGACGCAGACTGACTTTTCCTTGTCTCTCTTCGTCACTGAGCTTAGCTCACTGTTGCTCCTGAAGGCACTCTCTGAGCTCCTCCTTCTCCTCTAGCTCATTTGCAGATATTTTTTCTCTGCTTGCTCTAAATAAAAATAGGTCAGTTGTAAGTAATTTATTATGCGATGATTTTACTATATTTTGCCAGACATAAAATCATACAGTTGTAGCAAATTTTAGTTCTGAACAAGTAATGGTTCCACTCCAGCTGTTACAAATCTTCATATAAGTTGCTCTTGAACATTTTTCAGAGCTCTCAAATATTGTTCTTCCTGAAATGAATGAGCAAGTCAATGAAGTGTCTCTTTTTCTTTAGAAGAAACAAAAGTTGGAGTATGACAAAATATTAAGCAGTAGTAGAGATTTGTTTTTACATCATAAAACTGTCTTCCAACTAAAACCCAATCAAACTTCCAGTTTCTGTGTGGGTTAGATGAATATTAGGTCTACCTTGGATCTTAAGTTTTAAGAGCAGCAGGTTTGAGATATGGGTGCCTTAAACACAAGACTCTCTGAGCATGTGGGGTTCAGCTGAGCTGGGTCCTGGGGGCTGCATTTGGGCTCTCCATCCTCATCCTCCTCGTGCACAGATATCCCAGCCTCTGGCTCTCCACCCCCAGTGCCCCCAGCCAGACTGTGGGGAGGCCTGTGCTGACCCAGACTGCAGAACATCTGATTAAGCCTGGTTTTGTGTGTGTGTGTGTCTGGAACCTGAGCAATGCCCTTCTCCGCCTTTTTTGGGTGTGCAGAATAGGAGTGAAAAGGAAAAAGCACTTCTGTCAGATCTTTTTCTATTTCACCCTACAAGTCTCTAGATTTTTTTTTTTTTTTTTTTTAAGTCAGTGCAACGTGGGAAATCCCACAGGCTCCATTAGAACCTGGAAGCCAAGCACCAGTGCCTGCTCTTTTACCTGCTGGTGTGACAGGGTAGGACATGAGCTGGTGTTTCTGCTGGATCCTTCTGTGGGGAAGCGAAGCACTGTTGCTCCCAGTGGTGCTGTCTGCTCCAAGTCGTACACTCTGTGAATAGGATCAGTGTTTCCTTTCTGGACTGATTAATGAGCACAGACAGAGACAGACTCAAATCCAGCCCCAGGAACCAAAACGTGTCCATCTTTTCTCTCCTCGTCGTTTGCTTCACTTGCATGAACCACCTCCGCACCCTGAAACATATTTGCAAAATCTATTTTCAGCCTCACAAGGCAACATGATCCATATTGGCTCACATTTGTCAACTGAAAATATGTTGATTGGTTAAAAATTACAGAGCAAACCTTACTGGAAGTAAACTGTGAGAACTTTATAGCCATTCATTTATACCATCTACAGAGCTGATACTATTTTTACCACTAAATATTAAGATGTTCTTTAATGCATAGACTATGCTAATGGCCATGTGTGATTACTGGGAACATACAGGCAAGGGCTATTTTATTCTGCAACTGCAGCAATTAAATATGCATAAATTGGGTACATTTTTGGGAGACAGGAATGTTTGAAATGAATGTTTTTCACCTCCTTATTAGTTAGAGCTCAGATGGCTTAGTGCTGGATAACTGATGTGCAACAAATCCATTTTTACCAAGGAGCAAAAAAGATTGGGTTTGGTTCTGCAAAATTCAGTTTTCTTTCAGTGCTGCTGATCGATGTTACCACTTAGAACCATGGTGAGGATCCCCTTAGGGCTGTTCTGTCACCCACCCCATGACATGGGTGACAGATTGGCCTCTACCTTGTCCCCAAGACTCCTGCAGGAAATGGTGTGGAGAGCGAGCTGCCGTGGGCTGAAGGATATCCTGGGGGAACGGGGGAGGAAGAGGAGGGCACTGCTGCTGTGCCAGGGGATTTTTCAGCTGGGGGAGGGCAGTGAGTGTGACTGGGGCTGCTGTCCTGCAGGGCAGCTCAGAGCTGGTGCTTTGCAGGGAACACATCCCTTTTTACGGGAAAAGTTTGCTGCCCCTCAGACACTGCAGGCTCCAGCAGCAGAGTGCCAGATTGCTGTGTCTCACTGTCAGGCTGGAATCTCTCGTTCATGTTGTTCAGGGAAGGTCACTGGCAGAAGAGGTTATATATAGTCTCTGTTGGTCCAGCAGTAGAATCTTTATTCTGCCTTAAACATTTTGTTGCCTTTGCCTCTCTCTGGAGGACTTGGGTGCCTTCTGGAGAGCTTTTGCTCACTGGAAAACAGAATTGTTCTTTTCATACGAAGACAATAGTGCTTCAGGCTATAAATTACAGTCAGTACAAGCGTGTCTGTAAACCATGCATCATCCTCATCCAGAGTCCGAGGAGCACTGGTGTTACAGACTAGACTGCTAGAATTACAGCTGGCTTTTAATCTCATGCTCTTACTCTGTAACATGCTCTTGTATTATAATTTGATTTTAATGTAACATTCTATGGCCAGTAGTAGGAGGCAGTCCCACCAAATTAAAATCTCTGGAGTAATAAAAATCAGCTTTGTTTTATTTTGTTTCGAATTGTATTTCTTGCTTTGTGAAACAAACGTTGTCCTGGGGTCAATGCAGGCAGCACATCACTGTCACTGGGCAGGTCGTGCAGGGCATGTCCATCTGCTGCTGTGGGCAGCACATCCCCAGCAGAGAGAGGTGTCAGACTCCATTTGGGTTTCCTGGGACGGTGGTGGAGCAGGAGGACTTAAGGCTGCAGTGTCAAAGAGCCTTTACTTGTATTTGCTTCCAGTGTTGGTGTGAGATGAGGATAAGCTCCCTCCCCTCCCTGGTGCCCGTGGGCTCTCGGCTCTCAGCAGCTCCCAGCTCCCTTGTGCTCTTCTGGCTGTCGGCAGCAATGGGAACCTCTCCTGTCTGCCCTGGCTGGGAACCTATAGAGCCTTCCCAGTGCATCTCTTTTGGCTGAGTTGGTCTTTCATTTTGCTCAAAGTTGAGTAAGCAAAGCTGGTGGAGGAACAAGACAAATCAGGGAAGGAGATGCTGTCAGCCAGGGCATTTATCTGAGACTCAACATCAAAGCTTGATTTAAAAAAAAAAAAGTTTCTCTGTGCATCAGTTCCCTCAGGTGAGAAACTCAGATCCTGGCCCTGGTTTTTCCTAACCTGAAAGATTCCCACTTGCTCCAAGGGAGATTGGACCACATCCATAATTCTGCATGGCAGAAAGATGAGTGGAGAGCTGGGCTGTTCCTCTGTGTCTGCCTTTCATTCCTGCCAGGCTGGACCAGACTATTTAAAGAAAAACAACCATAGAATATGCATGTTTTTGAAGAGAAAAGTAGAGCAGTAAAGCTGTTCAGACACAGCAGAGAGTGCTCAGTACATGTTGTATTTTGGGAAGGACAACTGAGCTGTGTTCAGGACGGCTGCTCAGCTAGAAGTCAAGTTCAGGAAACTTTGCTGCTATGAAACATTTTAGTTCTGCTTCCCATTTAAAATCCTGATAGGTCACATAAGGCTCATCCTTCCAGTTGTACAGGATTGAAAAGCACCACCACACTTTGCCAGTGTGCCCTGGCACACTGTGGGCCTGTGCCTGCTCAGAAAGGAAGTTGTCTGCAGAAATTCTTATTTATGTTTCCTTGAGGAAACACAGGCAAATGATAGGGATAAATTTTTGGAGAGGCTCTTGTGAGGCAGTTACTGTTGGAGAACTCTAAAGAAGGGACAGTTCTGGAGGAGCTAAAAGTAGCATTCACCTCCAAGACATTTTGCACTACTAGTCAGGTTCTGCCTGCCAGTCGCTGAATCATTATGATAATAATACAGTAATAATAGTAATAAACTGTGACCATCTGCAGGGGAACATTAACCATTTAACCACTGTCTTTATTAGTTCTACAAATTCATCATTATGGCAAGAAAAGTAAAAAATATTCTCAGGTCATTAATTTTATGTTGAGATCATCACTCACCGCTGTATTTTCTGTAAGGCCAGGGATTTTTGCCCAAAGCAGTCTCATGTCTGTGTTTTCCCACGAATTTTCAAAATTGTTGATGCCCAAGGGATAAGGCAGTGATGTGGAAAATAGCCAGCCCCTGTGGGATTTGTTCTCATGATGATGCCTGAGGCTTTCTGGTTCAGTAAGGATGAAACAAATTTTAAGTCCAGTTTCAGAGGCTCTAATTGCCCTAATTCCTATGCAAATGCCTAACAGCCCATATTTGTTAGTTCAACTACGAAATAACTATCTAAATATTTTGTTGTTTCTTGGCATATGGACTGAACTGTGGCTCCCTCCAGGGCAGAGCAAAGGCGAGGAGGGACCAGGACACCTTAACTCTGGGCAAAGACAGGAGCTCAAACATAACCTTTTCTTTCTATGAAAAACTTCATAATCCTCTGAAAGACTCAAACATCCCCAGCAGGATCTGGCTGTCTGACCTCCAGTTATTTCAGCTGCTGCCTCTGAGGATTAGCTCCTCTATCTTGCTTTGTGCTGAAGCTGCTGAGAAAAGCTGGAGCCTGGCTGAATTTGGGAGTCATTTGGAAGGAGGGTAACATTCAGAGCATCCTGAATGCCCCACAGTCACTGTGGGTTCTGTCTCCTGTCCCAGCCTTTCTTCTTCTGCAAGAAAGGAAAGAAGTCAGAAGGACCCTGGATATTTTCATTTTTTAGCTGGCCAGGAGGTCACTGCCCTTTCCATGCAAAGAAGGTTGTGGGAGTTGCTGGCAGAGAGTTATTTTGTAAAGCTTTTGACTAGAAATAGAAAACTCAGGTAGACCTGTTCTGACCCTGACCTTGTGCTCACAAAACCACTCAGGTTTTCTGAGTGGCACAGAAGATGATGGGCCTTCACTTTTCATTGTAAAAATGCCTCTAGCTCAGACTTTACCTGGAAGCTGTGCAAAACAGAGTCACTCATCAGAGGGGAAGCAATTCCTGTTTGAGTTTGCCTGCAGGATGAGTATAGGATGTGCGTGTGTCTTCTGAGCAGCTGCTTCTGAACTCAAGTGAGGGAACTTGTAACTCTAAAATTGTCTGATTTCCATTTTCATTTGTCGTGGTCTTATTTTCAGTGTCATTGCTTAAAGAATGTGTGATGACTCAGTGAAAAGAGTCTTGTATCTGGGAAGAGTCGGAGAGAAGTTTTTTCTGGCTCAAGTCCCAGTCCCGTTGTTGGTGCAGCCCCCGGTGCTGGCTGGCCCTGGGGCACCGTGGTCACATCGCTCAGTGCCACGGTGTGGCTGTGGCTGGAGGGATGCAGCTCTGTCCAGTGCAGCCCAGAGATCCAGAATTTTCCAACACAAATGGAAATAAAAAAGGCTTTTGTTTAATGCAAGACAGAAAGGGAAACTTTCAGTACATGATCGCTGCTGTATTTGTATTGTTTGCTTTAGACATTTAAAGCTTGTGAAACTCCTGGGAGGGGGACGTGATCAGTGACTTTATCATGCTGTACCCTTTCGGCTCATGATGAGGAGCCAAGAGCCACAGATGAGCTGGGCTGAGCTGGCAAGGAGATCCCACTGAGTTCCCAGGCAGTTCAGTGCCCTGATCTGCTGCCCCAGCAGGGAGCAGGCAGAGCCTTGGGAAGCCTCAGTGCTCCTCAGCTGCTTCTTGCACCTCTGCCCCTTGTCCTGTGCCCACGCTGGGGCTGAGCACTAAAAGCTTTCCCTCCATCACCCCAGAGCTCGTGACCATGGGCAGTGCTGCTCTAGTGGCCTGTTTCTGTGGCAGCTTGTGGCTATGATGTGTGGCATCCCATGAGCAAAGCTGATTGTAGCTTGTCATGAAAGAGGCAGAGGGAAGAAGGAAATTATCTTTTCACTCCTCGGGGCACCCTTTATGTTAAAGGAGAAAGAACAGGGGGCAATGGAGAAGGCAAATCTATGGCCTTCATTTTTAGAAGAGCAGGTTAGAGGGATCCCATAGGTCCCTGGCTCTCAGCATGGAGCATACCAGGAGTGCTCTGCTCGGGGAATCAGGGCTCCCAGGCACACTCAGCACCTGCAGAGGAAGCTCAGCTCTGCCAAGACACCAGTTTTAAGTGGGTGGAAATGGCCAAGGGCTTCCAGTTCTGCCTCTACTGGTGCTGAGCCCTGCCACTGCCAGTTCCCATCCTGGAGAACCTCCTGTAGAGCAGGCACAAAGTGGCCATTAGGGCCAGCTGGGAGGCTGGGCCTGCTGGTGAAGGTGGAGCCTTCCCAAGGGGACAGCATTTGCCTGGGGACGCTGGAAGTGGTCACTCCCAACCCTGTGCTGGAGAGGCTCCTGCAGTGAGCCTGGGCAGGAGCGGCGTGGCTGTGGCGTGTCCAGCTGTCCTGGGGCTGGCAGGGACCCTCGGGCTGGGCTGGGCTGGATGCAGCAGGTGGATCCTGGAAGGAAATGTTCCCCCAGTCCCTTTACTCTATTCCCATGAAACAAAGCCCAATACCAAAACTCCTGGAAGGGGGAGAAGGATTTCCACTGCTGGCCATGGGCTCAGGCCTGCATCACCATGGCAGGGAAGAGCTCACGACTCTGCTTTCCCTTTAAGAAAAAAAGTGTTTATGACCGAGAAAGACTTTGGGATTGATAACCCTAAGTCTCCTATTTTAAGATCTGGGAACAATGTGATGCTGTAGAAATGCTGTTTGGGAACTTTCTGGCAAAATATTATTGTTAGAAGATGACTGTTGAAGCTGAAGCTGATACAGGAAAGTGATAGTTTGCAGGGCTCTCTTCTTTGAGACAAATTTCAAACAGAAGCTTAAGGGAAGATTTTAAATGATTTTCTGATGTGTGATTCAAAAGAGCTTTTACAATAAAACTTCAGCTAATTTATGCTAAAAAATAATAATAAAAATTAACCTTTTTATATTACAAAACTATTTTGAAATTATAGAGATCAGTAATTTATATTGTCCTGCTTACATTAATTCTTTTCTTCTTATTTTCTGATATGGACATAAATTTTCTGTCACTCTCCAGTGCAAATTTAGTCTAGGAACCAGGCAGGGGTGAAGGAGGGGGCATGTGTTTCCTGCCAGCACAGTTCCTTAGTGACTGTCATCTGCTCCAAAGGAAAAGGGCTCTGAGCTTTCTGAGGCCCTTCCTGATGTGCTGCTCGGGCTGTCTCACACGTGCCCAGCACTGATCCGTGGCAGTTTGGGGCTGAGGTTTGTGTTTGTTCCGCACTGGGAGCGTCGGCAGCGCTGCAGCTGAGCAGGGACCGCGCTGTGAGTGACTGACGGCTCTGACGGCTGGACTTGGGAGATGCTAAGAGACTGTCAGGGCCAAAGGCAGAACATTTTCTTCTCCTGAATACAAGTGTGAGGGTGTCCTTAGGGAAATGATTCACCCCTGCTTGCAAACACTTTGTCATCCCCAATTCCATTCCTGAAAATGCCACTGCTGGCCTTAAAGCACTGAGACCAAGGACACAAAGTGTGACTTCATGACTCTAAACAATTTCATTGTGGTATACTGTGGGATAAAAAGCGTGGAAACTTGCTAAAGGTTTGAACAGGTTTCCTCCTTTCCATTCTCTTAGGGGTAAGTCAGGTAAAATCCCGTGCCAGCCTCAGCTGCACTGTCCCAGCTGTGTGTCCTGCTGCACGTCCATCTGCTCCTGGGGCTTCTGACAGCAGCCATTTCCTCAGGACCCTTGGAAGAGAAAGGGCATTTATGTACCTTGATTAATAGTCGACCAGAGCTCTTTGGACCTGTTTCCATGGGGACTGCAGCATGGCTTAGGCTTGTCTTCCCTGTGGTTAATGTGGATAATAAAAGCACTGAAGATGCTGCAGAGCAGACTCCCAACCCATGCCCTGGGGGAAGCACCAGGCCAGGGCTGTTTCCCTCCCTGCCGCTGTTGCTGATGTGAAGGACAGGTCTGGAGCTGGGAAGGGATCCTTGGCAGTAGGATGTGTGTCCAACCCCCAGGAGGGCTGGCACAGCCACCAGAGTGGGAGGAACATCACCAGAAGGGTGCAGTGAACAGCCAGCAGCAGCAGAAGGGCAGCAGGCAGTGAGTGGCTCCGGGGCTGGTGCTGCCCTGGCCCTCACTGACCCCTGAGGCTCCAGGCTCTGCCCCAGCACTGCAGGTGCTTCTGAGGTGCATCAGCCGAGGTGGTTCCTCACCAGAGAGAAAACAAAACAGGCTTGTTTTGAGTCCAGCTGCTGCAAGGATTGCATGTTGTGCAGCTCCCAGTACAACTGGAGCGTGTGTTTGGTTGAGAGGCTGGGGGAGTTACAGCAACAGAGACAGCACAACAGCAATAAATGCCCCAGGCTCACATCTCTACAGCTCCACTGGTTTCAGAACGACCCCGCTTCCACCAGTGTGTCAGAAGAGACCCAAGGCTGGGAGAAATAGTGTTTCCTTTGAAAGGGGATGCTAGGCAGCAAAAGCAGCTGGCTTTGGCAGTCCAGATAATAGTAAGTTCGAGTGGTAGATTATTTTCAGCATTTTGGCTCTGAAACAGTGATGAACATGAGCTGAACACTGGGGCTGGGCTCTGCTGAAGGACTGGCAGTGGCTGCAGCTCGTTGGAAGAGGAGCATACAATGTGCAACAAGTAAACAAGGAAAATCACTACACTGCATAGGATAAAATGTTCTCATCCCACTCCAGGGATCCAGGAAGAAAAAATGTCTTTTTCTGCTCAGGATTAATGGTGTTATTTGGGCTAATTATTCTGGCTATTTCCTGCTTCTTTTTTTAGCTTTTTTAAAGAAAGGAAAAGAATCTTTATCTGATAAAATGTTTTCATTTGAGTCTTGGCTTTTTCAGATATTCATCTTCTACTCCCACACCTCCATAGTTCATGTGTCATTAAATGAAATAATGAAGTCAGCGTGGTTTGCTATTTAATGATTTAAAGGCTGGCTCTGACCTCACTCTTACATCTGTTTGCTCTACCCTGTTTCTGTTGACTGCAGCACAGTCACTCCCTCTTGGTCTCATGGAAATGGTAAGAGAATCTCTTCAGACCTTATCTCAAGTTGTGCAATGAATTTGCTTTCAGCTCCCATGGATAGTTTGGAGCCAACATCTAACAGTTCCTGTTAGAAAGCTGCCCCATAGATCACCCTGTTTTTTAGTAAATTTGTCCAAAACTGTCTCTTCGAATTAGGAATATGATTTGGAGAAATCAAAAAAACCCACCACTGAGTCAACTTCCCTGGCAGGAGAGCAGGTGCAGTGGGAGAAGGCAATGAGCTGAGGAGGCCTCAGAGGCACCAAGTGCTCACACCCTGTGCAGGGTAGGGTCACAGAAAGGATGAGTTTTCCTGAGCTGTTCAGTGTGTGCCAACCCCCAGGGGTAACTGGAGCAAGGGCACCACAAAAACAGCCATGGGGAAGGATGGGACTCCCTTCAGGTCCTTTGAAGCTCTGTCTCAAAGACGGAGATCACACCCTAAGGGAGGGATTAGCTCCAGAGGTATTTTACGTTTGTAGTCTCTTTCTGTGAGTGTGTTTCCAGTGGTATAACTCAACCCTTTGCTGTGAGTTTATCCTGAAAAGTGTTTGAAGTAAAAGCTCCAATGAATCTGTCAGGCACAAAGGGCTCTGCTTTCCTCAGAGCAGCACATTTAGATAAAACTGAGCTGCAGCCCACTGAAGTACTTGCAAACTAAGTCAAACCCGAGAGTCTCACAGGCTGAGATGCACCTCTTGTTACAAGAGATGAGAGGAATCTGCTAATATATAGGATTTGGTTTTGGTGGGAGTAAAGAGAAGTAAATATGTTTCGCTAAATAGTGAGATTTGGGCCTGACTGGCAAAAATTTGGTAGTGAGGAAACAATCCAAACAAATGTGCTAAAAGTGAGTGCACAGGAGGTACCGAGCGGAAGGTTGTTCATTTAAGTCTGAATGCTGAATAGATGTGTCATAAGTACTCAGTATTCTTGGGTCAGGCCTCCTTCCCACAGTCTGTCTAATTGTGTCATATGGTGACTGTTGTGAAAACAAACTTTGTTCTCATAAAGGTCTTCTATTTTATTTTAAGGCATTGTTTTGTCATATGTTTTCATGGCTTCAGGTTAGTGTCTATTACAAGCCAGTGAGCTCCAGAGATCACATTGTCTCACGTGCACCGTCAGACAAACAGGGTTGTAAAACAGATGTGTCATTGCCATGTCAACATGGTACTCTGAAAACTCATTTTTTTAGTCAACAGTGGGACAGATACTTATTTAACCTTATCCCAGCTGCTTGTGAGTTGTCCAAGGTTTCATTAGACCTCTTTGAAACTGCTGGAAGAAGAGGGAAACTGGGAGCCTCCTCCCTACCTCTTCTCCACATCTGCCCCGTGCAGCCCATGACACAAGAGCACAGGTCAGACCTATTTGCCTGTTCTAATCAGGAGCTCATTTCTGTGTGCAACTTTTCGAAATGTATTGTTCTCTGAGTGCAAAACCCCACCTCAGCATTGACGGTGCCTCAGGCAGGAGGAAAGGCTCCTCCAGGCACCTGGCGTGAGACACCAGAACCTCTGGGATAAGGGCCTCAGACCCAGCTTCCCTTCCCTTCCCTTCCCTTCCC
>VZTN01016931.1:0-40656 GCA_013400515.1 Erpornis zantholeuca | reverse complement strand
CTGTCTGTGGGGCTGTCTGTGTGCTGTGTGCTGTCTGTGGGGCTGTCTGTCCCCCGTGGGGTGTCCTGTGCCCCTCAGCACTCGGTGCCAGCCAGAGCTCAGAGCCAGCACCAGGACGTGGCTGTGACACCGCAGGGAGCTCCCCACCCCTCCCAGCTCCCCATCCCCATCCCAAACGGGATCACTTATGTGATTTGCAATCCTTTTTCAGGCTCCTTAGCCCACTGCTTATAAACTACTTAGTAGCTGCCTAAGAGTGTTGGAGGATTCCCAGTTGGATTTCCAGACGTAGAGGGGTGGAATGCAGCTCAGAACAGAGATGTGTGTCCTCTGGAGTCACCTGAGATCAGTGCCAGCCCTGGAGCCAGGGAAACAAGCAGGGCACTGCCTGCTCAGATCTTGAAATTGTGCATTGAAAGCATGTGCAAGAGAACACAATAACTTTCTTTTCTATAGGAAACAGGCCCTTTTCAAATAGCTGCCTGCACTTAGAAAGGAACCCAAAACCAACTGAAATGAACAAAAACTGGGCTGTGTGTTCTTGACTCTAGGCCAAAATAATTCTCGGTTATTCCCAAGACAAAACTGTTTCGTCTGTCCCTAAAAGCCAAAGACGTACATTTCATGCATAATTAATGTGATATTTTAGTATACATCAGAACCTAGAGTTGTGTGAGGCACAAATGGGGCTTCCCAAACAAGGCTTTTGATTACCAGTCATTATAAATGCAGGAAATAATGGCACTTCTGAGTTCTCCAAGCCCTCAGAGAGGAACTTCTGTCACAACTGATATTTCCTGCTGTATTTGGCCTACAGTCACTATAGCAGCTTCCTCAGGATGGATCGAAACACAGTGGGGGCTGGAATCCCTGTCAGACCCTGAGCACAGGGGGTGGCAGCCCCCTCCATGCTCTGACACTGCCCCTCACCACCCCATGGCCAACCAGCACACCCAAACACTCACCAGCACACACTGGAGAGAGAACTTCTTTTCATTGAAAAAGACTGAATTTTCACCTTTTGCCCCAAAACCTTAAGAGCCGCAAGAACTCAAACACTGGAGGAGCAGCAGTGGTGAGAACTGGGGCTCTTGGCAAGGAGAGAAGGAAGGTGCCAGATGAGTGCTACTACACCATGTCCTTGTCTTTAGGGCTTGGGCTCATTGGGACTCCTCTTGCCAAGGCAATATTTGTCATTATCAGCCAGGTGAGCATTCCAACCCTTTCTGCAAGGCTGGGGGGCAGTGCCCAGCACTCTCAGCTCAGGCAGTGCTGGCTGGCAGTGGCAGCCTGGCATGGCAGTGTGCCCTTGTGCTCCTCTGGGCTGGGGCCATGTCTGTCAGCACCTCCCAGGGCCAGCTGAGCCCCCCACACTCGCCCCCACCTGCCACCAGCTTTTCACCATCTCACAGGTAACCCTCCCTTCTATCCAGGCTCATCCCAATCCTTATTAAGGGTTTGCTTCAGATAAGAGCATTGAGAAAACATGATCTCCTTTCCCCTTTCTTGCTCCCTCTCAAAGACACCGTCCCCTTCCCAGGAGGAATGTGCTGTCTGTAAATTCACGCCCAGCTCCTGCGCTGGGCTCTCCCCTAACCCAGGCACGTTCTGAGCCCGTGCTGCCTCCCCCTTCCCCCTGAGGCTCAGGCTGCTCGCTCCCTCCATCCCTCCAGCAGCGTTAGGGGGTGCAGTCAGGCCTGGGGGTCCCTCGTGGAGCCAGACACGGGGCTGGGGCTTCCACCAGGGCCCCGTGGAGGGGGAGAGGGGAGCTGCTCTGTAAATACAGGGATTTCTGCCAGGTGGCCCTGGTGTCACCCAGGGCTGGAGGCTATGCAGGCACCACAGGAGTCAGCCTCCTGGAGCTGGAGGTGAACCTGCCCTGTTTCTGAGCCCAGGGATGGCCAATGATCAGTATAAACAGGATGGAAGAATTTGAGGCAGACGATGGCATTTTAAGAGTCAGGATGTCCTGATACAGTTAAAACACCCCAGATTCTCCTTTTGCAACCCACAACTTGACATTTGCAAGTGTTCAGAGTCAGACCACAGGTCAGTTGGCTTTGCCTGGACCTGGAGCCATGTTATCTATTGAATTCCTTAATGATGCACTGCTTTGTCCCTTGACAAATTCAGTCAGTGGCATTTTGACCTGTTTGCTAATGCACTGTACTGCAGCTCCACAGTGTTACTGCATGGTACAGCACAGCTCTGAAGTGCTGCTAAATCTGCAGGATAGCAACACACCTGAGGAGTGCAGGTGAACTGTGGCTCCATCTGTTTTGAGTGAAGGAATTCTGTAACGCTGGAAACCAGGGAGGAGCAGAGTGCTTCCTGCCTGACCTGGCTGGCTCCTGTGAACAGCTCCAGCCCCTCTGGAAGTCATGCTAAAAGTAGGTTTGGCTGTTTTTCTGCACTGTTGTGGTTCCAGTGTGGGGATTACTTGGGGCTGATGTATCTCACAAAGGAGCAGATCTCAGATCTCTGTGCTGGTCTGAGGAGATGTAGTTTGCACCCAGTGCTGGGACAGTGGCCCCGGGGGTGCCCTGAGCTGGGGTTCTGTGGGGCAGGCTGGGTTCAGTCAGCACTGCTGCCCTCCAGGAAAGGAGCTGCTCCCTGCCTGAGCACTGGGTTGCATGCAGGGTAAGGTGAGTTACCTGCCTGTCCTGGAGAGGGGATAGCAGCAGCGTGTCTTGTGGCAGAAAACAGCAAGGGGGATACTGCATTCAGTGAAATTGAGATGGGCCAACTTTGCTTTGGTTTTGGAATGACTCTTCTTTCCAAGGTTTATCCTGTTTTCTATCACACAGGAAACACAGTGTTTGTTAAGGTCATGATTGGAACAAACTTTTTCAGTATTCTCAAAATGTTCTTATTTATCAGGAACATATTTTCAGAAATGTTGTCATGCAGTAAATGTCAAAATGTCCCTATTTCCTGTGGGAAACAAAGAAAACAGCCTCTTGACAAGCTCTAGTCTTAGCATGGAGCTGCTTGGTTAATGGCAAAGCCCTGAGGCTGCATGCTGGAAACCTTCAGCTCACTTCATTTCCCACCGGAAAATTATACATAATTCCATAGACCTATTGTGTGGAGTGACCCTTAGTCATATTGCCTAAGCTGCTTATCACCACAGAAATAAGATGTATACAGTAATCTTCTTATACTTGCTGAGAAACCTAAACAAGGCCAGCACTGGTCACTTGTCTGGCTGTAACAAGGTTACTGCACAAGGAGATGTTAATGTTGCAAAAAGCATGCTGGATATTTCCCATTTAAGTCGGTGTACTTATTTCTGTCTTAAGTAGGTGAATGTAGATGGTTTCCTTAGTAGCTCATGAGTCTGTATCCACCCTCCAGAAAGGAGAAGGAATGTGTAGGACATCCCATGGGCTGTGTGAGTCTGAGTGCCTTGTACAGCCATGAATGTGTTCCTCTGTCCCCCCAAACAACCCTGCAGCACACAGCTTGCTGTGGCATTACCAGTGTGTGTGTGACTGACAGAGAGGAGTGCGTGGAGGTGTGACACTGATTTTCCGTAAAATTAAATGAGAAGATACAAGCTGCGAATCACAGATTGACATTACACCTGGATCCCCCTTCCTAACAAAAAAGGGGCCAAAGGGGCCAAAAAGGTCATCAGGGCCTCGTAGCAACAGGTTCATTTCTGTTCCCTCTGCAAGCTCCTTACAGAGGCTTCCCCTTGCACATCTTCCCTCCTCCAGATCTGCACATCTTTAAGAGACAGTTGAAAAAATAAGAAGAGCCAAGGAAGAGTTAATGATGTAAAAGAAAGATTTACACCTCATGTTTGAAACTCCAGTAGTGAAGCTTTTTCCTGCAAGGAGAAAAAATGTTTTTAAAAAAAACCTGTGTTTTTTTTCCCTGGGGAAAATATAGGCTAGTTACACTAGCAATTCCCAACGTGGGATATACAGAGAACACTCTTGGAGAGGTTCCTTGGAGAGCAGAAGCAGTGAGTGAGGGAATTTTTCTCCTGAAGTACTCTGCATGGAAAATTTGGAGTCATTAGTTCACATAAGAGGGGTCACTTTCAGGGCTCAGCTTATGGGCATGGTACCCCTGGCAAAGGCTTTTCTGGGCCCCAGCAGGGAGTGCAGGAAGGGCCTGGGGTACATCTGCAGCAGGAATGACCTGCTGGCCTCTCTTCTCCATCTGGGACCAGCAGAGATTTGCATTGGCACCAGTAATCGTGCAGAGCAAAACAATTTTTAAAAATAAACTTGGAAGCAGGCACTGGCCCAGTTCACCATGGGCTGGACACGGTGGCTGTGCAAACATTGGTGGGAGTGGAGAGCAGGAGCACGGGGAGGCATGGCACAGTGCTCCCCTCCATGCAGACATCATTGCCCAGAAGCACAAACCTAAGACTGAGCAATACATTTTTGGGATAAAACCAACCCCCTCAGTTGTACTGAATACTGCAGATCATTTCCAAGAAATGCTCTGGGGAAAAAGTCCCGGAAACAGTGCTTAAAGGTGAGGGGGGCTGCTGGTCTGCTCTGTCTTTGCTGCCTTGCATGTTGTCCATGAGAGATTTCTTCCAGGTTTTGGTTGATACCAGGCCTGCTGCTGCCAGTGTGGAATAGCAGATCAGCTCTCCTGAAGTAATTACCTGGGACATTAAGCTTATTAGGCATGTGTTTGGAGATGGGAAAGGCTGGGGAAACCTGACCCCAGCGGTGTTTGGGTGCTGACTGGTCACCTGAGCCAGCAAAGGACCTCCACTGGCTGGAAATGCCTCATCTGAGATTGTCACTCCTTGGACTTTAAAAAGGCAGGATCACCAAGGCAAAGAGGGCACTCAGAGCTCAGGATTCAGCCAGGCTTTCTCTTTTCCAAGGGGTCTTGAAAAGCAAGAGGTAGCTCACTGCAAACAAAAGGAGGAAATTGAGAGGCCTCATCTGGTTTTGATTGCACTGAGAGGTGATGATGATGATGATGATGATGATGAATTAGAGCACTGGGATGATCCACTGTGCCTCTCTCTGTTGGCATGGACCAAACCTGCCCCCACCACGTCCATGCTCACAGTTTGGCTCTCCCTGCAGTGAGTGTGTCACTGTTCATTGCTCATTATGAAAGCCAAAAAGGGCACTTGGGAAGTGTCAGATCTTCAGAGACAGCAGCTCCTCAATGAGTGCCAGGTGTCACAGCAGCCTGGGGCAGGACGGGCAGGCAGCAGTGAGCTCAGGCTGTCAGGGCCACAAGGGATGATGTGATGGGGCTGCATCACTGCTGTGACATCCTGCCTGTGCCATCCTGCCACTCTCACGCTGGCTTCCTTTCAAAGGCATGGTGATGGAATAGCTGTTGTGCTCAGAAATCTCTTTAAAACCAAACCACTTCTTTCCAGCCCTTTGCCCTTTGGCAGATGACTTGATTTCTTTCTCACCTGCTTAACCCAGGAGTTTCATTCTCTGAGCAGGGTGTCAGGTCTCATTTACCTAAAAGCTCTCAATACTGATAGTGCTTGCAGATACTGCTGCTGTCATGGCAACGAGGTTATTTATTCATCATAGATACCTGCTTTGCTTTTCTTTCCCCCTTCCCCCCGATGCTGCTAAGTGAAGATAGGGTCAGAGGGGCCATAAAATGGAGCAGGAAACTCCAAGCCCCATACACATTAAGAAGGCCTCCAGACCTCCTTCCTCTCAGCCTGGCTGGCACAGTTCAAGTCCCCATAACTTTCCTCTGTCCATGACTTGCTCTGGCAGGAACGAGTGGCAGCAGGAGGGTGTGTGGAGATAGGCCCAGACATTCCAGCTTCCCTTTCTGCGCTGGCTGAGATGAGCAGGTCTGCATGCACAGCCCTGGGCACTGGCACAGTCCTGGGCACTGTTTGCAGCCCACCCATGGCACTGAGGGCTCAGCACGCATGGAGCACCACAGCCCTGGGCTGGCACCGCTCCCGGGGGTGTCCCTGGGGTCACACAGCCCCACAAGCTCCATCCATCGCTGTTTCAAACCTGCACTCAGTGGCTCAGCATGTGTCGTGTCAGGGTGTTGGAGGAGGGAGCTGCAGGGCATTTCCCTGGTCTGGGCATCCTGGTGGGACAGGGAGAGGTAGGGCTGAGATGTGGTGAGCCCCTGCCCCATCGGGAGGCTGCTCCCGCAGACCCGAGCCCCCGGAGCAGCACTCGGAGCTGCCCACGCCAGAGCGAGGAGCGCCGTCCCGGGAAAGGAGGGCACGTGAGGGAATAACAATGCTTTCCTCTTATGTAACTCTTGCCTAAAATACTTCAAAGTGGGCCTATAGATAAATAATTGAAGATAATACAGAATTAGCTGTAATTTTGTATGTCAGAAAGTAACATTCCCCGTTGCTGCTGTGCAGGTTAGGTGTGGAAACCATCCTGGCTGTGGCACAAAATGAGGCCACGTGGCTTTGGAAGCTGCCTGAGAGCAAAAGTGTGCTCACATGCACTGCAGCTACTCAATGTTTAGGGCAAAAATTATTTCGTGAGGAAAAACTCGCAAGAATTCTGAATAATGAATAATTGAGAAATTTCAGATTTGCCCACAGGCAGTTTGCAAGGGTGGGGAGGGGGAGAGGGGAAGAAACATTTGTCAGATAAATTATTTTTGTCAGATAAATTATTTGTGAATTAATCACTTGGCTCTCTGAAGTCGATGGGGAGCTTGCATAAAAGACTATTCATGGAGAAAACCAAGTCTTTCTTTAACAGTGCTCTGAGAATGGTAAATTCATTAGCTGAAAGCACTGATTATGATTCTAAGGGATAGGGAGGGGAGAAAATCAAGTCATAATTAGTCATTTAAACTGTATCAAGTAGCAAGCAACTGATTTTAAACTAGTCCAAACAAAAGGGAAAGATTCATTCTGATTAAGTCAGTCTCTCTTGCCCTTTTAAAGATTTATAAAGTAATGTCAATAAATGATGGTTCTTGAGAGTCAACCTATAAAACAGCATAGAAATGTAATACAATACAGTGTCAGACGAGTGGGTTTGACACAGTAGATCAGAAATTAAATGTATATTTATTAACGAGTATATAATAGGTCTCATGTCACCTCAATATTGATCAACTGTCACTTGTCTAAACTCTCCTCTTTGTGCCTGTTGTTCCCAGTTGTTTCTCTGGCTGCTCCTTTAATGCTGAAGTTGAACCCAGTTTGCTCACTCATAAGCTTAATTACTCTGCAGAAGCACTTCTTGTAAAACTACGTGATCTGGATTAATTATGGTGCTGGTGAATTACGCAGCACACACATAAAGACCCGTTTGGAGTTTCCCCTCTGTCCCAGTGCAGCATGTGATCTTGGTTTCCTGGAGTGCAGTTCCCAGCTGTTTTCCAAGTTCAGCAGAGCCAGAGCAGATGGGTGGTTTGGGGTCTCTTTCTCCAGGCAATGAGTGCAGATGATGGCACAGGAGAAGCCAACACTGTTAGCTGCAGAGTGAGGAATTCAGTCACACCAGCTCTGGTGCTGGCGTGCTGGGGGTGGTGTTACTACATTATTATAGCTATTGCAATTAGGAAAGCATCAGCAAAGAACTCTGGGTTCTCTCACACCTTCACCCAAATTCTATCCTAGTGGGCTCTGAGCTGGGACAGAAATAAGACACAGGGTATGCTTGGGGGAGGACAGACTATATTTAAACCACAATGTATTGAACCTCATTTGGGTTTGATCCAGAGCCAGCAGAGGTATTAGTGTCTCACAGTAAGACCAACTTTTATTCAGGGTTTCCCAGCATTTTGCATTAAGGAAGAAATGTTCTTGTGTATGTCTGGGTGCTGGAAGTGGCTGAGCTCAGTTCAGCAAAGTGATGGAACAGATGCTTCAGCTTGTGTCCACACAAGTCCCACTGCAATCTGTGAGACTTTAACACATGCTCGGGCTGTTTGTCAGAGCCTGCTGGGAGTGCCCAACACACCGGGTGTGCTCAGGGTTCCCTCACCTGGCAGCTGCCCTGGGGCTGGGGAGGGTCTGGGGGCAGCCAGGGGTGTCCTGGGGCTGGGGAGCACAGCCCTGCTGCACAGACCTGCCCATGGCTGTGTCTCTGAGGGACCCTGTGAGAGCTGCCAGCTCTTTTCCTCCCTCCATAGCTGCACCTGCCTTCCAGGTGCAGAAGACTCTGCTTCACCAAACTTCTCCAGTCACCCAGTCCTGCCCTGCTCTATTTTCAGTACCAATAAATCTCCTGCAGACATCCCCTTTGTCACAGCCTGTTCCTCAGCTCCTAGCTCCATAGGCTCTTCTCTGTTCCAAATGTGATTGCTCTTCATCCTTTTTTCCTGCTGTCTGGAACCATAGCTCATCATCCTACACTTCTCATTATCTTAATTAAACCAGGGCAAGTCAAGGGCCTATTTTATAACCTGACATTACCCTGTACATTTTTTTTAGCTCAAAAGATGTGAATCAGTGCTGAGATATCTTCTTGGAGGGAATTGGCACTCAGCTCCCTCAGTTTGCAGTACTCTGGCTGTCTGAGGATGGCTGATGTCTGATGCTCTGAGCTGAGCAGTCTGGTGTGCCCCATCCCACCAGGTAAAACCAGCCTTCTCCTCAGCACTCCAGTTCCTGCTGACTGCCTCTGCTGCACCTGGGTGGCTGCTTTCAGGAACTGTATATTGCAAATCACTAGATCTACCTTCTTATTTGATTCAATTTGATTTGATTCAAATCTGTTGGGCTCTCCGTTCCCTATTCTGGCTGAGGGTTGATTTGTTGGTTTTATCTGTGTTTCTAACATACCAGATGCAGTCTGCCTAGGCAGCTGCAGTACCCAGGAGTTGAGTGAGAGAGCTGAGAGCCATCCCCAGCAAGAGAGAGGAGGAGAGGCAGTACCCTTAGCACATCTGTTTGTCAGAGAGATGTTTGGATTTACCCACAGAGCTCCCAGGGGCCACCGCAGGAGGGTGGCTTGTGTCTCCTGCCCCCTCAACCCCAGCCATTTCTCTGTGCCATGAACTGTGGCATTTTGTGGTGTCAGGATGGACAAGAGCCGTGAGACAGCAGAGAGCCCAGAACAGATCAGTCAGAGTTTACAGCTTGGCTCTCCTCGTGTTAGGGGGGTTGTATTGGAGGGTCGGGCTGACCTGCCTGCACAGCTCTGGCCCTGGGCAATGCAGGCTCTGTAGATCAAAAGCGAGGTCTCCAGCTTGGGCAAGGCTTTGGGAATTGTACTCCAGGGCTGGGAGAAACATTTATGTGGTATTAGACATGAGTCACCGAACACCTTTCCTTAATGAGCTTTGGAAGTAGAGCAGCATCTGCCCAGCCTCCCGCTCCTCCGGCACTCAAGCAGCCCAGAGTGTTGGTGTTGGGGGTCAGTGAGAGCCTGGGTGACAGCCCAGAGTGTTGGGGGGCACTGGGAGCTGCCCTGGGTCACAGCCCAGAGTGTTGGGGGGCACTGGGAGCTGCCCTGGGTCACAGCCCAGAGTGTTGGGGGGCACTGGGTGACAGCCCGAGACCCCTCCAATGGGAGCTGTGCTGCCAGGGCTGGAGCTTGTCTGGGAGCACCTGCAGGAGCAGGAGCATCCATCGCTGCTGGGGGAAACCTCTGGGCTCAGTGGCAGTGAGGAAAGGCTTAGAGACAGGCTGTGGTTTAAATGCTCGTGCCCCTGGAACAGCACGTGGGGAACAGGAGGGCAACAAGTGCTGAATAGAGAGATTTTCTTGCACTGAAATTCAACTTTAAAATCTCATGTAAAGGAGATATTAGTTCCAGAAGCAAACAACTGACTACTCTGATTTTACAGGGAAGCAAGATGATATTAGGCATTATTTCATTACAAAACACCGGCAGATTTTTTTTTTTTTATTATTCTGAAGTGAAAATATGTTTTTAAAATTCGCCTTCCCCCCTGCTGTCTGACTGCTCCAAGATATTCAGCAATATTAGCAAAGCTGATGGCTGCTAAATGGCCTTATTTCCAACAGTAATGAGCTGCATTTAATAATGAATTAAATCATTAACCAGGGGAGCTTTTGGTGAATGCTTCTTTAATATCATTGTGCAGCAATTATCACAGGAGTGAATAACTCATCTCTGTCCAGCTGCACCATTTGTCATTATTTGGAAGAGGACTAAAATCCCTCTGGTCCAGGAGGGCTAATAACATTAAATGACACCGAGTAGAGTTTAACAAGTGTTTCTGTTCCTCATGCAGACCAGAATAACTAAGGTGCTTGATCCTGCTCCACCTTGTTTCTCTGGCTGCATGACCCAGCTAGCCTGACAGTGTTTCTGCAATCACTGAAAGTCTCTCTCAGTAAGATCTAACTCACAGGCACATGAAGTTTCTTCATTAAAAATTGATACATACAATCATATAAAGATAGAAGATGATAATGGGAGTAATGAAGCTGTTTGGTATTTGCAGTTTTTATACTTTGCCATTCCTTAGTAATGAGACCTGGCAGACTTCATCATGTGTAGCTGTAGGGTCATATTCAGAAAAACACAGCTGATGGTCTTCTGAAAAGTCTTCCCCTTTAAAATACTGACCTCTGAAAAAAAATCCCCAACTATTTGCCAGTATTTCTTTGGTGCTTCCTTACTGCCATAGCTGAGTGATGCATTTTTTGGCAAATCAGCACCCTTAGCATCTCCATCCTCCCCACGTGCCCGTCCCACGCTCGGCAGCAGCGCAGGCACCAGCCTGGGCACGGAGCTGCTCATGGCCTTGGCTGCCCCGGGAGGAGGCAGTGCCTAGGCTGCCATCGTGGAGCCCACGGGGCTCTCAGAACCCCGGGAGGAGGCAGTGCCTAGGCTGCCATCGTGGAGCCCACGGGGCTCTCAGAACCCCGGGAGGAGGCAGTGCCCAGGCTGCCATCGTGGAGCCCACGGGGCTCTCAGAACCCCGGGAGGAGGCAGTGCCCAGGCTGCCATCGTGGAGCCCCGGGCCCCTGTGAGAACCCTGGCAGCTCCCGCTGCTGTCAGCCCTGAGCGAGGGCTGAGCCGCTCCTTCTGCCTGCTCCGTGATCAAAATATTTACGGCTCAGTGAGTGGGGCTGGCAGCAGCCCCAAAACTTTGCTCTTGATAGTAAATGTCACATTTAATATTGATGATGTGGGCTACTCAAGTCACACTTGGATGAGTTAACCATTGGAAACAACATCTATAATAGGAAACTCCTAAAATGTGAGCTCCCTTATATGTGAACATGGCTTCTTTTTTATAAAAGATATAGAAATCTAAGCAATTCAATAAAATTATATGGGTGCTGTTCACTGTTACATGACCAGGAGAAATCATCTGCAGTGCAGGCTGTTTATTGCTCACCTTAGCAGTGCATGCCTGTGTGCTGGTGGGGCCCAGCAGTTGTTTCACACCCTCGGGAAGCAGAGCAGCTCTGGCTGTGGCACTGCAGAGGGGCCCTGCCCTGCCAGACCCCCAGCTCTGCTCCCTGTGCCCAGTTCCACGCATCCCTTGGTGAGACAGAGGCTGCCAGAGGCTGATGCCACAACAGCATTACTGCTCTTGCATTTTCTCCCTGCCGTGCGCCGAGATGGAAGTAAGAGACTTGGCAGGGATTCAGGCCAGCACTGATACACTGACAGCGAGCTGGGCTCTGCATTTTCACACCACGAAGAAAGAGCAGGGTGAGAGTACAGTGAGTTTGTAGTTAGCGTTCTGCGGGCATTTACCATGAAGGAGACTGTACGTTACCAATATTACTGGAAACAAGAAGTAAATAGAAAGTTACATGGACCATCAGCATTATAGCTCGACTTAAGAGGGTTTCCAGCTATTGGGAGATAAATCCTCTGTGTATTGGAGCAAATGCTGGCTATTCACAGAAATTCAGTACTTTGGTCAGACCGTGCTCTCAGCTTCAACAGCTGCTGTGTTGATCAAGTCACTGGATGTTGTGTGATTATTCCACATCCCACTACGTGATTCTCACAGTTTTACTGCACTACCCTGGAGTGCAGTAAAATGGTTGGTTATGGACCCCAAAAATCCATTTTAAGTACCAAAAGCAAACAGGAAGGCTTTGTAGGGAGGAGTGTTGTGCCCTAGAAATGACAACTTCTGTAGAAAGGGATTGAAAATGTGGTCACATCCAAACTGCTGTGTGTGAGGGGTTTTTGTATCACCCTCAGCCAGCTCACAAGATTCCGAGTACATCTACTAGGCATTACGGTTAGGTTGGAAAAACCTAGAGAAAATACAATATTCCATTATTCTCCTTGGCCTGGCAGCTCATCCTGCTCCCATAGCAGGCAACTCCTCTAGTCAGCACTGCACCATTGACACATCTCTGATTAACACCTACCTCAGGTTAAAGAAATAGTATATATTTGCACTTTTTACCTCTATGGTGTCCCTTAGCACATCTCCCAAAGTCTGCCCTGACTCATACCTTCACCTAAGCCAGGAAAAGCCAACCTTTCTGAGGAGTAGCTATTAACCTTCTTTTACAGATGAGGAAACTGTGCACAAAGAGAATAAATTATTTACCCAAGGTCATAGAACAAATCCAAAATGCAATAATTGGGAAAAGGACCCAGACTATCTAATTCCAGTTTGTATGCTCTAACAGCATGTGCTATTCCTCCTCACTGTGCCTGAGTCTCCCCCAGGCATTCCATCATTCCTCCCCTGCCATGCCCAGTCCTTTGGTTCTTTGGTTCCTGCCCCATATCCTCATTCCTGCCCAGCAGCGTCACTGGACACTGATGCTCTTGGTCTCAATGTAGGTTTGTGTTCAACTCTTTAGCAGTTTAAATGCAAATTCCACAGTTGTGTTGAGGCACCAATTTATACTAATTTGTGCTCTGTTTTGCATTGGGAAGAGCTGAGAGACTACAGCTTCTTTAAAACCTTTAATAATGTCAGGGTTTTAAAAGCTTGTTCTGTGAAGTAGTGGGACTGATTGTTTCATCAGCCTAAATTGTGGCTGAGATAAGCATGGTCTGTGAACACAGTAAAGCCCTTCAATTTCTGGTTATCCTGATGGCCCTGCAAAGGCCCCTGTGCCTGTAATCAAGTTTGGAAGTGTCAAGAGCAGGTAGTGCATCAATCATGGGCATCAGCAGTACCTGAGTTAACGCCTTGCATTAAGTGGGTGAGCCTTGTCCCAGGACAAAGTGTGCTCTGTATTGCTGGAGTTCTCAGGTAAATGTATCACAGTCACCTGAATCCTTCAGTGAAGAAAAAAAATGTCTTAACAAACCACAAAAAAACTCCATGGCAGGAGCAAATCAAAAATGAATTTGATGTGCAAGAAAGAGAACACCCAAATTATGGCCTGTATATCTTGAAGGTCTTATAAGAACCATAAAGATCATCCCTCACCAGATGAAGGAGCAACCACCAAGCACAGCAGTTAATTTCCTGCAGAGGAAAACTGATGTGAAGATCAGAAAGAGTAACTGTAAAGGACAATCACATGAACTAGGTGTGCTGGGACATCTTCTGGAAAGTCCCAGTCCAGGTTCAGCCTGAGAGCAAGGGGCTCTACTGTCAGCACCTCAGTTAATACCTTTTTGTTTCTCTCAGCAATTCAAAAACTTCTAGTGAGAAGCTCTAAAAAGGACTAAAATAATATTTTTTAAGTGCTCTTCCTTTCTATCTTTGCATCTTGCAGTCAATGGGAACAGCTTTTTGACCTGCAGACCTCCCACACTCCAAGGCACAGCAGCGTGGGGGGATTTTCCTTTCACAAAGACAGCAGAGTGTGCAGGGCACAATGAACCTCTGGGAGGGTGCCCAAGCGCCTGGCTGCCATTCCCTGGGCTTCTGAGAGCCATCTCGAGATGTGTTGGGAATGACAATGACATCCTGAGAGCTGCCAAAAAATCACAAGGAACAGCTGGTAAAAATGCTCAAACCTCCCAGTGCCCTTAATACGCCATAAACAAATCTGCTTCACTGAAACCACACACAAGGTGGTGGAGCCTCAATTTCTGGGCTTTAATCATTGTCACTGCCATCCCAAGCATCACAAACGGAGAGCATGTTAGGAACTAAAACTGCTGCAAAGGAAATACTCCCAGTCTTCTCAGGTTGTTGCTGATGTTACAAAAAGACCGAGAGCTTTTCTGGAAGCTTGTAAAGGAAAATGAGTAATAAAGGCTTTTTTTCCTCTCTTTGGCCAGCCAGAACTGCAAGACAGCAGACCATCAGCATTGTCACATCCTGTAGCTGCTGCTCTAGCAGAGGAATGAAATATTCACACCTTTTGGCTGGGGTTTTTATTGGGGTTTCAGATACCTATCTTCTGCCATCCACTCCATTTAAGTAATGATGACCAAAGCCCAGCTCAATTCTCAAAGATTAACAGCTTGCTGGAAATATTTGATTGTCTGAAAACAGAACTGAAGGATGCTGCAGTGTGTTCCTCGCTCCCAGGGAAGCCCCTGAGGCCAGGACTGATGCTGTCAGTTACAGGATAAAAATCCTGGTGTGTCCCAGTGCAGAGGTGGCTGAATTCCAGTGGGGAGAAAGCAGTTCAAAGCCAAGGACACGTGGCTTTGACAGCAGGATGGAAACTGGCTTAAAGTTGATGTGAAATCATCGTGACTTATTATTATGGGATCCTGACATCTTGCAGAGAAGCAGCACTGAATTATTTTGCACTGCTGGTTTTAGGAAGTCCACAAGCACCTGTCACAGGAGCAGCAGGAACAGGGGGCTCAGGGATGCTCCTGCCTGTGGCTGGTGGCTTGGCCTGGGCATTGGAGCTCAGGGTGCAGGTCTGCATGTGCAGATGTGTTTGGGAGTGTGTGAGTGCACACAGGGTGATGTGTTCTTCTTACACCCATCCTCCTGCTAGTTATCTTCATGCAGATTTGACCTTTCATTCAGGGCATTAAGGTGACCAGCAGAAACCTCTTGAATTTGCATCCTCGTCTCTCTCACCCTCACATTTCCATTCTCTCGATCCTCAATCACACATGGTGGAATTCTCGGGGCTGTCCTGTGCAGAGACAGGAGTTGCACTTCAGTAATCCTTGTGGGTGCCTTCCAACTCAGGATATTCTATGATTCAGTGGTCACTTAAAAGCACCAATTGGAGCAGCTTTTTCTGCTCCTCACAGCCTCCCATGCCCCAGCACTAAAGCTCAGCAGCACTCAGATCGTTTCCCTCACTGCAAGGTTTACTCCAGGCTCACAGAGCAGGGATCAGAGTTTGGACTGGCTCCTCTAGTCACAAATACGTGCTCCAGACCTCAGGTCATGGCAGCAATCTCTCTTTCTCCCTTTTTTCCTATGGGAAAGGACTGCCCTGGTGTAGGTGTCCATCTCCTGGAAGGTGTCCATTACTGGAAGTTCCAGTGTCTGCCTTTTACGGTGATGTTTAGTTCTGTCCCAGCCCGGGATTTCTTTTGCTGCTTTAGGCTGATCTCAGGTCTGTGATCCCATTTCTCAGGCATTTAACTCTTTGCCTGTGTAACACAGGAGGTACAGCCTAGTGCTGAGGTTTGTGCGAGGGCACTGAGGTGGGACAGGGCTGAGCTCAGGGCCCTGGAGGGAAGCTGAGTTGGATTTGGATTTAACTTCAACACAAGTTATGTACCAGGGGAGTCAGAGCACGACTACCTTTGCAGAGCTGGCCTCCACTGCCTCGCTGCACCTCCTTAATTCAAGTGGTGACTCACAGCCTGGAACAATTAGGTAGATGTCATATGCAGCTAGTGAGTGGTATTTTTCAGTGTTCATTTTACTTATTGTATTATATTTTGATTTATAATTATATATATAGTGCATTCCTTTCCTGGGCTCCAGGCATCCTTGCCAAAATTAAAAAGTACAGTTAGCAAAACTAAAGCCAGCAGAAGCTCAGAACTCTCTGTCAGAAATAAGCAGTCAGAGCAACTCTTTTTTTCCACCAGTTCTTCATATATTGTCTGTTCTCCCTGCATTTCCTTCCTGTGAATCTCTGGATGAGGAGAGCAGTCCTTGGACCAATCTCTTGGCCCCACAACAGCAATGCAGAGAGGAACAAAACAGCTCCAACTCATGCCTCAGATCTGGGAGCAGCATTTGTTAGTATTTTCAGGTATTCCAAATACTTGTGCTTGGTACTCCTGGAGCTTTTACTGCTGGGAGGAATTCTGTGTAATCATTAGGTGGGATTTGCAAGTGCTTGTGGGAGGGGGTGCAGTGAAGCATCACTTGGGTCTCTGGAAGCCCTTCTTGTTCAAGGACATTCAGTTTGCTGTGAGCAGGACTGGGGGGGTGCTGGGGTGGGCTTTCTGGAAGGCTGAGGAGTAATGTATGCTCAAGGTTCATCACACTTGATTGTGTGCACACAGCTGTCACCCGCTACCACACGTGATCAGAACCTCTAGGGACACATTCCTGCCACTGGATGTGCACAGTGGGATTGTCAGGATCTAGGTTTGCAGAGTGAGCAGGGATGAGATGGCAGAACAGGCAGGGTGTGGCTGGCACTGGGCATTGGCCGGAGTGAAGCGCTGCCGGGGGAAGGTCCCGTTGCTCCCACCTCACAACCTAAGCAGAGCAGTAGAATTCCAAGGACTGGCATTACCTTGCCATGTAAAATACACTCTGAGAAAGTCGCTGGGTGTTGTAGTTTGGGAATATTTGTACTCAGGCTGGTGGCTGCGGTGGGTCTGGGCGTGGGCCAGACAGCACCTGGCAAAGCTGAGAGCGGAGGGCTCGTCCCTCTGACGTTCATGCTTCAGGTAGTTTCTGCTGGTTATGGAAGGTCAGACTTGCCATGGGTTCATGTGCTCAGTCCTAGGGAGAGTTTTGCTTTCTCTGGGACAGGTTTAGACTCTTATTTAATAAGCACAATTATAGCTGCTGTTTTGGAGTGTTGATGACGCTTCCAGATGGCTAATTGTGTGTCCTGAAGGAAAAAAGAAACTCGGCAGCTGATGTATCCAAATCCAACAGAGAACAATGGCTCTGGGACCGCCAGATTCCCCATTTTAAAAAATAGATGTTGCCTTTGTTGTGATATAATGGCTTAAGAATTTATCCATATAACAACTGAGACAGGAATATAAGAGGAATGTAAGAATTTCTGTGGCCCATGTGGGAGGATGTTGTTCCTGCTTTGGTTAGTTCAGTGATCCCTGGACTCTCCAGCAGGCAGGCATCTGCATTCCTGGTCATGTGCCTGCCCCACATGGTGAAGGGACAAGCAGTCCAGTTATGATGGTTCAGGGAAACCAGGGAGACATTCGCTGCAGTGTTGCACTGCCCTTAGAGCTCCCGAGCTCTTTCCATCCCTTGTCTGAACACAGGGCAGAGGCAGCTCCACTGGGCACCAGCAGAGCCCAGCCCAGGCTCCTTTCCTGCCTGGAACAGCTATGTCTCAAATTCTGCTCTGCTGTTTTATACTGATTTAACATGACTTTCAGGTACCCAGAGAATTAACAGGGTTGTTGCCTGGTAAAGCTAGTTTGTGAAACTGTTTTCTAGTTTTCTTTGTTCAGGGTTTTTCTGAGCAGACTGGATAATAAATTGATGCAATCTTTACTAATAAGATAAGACATTTCTAATAATTCTGATAAAAAGCCCCTTACTTATTTAAAGACCTCCTTGCTGAGACTTCAGTCAGAAATTCGCATTATCTCAGTTCATATAAAGTTGAAACCCAGCACTGGCTTTGTTTACAGGATGTGGGTCTTGGTCACAGGTGATTTTGGAAAGGAAACAGAACATGGCAGGGACGTGGCAGCTGCTCGAGAAGATAGTGGCCAGCTCCCAAGAGTTGAGCAACAGGGGCTGCACTGGCTGGCAGCCCCACTTTCTCACAGCAGCAGGCTCCAGGGGGGAGGCAAAGGCCTGGCTCTGCAGGGCATCCACAGATGGGACTGAGCACAGGCACACTGGAGAACTCCTGGCTGCAGCACTATGGAGAGAGGGGCCATGGACCCCACCCTTCACTGCACCTTCTGGGCTTTGGCTAAAACCAGTAATAAGGTGTTCTCCCCAGACCCTGTGTGCCCAAGCTCCTGCCAGTCTGGCTGCACTCACACCCCTGAGCGCTGCCCCTGCCCGGGCGGGACCCGGGGGTGTTCCCTCCTACGCTGTCAGAGCCACAGGGACCTACAGGTGTGACGCTTCTTCATGGGCTGAGGCTTCCATAATTACCAAGCTGGGAAGTTAATTAATTCCTTAATTATATTGAAACAGTGATCAGAGTTTTTATAACTTAACCATAACCTAAAGGTGCTCACATCCTGTGTTCTTTCAGAAACTCTTACCCTGGTTTGGGCTGGTACAGAAAACCAGTGGATATTGTTGGGCTGTGTTGCCAGCCAATGCTTTTGCTGGCCCATGTGAACCAGGCCGAGCTGTCCCTCTCACCCAACACTGTCCAGACCATTCCCAGGGCATTTGCCCAGCTTGAGTCTGTGCTTGCCACGGGCCCAGCCTGGTTCTGAGGAGCCAGCCAGCCTTCATCCAGCTATTCCACTGCTAGTGTCAGCATGGATAAACCGTGTTCCTCTTAAGCTACCACAACTTTTGACAGCTACAGTGCTGTAAATAAAGCAGCTAACGCAGATGCTAATATTAATTCTCATGACCCAGTTGTGCTTCACTAATAGTATCTGGGTTACCAGCCAGGCAAGACAACAGCACAGATATTTAGCCTGTCTCAGTCTGTTACACCAAAAAGCAAGCATTTGAAATAGTAATTTCTAGAGCTAAATGTCAGAGGTGCCCTCCATTAGGAAAAGGCACAAGGAAGCTCTGAAAAAGTCACAGAAATCCATGTTTAGTGCTGGCTAGCATTTGAGCCATGCTGGCCATGCACCTCTTGCTGTGCTGCAAATGTGCTGTGACACCCTCGGGTCAGATCTGCTCCTGTCCAGGCCTGGGCACGCATCACACAGAGTGCCACAGCAGGGGAGATGAGTGCTGTGCACAGGACTCAGAGTTGTGTTGGGGTTTTTAAAGCAATGACATTAGTTAGCAATGTTAAGATTTCGGGATAATCACTCATTTAGCCCTTTCCAGCTGCAGCTTCTCTCCCCTTGGTCATCCCTTTGGTTTCTGCCCAGGAAAGCTCCTCGATACTCAGCTTTTTCTGGAGGAATTCAAAGACTGTCATGTGTGTAAAGGTGTTTGGGAGAAACATGGATGCTGTGATCCAAGCTCATGCAGCTGGAATGAAGCAGCTAGGCTGTTCAAATCTGCCTTGACACCCGTGGCACAGCCTGAGGCAGCTGCTCAGGCACCAGGGCTGCTGCACCCCAGCTGTCTTTCACTGGCTGTAGGTGCAATATTGCTTCTTTACAGAGCCTCTGCAGAAAGGCCAGGCTGGGGCCTTGCTGATCAATATTGGGTTTCTTTATCCTCACAGCTGTGCCACAAAAATACAGAAATGTGTGAGCAGCCTTCAGCCTTAGCACAGCTACTTGTGAGGGCAGAGGTATTGCCATAGGTATGTGGATTTGGGCTCTCAGTGACAAAGAATTAGTAGGACAGCTCTTCCTTCAAAGAACTTGATTGCATTTACTCGAAGCAGCTGACTGAAGGCAGGGAACAGCCTTTGGCGGGTGTGTGGCACAGGTGTTTGTGTTTTCTGTGATAACGTGACCCTGCGGCTGCACAGAGGCAGAACTGAGCTGCTCGCAGCAGGCTTGGAGGCTTAATTAGGCTTCTAGTGTTCTATAAAGTTCATTTCACTGCTCGGTGGAGGACAGTTTAGGATAAGCGTAATAGGATTACTGCTGCTATATACAGCTGCCTAAGCCAGGAAGTCGTCGTAATGGGCCTTTACCCAGTAGGAAAATCTTTTCAGAGGATGCTTTTTATAACCCGCAGTTACGCACGCTGTGAATGTTGGGGAAAGGAATCCTGCCTTCCGCAGGTTTGCGGGCGCCAGCCCAGGGGAGCGCTTTGGAACAGCACATGTTCCATCGCGCCGGGGGCCGGCGATTGCCTCTGACAGCCACAGTCACTCAGTGCTGTCCCACGGAACACCTTTCCTCATAAGCGCTTCCCCTGACATAATCCTGGGACTAAAGTCCGGGTGCGTTGGGCCAGGTGAGCCCGAGGTCAGCCGGCAGCAGCGATGCTGGTTTATCCCCCGGCCTTCCTGCGGGAATCCCGGCAGGCAGCAGGTTCCAGGGCTGGAGCGGGGCTGTGTCCACCACCGGGCAGCTTTGAGCCGCAGAGACCGGAGTGCTGGGAGTGCTGGGAGAGTCCTGGGCGCTGCCCACAGAGCCAGAGCCCTGCCGGGTCCCTCGGAGCCGGCTGAGCCTCGGTCGCTTTCCGGGAGCAGCCACAAGCCCTGGTGGCTGTCGGGGCACAGGGAGGAGCGAGCGGCACCACACAGGGAGTTCGAAAAGTACCCAGACCTGAGCTCTCCCAAGGCTCCATAAGGAATTTCTCCCTGCCACGGCGGGATCCCCTCCCGCTCTGAGCAAGGAGCTCCTTCCCACTGGCTCCAGTCCCTACGGCATTTTAATGCTGTATTTTATCAATGCTGTGGATTTTTAACACGGAGGTGATCCGCGCTGTTTTTAGAGGAGGAGGCAGTTGTCAGAGCTGTCGGGAACCCCTTGGTTAGCCGCGGACATGGTCTGGCTGGGCACACGGACCCCTCAGGCTCCCCTGGCTCCGGAGGGCAGCACCCCTCCGGGATTCTTTTTCATCCCCCGAGGAGCAGAGGCAGAGCTCAGCTCTGAGCGAATATTCCCACTGATGCTGCTCCCAACAAGGCTGCTTTCCTTATCTTTGCCTTTTCTGCAGAGGCAGGTTAATTCACAGATAAAACAATTGGTGCTTATACACACACAGACGCGTAGGAGCTAGTCTTAATCTTTCCAAATCCCTTAATATACCTTATGTATACAGCTTGGAACTTGTAGATTTAGCATGATAGATTGATTTCACACACTATCTCAATGGAAAATGACATTAGTAACTACATTCTTTTTTTATATTATCTTTTCCCCTGTCTGAGCTGCTGTTGAGCACTGAGCTGTGGCCTGTCTGCCCAGGCACAGCAGCACTGAGGGCAGACCAAGTCCCCTGATTGTGTCTGGTGCTATCATCTGGATTATATAAAGCCTAAAATGTGGTACAGCCTTAGGAGAATTTGGCCAAATTACTGCAGATTGAGCATATGTTATAACCAATCAGTTGGAATGGTTGTAGTTATTTTTCACAACTCCCCCAAAATGGAGAAAATGGATGAGAATTGAGTGGGTCATGTGGATTGACAGGGGAAGCTGCTATGACAGTTTGAGACAGATGACTCAGGGTTTTTGCTTTACGGTTTCCTGCATTTCACCACGAGGAATTTCCAAGGAGTTCTCCAGTAAGAGCAGGCAGGCAAAAATACAGACTTGCCTCATTAGCCATCCCATAGTAAGCCTTGCTCCTGTCCCTGAGTCCTCTCCTCCCCAGGGCTCCTGCCCTCACCTTGGGCAGCAGGTGTTCCCGGGAGCGTGCAGTGCTCCCACCGCCTTTGGGGGTCCCAGGAGCTGTCCCTTGGCGCTCCTGCTGAGCAGTGCCCGCCTGGGGGGAGCAGATATCTCATCCCAGCCTCGGGACTGGTGTGGTACCACCATCGCCGATTGTCTGCACACAGGTGTTACAGGCAGAGCTGAGAGCTGGGGTTACTCAGCACGGAGGGATTTCACTTTGCAGAGGAACCGAGTTTGCTTTCGGAGCTGCCTCGCAGGGAGTGGCCACCACGAGCCCTGGCCCCGGCAAACCAGGGCTGCTGCTCCCGACACCACACCGAGGTGTCCCCCTGAGGTGTCCCCCTGAGGTGTCCCATCAAGATCTCTCAGAGTGTCTGGCTCCCCTTTCCTTGTGGGGACAGCGATGTTGGTTTTTCTTGCAGAGCCCAGGGAAACCTGTTGCATGAGACAGCCTCACCCCAGAGCTGCAGAGCCAGCTGTGTTTGGATACAGGCATTTGCATCTCCAGGCACAATGCTGTGACTTTACTACTAAGCATAGCCTTCTATGTTTCTTGCCTTTGCCTTCAGAGGAAAAAATGTTTCCACTGCGTAAATCAAGCTATGGCCAACACGGGCCATTGTTTTGTCTATGTTTTTATGTCCCTCTTGATATACATATCAACTCTGCCATGTCCCATCTGTTAGAAAATGCCTGGATTTACACATTACCTCATTAGTCTTACTGTCTATCCAGCATTTTTTCCATCCTACAGTCTCATCATTCCTTAGGCGATTAGCAATGAAACTTAGTGTTTTTATACTCCTGGCTCCATAGGAGGTGATGTGGGAGAGGGCTGAGAAAGGGGGAATGTCAACTTTTAAGCTTCAAGCTGGGAATGCCAGAATAGAGAGCACAAGAAACATATATTTTATAGTGGCACTGTCGCAAGCAATAGAGCAGAGCAGTGGCTTTGTGTCAAGAAACATTGTGCAGAGCAGTTTCTGTGTTTATTTTTTGGAGCAGCCTGAACTGGGAAAAGAAGCAGCCCAGAAACCTCCCCCAGCAAGCAGACACACTTGCCTGAAGTGCCATTTCTGAAGCCATTTCCTGTGCAAACGTGGCTGGGGTCGTGCCCGTGCGGGGGGCACAGGGAGGTTGAGGTGGCCCCGCTGCTCAGAGCACAGGGTTCCCCAAGTTTCATGCAGTTTGAGGCACTGCTGCAGTGCCACCCACCAGGGCTGCCGTAACCACAGCTCCAGCAGCTGCTCATGCATGCTGCAACTTTTGTGGGGGTATAATTTAACCCAAAGCTCTTGCTTGCCTTCACAGTATTTTACAGGATTACTTAAAAATATGTTTAAACTGTTACAAATTACAGATTGTCCCCCCAAAATGCTTCCCAAATTAGGGTCACCGTTTTAAATATAGGCATTAAGGCCTTGGCTGTATATTACCTGGGTACCTATTGAGTGGGGGTTTCAGAGGACAGTTAAGGACTGCTCAGAGGCAAGAGACTGCAACAGCACCAACCTTCACTGGAACAGCAGGCAGCTAATAAACCCTTGAAAGCCACGGGAGGAGACTGGCCTGGCTCCCTGCCAGGCTGTTAGCAGGTGAGTTCAGCACAGTTTGTTGAGGCCAGGTTGGTTCCTGTGCCCAGGACAGCCAGAGGTGCTGCTGGCTCGGCTGGCCCCCGGCCCCCAGCGCAGGCAGCACTGCAGGGCCCACATGACCAGCCAGGGACAGGCAGAGCCACCCTGCTGGAGGAGCTCACCTTTCGCTCTGTGACAAGGGACAGGGCAGACCGTGGCCACTGGGATGTGCACACTGGAGTGCAGCCCTTTCACCTGGCCCCAGCATCACACCCACACAGGGCAACCTCTGGCAGGATTTGGCCACAGCACTGCAGCTCAGCTCGGGAGCTCCATAAAACCCCTGTGGCACCGGAGGGAAATCCCAGTGACACCGCACCTGCTGGAGCAGGAGGGAGGGACTCGTGCACTGAGCCACCGCCACCTGGAGTCTGTCCACTTGGTGCTGGCACAGCCCTTCCTTGCCAGAAAAAGAACACCAACAGAGTTATTTTCTTCAGAATAATAAAACAGAGAAACGGTAACAAAGCCAAGAACATCGAGATGGTGACAACAAGAGCCTGGCTTAAATACCCCAAAATAACATCTGCCAGAGCCTGATTTCAAAGCAGCAGCTGTTGCCTGGAATATAAAAACACAAAACTTTGCAAACGGTATTAAGAGTGCTAATAGAAAAAGTAACTCTTTAATGAAAACTTTCAGGTGCACAAATATGGCTCTGTGCACGCGTGATGAAGGATTGCTACAATCTTTATAGGGCTAATTAATTAGTATATCTAGCAGGTACATCCAGCAGGAGACCAGCTGCCCCAGTAACCCACCCTTGGGTCAGCCCCTTGGAGTTGGTCTCCTAAGTTCTGGGGGAAAACAAGATGTCCTTGTCAGAAATTATCTTCTTAAGAATAAGACTAAACAGATCTTCAAGAATGTGTTAGTTAGGGTTAGCTTATTGTGAGAAAGGCAGGAAAAGTACTACGAACCATACAACTGTAGATTAAAAGTCTGCAAGGCTAAAAATATATGAAAAATCTATAAAAAACCTTTAGCCATCACAGCCACTGCGCTGCAAACGTGGAGATTCGTGATTGTTACTTTTCTCTTCAAAAGAATTTTTTCTTTAACAATAACACTTACATTTCTCCTGGAGAAACTGCCCAGTTCCTTCCAAATTTCCCATTTCTTTTACATCTGCCACTATATTCACATAAAAAAAAATTGGCTGCATTTTTTTTCTGCAAACAGCAAGTTTGGAAGGGGATACAAGATCCAAGTTGGATTCTGCTGAGCATCCAAACCGGGAGGGGAAAGTCTTGGAATAGAAAGGTGAGCCCTGCAAGATGCACTCCAGACCCCTTCTTCCAGGCTGCCTTTCACACGGACTGAGCATGGTCCCACACTGGTTTCAAGCTCATTTCTTTGGGAATTATTTTTTGGTGCAGAGAGAGGTGGCTCTAAGAGGAGGAGACCCATTACATCCCGGATTCCAATGTTTGAAAAACCTCTGTTTAAGCTAGTTTGGCTGAGGCTGCAGCAGGAGCACGCCCAGCATGTGAGCAAGAGTGATCATCTCCCACTCGTAGGGTGCAGGGGCATGGGGAGGGGGCCCATGTCCTGCACCCCCGTGCACATGGAGCCAGACCCGCCCAGTGGGGCCCTCAGTCACTGCTCTTGGCAGCTGGGGAGAGCAGCCTTTGCTGCCACTGTGACAAAGCCACCCTGCTCTTTGTTGCTCTTTGTGTTAAAAATATTTTGGCCATTTTCAAGAGTTGTTTTATTTGAGAGATTTGAAAGGTAAATTGTCAGGAACTCAGTGCTCTCCCATGGAGTACTGAAACAATCCAGGAGCACGGCACTAATTTTCTTCCTTTGTATCTTCATTATCTCTCCCTTTGGTGATTGGGATCTTTAGTAGCTTCATGGTTTAACTGGATTTTGGAGCAAAGCCTAGAGGTGTAGAAGTGGATGGATTCGATTGAGACATCCTTTAACAGGACCCATCCCTCCCCTCCTGCCCTGCTGACAAGTATTTGTGGGTTTTTTATTTGTTTTCCAACAGTGTCTCCTCTTACATGTGGCAGCTTTAATACAGCCAAGTACCTCTTCACATCTCCCAGAGCAGGGAGGGTGTCAGGGTATCAGCCAGAGTGCTCCAGTTTGTCTGCTTTGACATCCAACTTGCCCAAAGCCAGTCAAGCTTAGCTGCTGGGGTAGCAGCCCCATGCCTGGCTCATTCACCCCAGGAAAGGACAGCCTGTGCCCAGCCTGCTGCCTGCCCAGGAAACGTGTCTGCTCCTGCCAATGCCGATCTAAGGAACCACATCCTAAACAAATCCACAGACTGCTCAATAGTCTGACAGAGATGATTTTCCCCAGAGGACAGCAGAAACCTCAGGTCAAAGATTTGAATCTCATGAGACCTTCCAAAACAAGCTAATTCTCTAGAGTACTGCAGAGAACAGTATATAAGTATCTTTTCATTCAGAAAACTATTTTCTTTCTTTTTAGTTCAGAAAAAATGTTTTCTGTAAGGCATTTTTACTACTGCATTTTTACCACATCTTTTCTGTGGTTCCCCAGCCAGGCCAGATGAGGTTGGACAGCATGGCACAGAAGTTCAGGGTTCATTACTCCCATCTTTTTCTTTATCTTGTGCTTTCAGTGGCGACTGCTGAAAGTTACAGTTTAGGAATTTCCATTCCAGGTGGAAATGCTTCAGGAACAGGCTGTAATTTTCATGTAAATTACACAACTGCGTCTTGCAACCCTTGAATTTAAGCACAGGAAAAGTTGGGGCCAGAGCACAATTGCTGTTCAGTTACAGAACTGAAGCAAGTTTTTGGTGTGTGCCACAGCCCCCAGCACCACAGAGAGGAGGGGTGCCCCAGGCACTGGTATTCTTTAGACCTGGTTGGGAATGTTTTGGCTCCAGCTTATTTCCACTCACCACTGACACGATTAAATAATCTCTGCCCACTGGATTTATTTTTTTTTTTAGGTATATGCCTACAATGATCAAAGGATTGTTTCATGAGATGGGGTGAGCAAAAGAAGCTCTCGAGGTCAAATCCAAAACAGCCTAATGACTCTGGGACTTGGATCTGACCTCCACTAACAGCAATGAGCCAGGAGAAGATGAGCAGCTCAGGAACTAGAAAATGAAGCTTTTGAAGCCAATAATACCCTCTGGCAGTGAGCAATCAATTGACAGAGAAATGAGAAACAGAGAGAGTGAAAAAGAGTCAGAGCCTTCAGCCCAGCTGCAGGAAAGGCAGGGCAATCACAAATAGAGAGCAGCACATTTTTTCCTTCCTTTTGCTTTCCCGAGGGAAAAGTGGCCATGGGAACAGACACGCTTTGTGCCCCATGAAGGGAATGCAGGAGAGAGGAGATTGACACAACCTGCAGCAGGTTAGTTGGGACACATGGCTCCAGTGTCACTGCCCTTAGGACTCTTTTTTCTTTCCAAGAAATAAAGGAAAACAATTAGCCAGTATTAGCTGCTCTGATGAGTCTGGCCATTTGGGACCGCCTTGGGAATTGCCAGCTCATTCCATGTAATGCATGGAGAGAGAGCCATCAGCTGCCAGGGATGCTCATTCACATCTGTGCCAGATTGCAACCACTGAAAGGTTATTCCTAGATCCCTTGGTAATTCTTATAAACTTATTTCCCTGGCATGCTGAGTGGTTTTTCCCGTATTATTTTGCCTTCTTTAAACAACTGCCAGTTGGACTGGACTTGTTTTCCCCACTCAGCAGTAGGTTTCTCCCTGTGCTGTGCTCAGCCCATGTCTCATGTCCAAACCTACTGAGCAGCTTCCAGGTCCAGCAAGTGGCACCAAAGCAGCAGGTGACTGTCACAAGTGCTGTCAGTGAGAGACACTGGATGTTGTATGCAGTGAAAAGCCATGTTTTAATGGCTGCATTGGAACTGGGATCTTCTGCGAATGCTGCTCTATTGGGGATTTTTCCATTTTATGCGGCACTCAGGATGAGGCCAAATGGCAGCAGAGAAATAGATGCGTGTTTATGCAGACGTGCAGAACGTCAGGAGCCCCTGGGAGCAGTGCTCCATCCAGAAGGGAGGCTGCAGGGTGCCTGCCTGGCTCAGCAATCTGCACTGGGCAGCAGCGAGAGCCGCTCCCGGCACCAGCGGCCGGAGGAACGCGGGGAGGCTGAGCCTGACCCGGCGCTGCAGGGCCTGGCCTGGGCCTGGCCCGGGCCCAGGCTGTGCCCACAGCTCCTGCGGCTGGTGGACAGCTCTGCAGAGACTGACCCTTGCTCGTGTCCCAGCCTGGGCTGTGCAGGGGTATTTTCTGCTGGCCAAACAGAGCCTGACTGGAAACATCCAGACCACACTTGAGCTGCTTCCCTGCAGTGACCTGGAACCGCAGCAGGATGAGTCCAGCAGAGCCCTGCTCTGAGAGGAAAACCATTAGTCTGGGCGAGGAGAGTCCAGCTGAACCACAGTGACATTTCAGACCAGAAACACAAACCAGAAGTGACCTGGACCCAGGCCACACGCTGGGTGCATTTTGCAAACCCCGAAGCTGTGGCACTCACAGGGTGCTCGCTGTGTGAGGTGATGGGACCGTGTGCCTGACAGAAGATCCCGAGTTTCCCAGGACATCAAAACTGCATGTTTCCCTGGCATGACAAGTTCTGTCTTTGCCAAACAAAACTCAGGCTCTTTAACGTGCTTCTCTCCCAGCATGCCATGTTAGTGTGTGTTTGTTTGGCAAACAGTTACTAGGATAGTTGTTAGGATTTTTAAAAAGGGGGTATTGGGTATTATTATTCATGGATGGATGTAGGGGTGAGAAGGAAAAACAGTGCTAATGTAGCCAACAAGTTCAAGTAAGGTCCAACTTTGCTATTCCAAAATGTGATGCTATGATAATGAGACAGTAAAATAAACTCAAATTAAGGGCTCAGGAAGGCTCAGCCGTTCAGAGAAGTCCGTTCATGCCAAAATTAATTTCTGCCATCCAGTGTATAGTGTGGTACCATCCCATATTAACACAGAAACTCCAAATTAAAAAAAAAAAAACCGTAACTGAAAAATGCACTAAAGCCCAGTGAGGTGTATCACTTCCCTTAATCTTCAGTGCTGCTCTTTGTTATTCTCCACTTGGATTAGAATAGGATGTACCACATAGAACAGTTCAGCTGCCATTTATAGGAAACCTTTCTCTTCCCCTCTCCTCTCTTCAATAAACCTTCACTTGAAGGCAGCACACCTGCACTTTCCAAACAATTTCAGGTGACTTTTATTAGGGCAAAGTGCAAAATATCAGTAAGCCAACCACTAAAAATCAAAGAGCAAACCCCTCCAAGAAACAAACCAAACCCCAGCTCTGCTCCCTATCGAAGTGGCCAGTGGGGCTTCATGTTTCTTCTGTAAATGCACTTTTCGGGGGGATGAGAGCAGGAAGGGGCTGCTCTGGGCTGTGCGGTGCCTGTTGGGAGCACACTGGGATGCAGGGACGTGGGAAAGGCCAGCAAGGCTATGGGGAAGCCAAGGGCTGTCCAAGCAGGTGTTTATCCCTTGTGCTTTGGAAAGGTTTGTTTTTGTGTCAATGTCCAGAAGTCAGCAAGCATGGAGTGAATATTCCCAGACTGCCAGCGATCACTTCAAAGAGTTTGAGCATTTTCTGAGCGCAAATTGAGTTTAAAAAACCTCAAAACCAACACAACAATAAACAAAAAAGAAAAAAAAATAATTAAAAAGGCGCCCCAACAAAGAACCAAGTACACATCTTCACAGTTCTGTTTCATCCTCTATATTTATAGCTGGAATGCATCAAAACCCTCATAGTGAGGCAAGATCAAACTCTCTTATTGAACTGCTGATGGAGAGCTGCATTTTCTTTTATGTTCACACAGATTTGCTGTCCATGGCTCACCTTAGCACTCGCTATGGCCCCATGCTAATATGAATGATTAGTTCCCAAGGATTAGCTTTTAGCTGCTTTTTTAAACAGTTTGTATATAGTTGTTGCTATTTATTAAATATGTGACATCTAATCCAGTGTTTAGTGCTTATAAAGGGAAGAACCATCTGTGCTTGAGATTAAAACACTTTATTCACTTTGTGCCAAAGCTGTCAGCAAGGGTTCCATGCTCTGCTGTAGAGAAAAGCCTTGGGAACCCTGGCTTGGGAAGGTGGACTCATGTGTGGATGTGTCCCTGCATCAAAGTCCTCTGTCTGACACAAGGTCTGCCTGCCAGACAGGAGGAGGGGTGTGGACATGGTGGAGAGCTGAGAAGCTGACAGGGAAGCAAAAGGTTTTAGCAGAATAAAGAGTGAAGAACTAGGAAGATGCTGAGAGCTTGGAGTGATTCTGCAAGTCTGTTTCCCACCACCTGCAGAAGCTTTCTGTCTCTTTTGAAAAAAAGAATGTTAGTATTCAATTTCTTTGCAGGGTACTTGCAATGAACAATCAACAGCTGTAATCTCTTGTGTGAGCCCGAGGTTTTCCCATCAGTGGAAGAGGTGCCAACAAAGCTCCTCTTGCACGAGGCTGCGAGTGTCCAGGCAAACCCTGGTCAGAGGCTGTACCCCAAGGACAGCTTATGAGGCAGCAGAAATACCTCAGCCTAAACTTTATGTCCTTATTCCACATGATGCCTTAGGCATCATTAAAAAAAAAAAAAGCCCTCTGAAACGCAAAGGAGAATCCCCTGTGCAGAGATGCAGGGGGAGCCCCAGCGAGCAGCCCAGGATGGACACCCAGCTGACAGGGCCATGCTGGTACCAGGCACATCCTGTCTCTCCATAACATCTTCCCTGTCTCTCCATAACGTCTTTATTGTGGCTGATGCTGGTAAATGGATTTGCCACTTTTCCTAATACATTTCTGGAAGAAATGTTAAACAGGTAATTGTTTTTTGCAGACAAAACATCACTTGAGCTCTCCTCTAATTTCCTCCCTATGTGGCAGCTCAGGATGGTATCAGTGGCTCGGTAAATCTCCCTGCAGCAAGACTAATTGTGCCTTTCGATGGGAAAGTGGCAGTGGAACTGGTTTAGTCTTCCAAAAAATTCTACACTATAATATGCAGGACTAATGTGCCTCAGATTTGAAAAGAATTACTATCAATTATTCTCATGCATATTCATGAGAGGAAGACTGGTTTAGCAATCAAGCTAATAGTTTTTGCTTAATTACATTTAGTTGATTTCATGCTATCTTGGCACATTCCTGATTGAATTTAACCATTAAAAAAAAACCCTCCCACAACTACTCCTGCAAACACCAACACTTTGAGCTCAGCATCCCCTGTAAATAGTGTCTCAGGCTGAGCAGACTGCTTTGCATGGTGGGAGTCGATCACGAGCATCGTCTCTCCCTGGTGCAGGGTAAAATCCCAAAGGCATCTTGAAGAGCTGTTCCCAAGCACTCACCAGTGCTGAGGTGGAAGGCAGTCTTTCTTTTTTTTGCTTTATTTTTTTGCTTTTTCTGAGTCCAGACCTCTGTCTGCTGGAATGCAAGACAGATGGTGGGAATGGGAGATGCAGCTGGGAGGGGAGCCCCACGCCAGGGGGGAGGTTTTGGCTGGGCAGAGGTCTGGAGCCTGGCTGCAGTAAGAGCTGCTGCCTCGCTGCCATGCAGGCTCGGAGCAGGTGGGATGTTCTGTGCGTGGCGGAGCCACCATCCGGGTCTGTGTCTTCAGCTGTCTTCCAGGGAAAGGCCAGGCTCTGCAGCACCACCCTCCATCCCAACCTCTGTCCTCAAGAGCAGCATTTTGCACGGCACAAAGGGTGGGAAGGCGTGAGCAAGATGAAGACAGGAGAGTCAGCAGGAGGGTGGGAAAGGGGGTTGATGGTGGCAGCACTCTCGAGGGAGGCACCAGCTCAGGCTCGAGGATGGCAGCAAGGTTTGTCTGCATGGACTTGCAGGGAGGACATGCAGGTGGTTTGGGTCTGTCCAGGGCTGGGTGTGTCCAGTAGTGCTGCTTGCTGGGATTGCATCATCCCAGGCACAAGGCAAGGCTGGGAGAAAAACGGGAAACTGCAGCTTCCATGTGCCATTCATTTGTTTTCTTTTTTGATTTCCCCCGTGCTAGCAGCAGCAGAAATAGGACAGATGCTTCCCTCTCATCCTCTCCTGAGAACTGTCACTGCACTGATGTCTAAAGGCAGTGTATGTCTTTCAAGTTTGCCTTTTCAGTATTTTCATTCATCTATCGTTTTCTTCTCCAGTGCACCATTTGCATCTGGGCTTTGCTCTGAAAGAAGACTGACACCATTTATCATTTAATGGGGTTTGATAGCTCTCTCACAACTAAACATGTTCTTAAGAGTATTAAAGACTTTACAGCCAGCTATGCCTGAAGGCGACTTTCTGCCCACTATAGCTTAGTCAGCAGCAGTTGTAGCTCCAGCTCTCTGGGTGCCCGTAGGCAAACGAAGCATTGACATAGAATCAGCAGAAGTATTGTATCCTCTTTTAAACTAAAAAGACTTTCTCAACAGATAAACTTATTACAGCTGTAATTGAAATAAAATACTTAACCGTTATTCAAACTTGGCTTTTCCAGGCAAATGTCAAAATTAAGATCTCATATGTTTCCAAAGCAAAATATAAGTGGATTTATCTTGATTTTGTTTCTGTGGATGTTGTCCTGTGCAGTAGTGATGCAGAGGAGTGCAGGAGTTTCCCTTCTTCCAGACTGTGTGCAGGCCCTGCAGTGAGGTGAGCTGGTGTGTGCAGGAGCCTCTCCTGAGCACAGAGCTCCTGCAGCAGAGGGGCCCCAAGGACCCTGCTGGGGCAGCACCCACAGTGACATGTAAAGTGCCAGGTCAGGGAACACTCCTAAGCAGAGGTCTGTACTCCACAGGAATCAGTAGTCTTAAGGGTTTTGGAGATTCAATGTCTTATATTATATCTTAACATCCTTCCATGTGAAAAAAAGAGGATTAAAGGTTCTCTGTACTTCCCTTGCAATCATATCCCCCACTTTGGCCTCAACTTGACGTGATGCAAGAAGCAAGTGTTACCTTTCATTATGGCCTCAGCATTTCCTAGAAAAAACATCCTGCAAGCCCAGTGGTCAGAATCTTGACATCAGAAGTGACTGTGTTCTGCAAACTCTTTCAGTTTATGAATAAATAGGCATTTTTTAGTGAAGAGATGTTTCCTAAAACAAGTCCCTGTCAATAAATACCACAGACATGTATAGCTGCTGTGAGCAGGAGATGTTATTCCTGTGCAGAATCAAGTGGGGAGGAGATTAAGGGACTCTCCATCTGTTTCTGTGCTGTGCAGCACGTGGGGTATCGCTCAAAATACACTGTGCTCTCTGTTTCTCAGAGCCTGGGGAGACAGAGGCTGGCACAGGCGTGGCAGGGTGGAGCTGGACAGTCTGCTTCAAAGTGTATTGTAGCTCGGGAAAGCAGAGGGGCTGCAAGAAAAATCCCTTAGTAAATGGAGCATATGAATGAAACCTGGTCCTGATGCCAGATTTATTCTGCAGGCCTTGATGGAGCTAAAAAAGCACATTAGACAAAACCATTATTGAACTTCTTGATTACATAACAATTTCCTCATCGTATTTCCAAGAATATCGAATCTATATTCAAACACCCTCCTACTCTCTCCCACTCACCACCCCTTCTCCTTGCTATATCAGCTTCATTACTGAGTACGAAGACAGAAAAAGTATAGGGCACATTGCCACGAGCAGAGAGATCTCGGATGCTTACCCTGAGATTTTAGAGCCATCTATGGGATTGGGACAGCCAGTTCTCATAAATTTTAATGGCCTTGAAAGTCTCCTGTCTTATGCCTTTATCTCAGTTAGGGTCTTTAGCAGTGCAAAGAAAATAACCAAGCAATAAATTATCACTAAACCTCAATGCTGGGTTAGTCCCTGCTGCATAAAACTCACTGCCACTGCAGGGTGAACTCACAAACTGCTGCTGCCAAAGAGAGAGATGGGAAACTCCTGAGCAGGCAGGAGCCCTCTTCCCCCAGGGATGGGCACAGACCTTGCCATCACAAAGGATGAATCTCTGGGGCCAGTCTTACCCAGCAAGCAGGATCAGGCCCAGGGCAAGTTGTTATTTCCTGAAAGGTGCCAGGTAGAGGTGGCCTGCCTAATTCTGGGGGGGATTTTGGGGGAGGCGGGGATTTCAGTCTGGCAAGCATGGCACATCCATCTTGCCTCAGGAAACAGCAGTTGCACAAACTGGATACACTTCTCCCAAAACCAGCTTGCTTGTCTCATTTGAATATGTAATAACCAACGTGTGTGTACAATCATGTTAATTACTTTGTGGCAACTGCTTTAAATTCATCCAAAACCCTGCCCTGCCTATCCTTGGGTTATTTAGCTTCCACAAAGGAACTGTAGCAGCAATCCAGAGATTCACTCCACAAAAACCTTTGTGAAACAGCCGATTTAGTGGAGAAGTTTTTTCCTGCAATCCTGCCCATATGTACTGAGACTTGCACCACAAGCTAGGGCCATTGTTTGGAACCCTCTCAATACCTTCTGCAAGTAACCTTGTAAAGTACCTGAGGGGATTTTCACAATTTATGGTGCATTGCTACAGGTGAAATGCAAGAGTAAATACAGAAGCAAAGAGGAAGGGGACTGCAGAGCTTCTCTCATGCAAGCTGTTAGTGGAAATGGTCTGAAAGTTGTGCAGGGAAAAAACCACTCTTAAACCCTGTCAGCTTTCTGAGCAGCTGAAGGAGCGTCTGCGCTGCTCTGCTGAGGATGCCTGCCCAGTACAGCCTGGTCTGTCAGTGCTCCTGTCTGCAGCTCCCCTGGAGCCAACGCGAGGACAGTGGAGAAGAGTTGTCATAGCTGTGGCTCCACAGTCCAGGGACTCCTGCACCTGCCTGTGTCACAAATGTGTCCTCACATCACTCATTTTAGCTATTTGTGACTCCAGATTTTTTCCTATCCTTCTGAATTTTAGTTTCTCATAACAGTTTTAGTTATGCATATTATAGGACCTACACAAACATGGGCATCCAAGTCAGAAGCTCTGGATGCTCCTGCAGGGATGCTGGAGGTGCCTTCCCCAATCCCAATAACCAGGCCCCATATGCCAGATAGGCCAGCAGCCAGAGCTGGGAGAGGTGCATCTTGCTCTGTAAGTGGCAACGTGGACATTTCAGCAGCACTCCCAAAATCTAACAGGCCTCTGATGCTGAGCTTCTGGAGCAGCTGGAGAAGCAGTGAGATTTGGGGTCAGTGCTCTGGAACAGGAACTGCAGGTGCTTTTTTCCGGTGACTGGAAAAAAATTCCAGTTTCGTAGGAGCTGGAACCTCATGCACTGCAGAGGGATTGTTTCTGCCGAAGTCCAAATTGGTCCCATTGGCTTTTTTTGTTAAAGAGAAGTGAACCTGGAAGAGTAAAGGGAGGAGGAAAGGCCAAGAATGGAATGAAAAGGCTGCCTGAGATGCACAGCATCCCTGGAGGCCTCCCTGGGAGTGTAAACGTCTTCCCTTCAGCTTTCTGTCTCTCATTACTGACAGTGGAAAATACAAGAGCTGCCAAGCTAGAGGTTCAGCACAGCCAAGATGGAAAACCTTATTAGAGAGACAGATGGTGATTTCTATAATCTGAAATCCCAGACTGTAAATACTTTGGGACAGAGCCCTGCACAACTGAACAGTGCTAATGCCTGACAGCAGCAGCTGGATCCAGTTCTCTGTGCATGACTGCTCCTTGGGTGGCTTTTAGTGGATAGTGGATGCTACCAGGACAAGGTATCTCTTACAGAAGGAGAAAGATCTTCTAAACTGTGTTGGAGATACTCCATTTCAGTTTTATGTATTTTCCAGTTGAAAAGTTCCTTGAATACCTGAGGACAATCAACTCACATTTAGAAGTTTTTCTTAGACTGAGAAGGTTTCCAAAGATGTGATTGCAGTAGATGAGTAAGGGGGAAAATCTGTATCTTGGGAGCACAAGTGACATCTTGCTGTAACTTGTGGGAGAAATGATCAATGTCTGTCTCTGTTTGTTGCTTAGCTTCATGGCTAAATCTCCTAAATCAAAATGAAATTTTACCCTTAGATCTCCTGGTTTATTTATTTATATTCATCTAGCATTGCCTTGATCTTCAAAGCAGGAAGGTATATCAAAGGAAACAGAAGGTTTGACACCAATTACTGCTGCTGGATGCCATTCACTGAATAAAGATGGAGTGTTAATATTTACACTGAAAGTGAAGGAGATAAAACCCAACAGGTACATACATCTGAGCCTACAAATAAGCCCTTCTGTGTATACTGAGCAGAGATAAAGCCAAGCAAAACTAATTTACCATTGCAAACATCCCAAACACCTTCAGAAATGGTGGGTTGTAGACAAAGAACTGACAGCAAACCACCAAAAGAGCCTTCTAGGAAAGTAAATCAGGCTCTCTGTTTCCCAGGGGTAATGCCTGGTCTCCAGGAGATGGTCTTTTGAAACAAGCTACCACGCAGAAGTAATTAACATATAAATTTCCCCACACTTCACCATGAGACACTTGACTTACATTTTATTCTCTTGAGTTTGAAGGCATCAGTTCAAACACTGTTCCCTGTGTCCCTCTCTGCTCCTCTTCATCCCATGGTTCTTCCTACATTTTTGCATCGCTCAGGTCTTTCCCGGAGCTTCTTTGGCTCATTGACCTGAGAAGCCTCTCAGTGAGGCAAACCCTCAAGTTCTTATGGGGTTGTTCGTATTTCAGCAGCAAACTTAGGAAAGAAAAAGGTAGCAAGGAGGCAGAAGGTTCATGGGAGGGCGCACGGCAGAGCCAACAACAAACCTTTTACTCAGCCTGTTTAAAAAAGAAAAGGAACCTTCACAGCATTTTTCCTTGGAACAACAATTTAGTAACTGCAAGTGAGGCTGTTCTAAAATTCCTGTGCTAGAGCATTGCAGAGGAGGCTATTTACACCATGCACCACTTCCCCTTAACCCAATTTACACAATGAAAACAACATTTGATGGAGTTAATCTCTGTTTCTAGTAAAATCTCATTCTTCAGATTAAATTACTAGTTCTGCAGTGTCATGTGCAAATCACCCTTACACAGTGCATTTTAGTGAGTTAAAAGGTAAACATATATATGTATATCGTTTGATATATACATATATATATATATGCTATAACATTGATTTGGGAGGGATTTGCTTAACAGCAAGTGGATTTTAAAACACTTGTTGAAAACAGACTTTGAAAAATTGAAACTCTTGCCTTAAATTTGGGGAGGTTTAAGTTATATGGGCTTTTCTCCTAAAACAAAAGCCTAAGTTTGCTATATGAACTTAATTCAAGTGAAGCTTCCAGCCTTGCCTGTCAGCTCTGGAGAGGGGGGCGAGGTCCTTCTTGAGAAGACCACAATGTTGGACTTGCATGTTTCTCCTACAAGATTTGTTCCACTGCATCAGCTGTCTGTTTGGTGATAATTCATCAAGAATTTCTTTCTCTAGTGCCTCAGGTGGTAACTGGATCTTCTGGTGGTGTAAAGCTGGCTGAGAAAGGTCACTGTGAGGAAACCTAAATTCTAATTATATTGGCAAGGAAGGAGTGCCTCAGATTTGCAATTTGTGATGCAGAACTTCTGTCATACGTTTTATAATTCCTTGCATAATGCTGTGTATCTGGTCATCAGGCACATACATTGCAACTGCTTTCATGCTGCTTTTCTATCAAGCAGGAGAAAGGTGAATGTGAGAGACTGGCTTACACTGAAGACTAAATGTTAGTCATATGTGTGTGTGTTTTGAAATCATTGTTGTATTTTGGCAGTTACCTAAGAAACTAGATATAATCCCACCCAGTTAATAAACTAGAAGAATAATTCACTATTAGGAAAAATAGTCCTCAAATTAGAGTTGGTCAGCTCTAAAACCTCCCTAAAATGGCTTTAAAAGGAGACATAATTGGGGAAAACTGGACCGTGTAGCATGAATGCCTGTATAAAACAGGCACAACAGGACAGCCTGCCTGTGCTGTCGGAAAGCTGCGAACACCCATGCAGCACTGCTCAGAGCTGGTGGCCCACACTCTGGTCAGATTTATGTGGGTTTTGAGGCTGCTCACTGCAGAGCACTGCTCCCTCCTCTCGTTGCACTCTTCAGCTGGTTTCTGACAACATGTGAGGTCTCCAGTGGCTGGGCCTGCCCTGCCTTGGCTGTCTCAGTGTTGTCCAGTTTGGTTTGCTCAGATGCTTGCTCTCTCCTCCAGAAAACCCAAAACAGCTTAGAAAGCTTGGTGAAGTCTTCATGTTTTTCACAACCATCAAGTTTCAAATTAGAGATGAGTCATTAAACAAGAGTGTATTATTTGTATGCTTGTGTAGTAGAATTGTACACACATCTCTGTAATTAGCCATCAGCACCCCAAATTACAGCAGTAACCATTCATTAAATGAAGGACATCGCTCTGATCAAATCATGTATTCACAATTGCATTCCTCCTTGCTTAAATTTCAGAGCCTGTTGTCCAGATGGGCCTTGTTGGGCACCTAATTAGTAGTTAATCAAAAGCTCCTGCTGTGAACTGCTTCACAGCCCTCCTGGCATTCTGGCTGTTCCTTATGTGTTCCTTGACTACATGGAGATGAAAGCACAGGAGTTGAAGCAGATGCTTTATCTCCTTTACACATCTCCCACAACTAAAGCAGCTTCCAAAATAAACTCAGCTGCATTGGATGCATTGGTTATCCAACTTCTGTGTACTGAGCAAAATGGGTCTTGCAATGTGAGTGAAAATACAGCCATGTGTTAGCAGCAGCAAGCGACAGCACAGTGCATTCCCAGATTAACTCTGTTTTCTCTTTCCTTTCCAGATTTTGGCAATCATTTCCATCATGTTTATTGTACTATCTACAATTGCCTTGTCCCTTAATACACTTCCTGAACTACAAGGCGTGGATGAATTTGGGCAGACCACAGATAACCCCCAGCTCGCCCACGTGGAAGCGGTGTGCATTGCGTGGTTTACAATGGAATACCTCCTGCGGTTCCTCTCCTCTCCCAAGAAATGGAAGTTTTTCAAAGGCCCACTGAATGCAATAGATTTGCTGGCTATCTTACCCTACTATGTTACTATCTTCCTCACAGAATCCAATAAAAGTGTACTTCAGTTCCAAAATGTACGAAGGGTGGTCCAAATATTTCGGATTATGAGGATACTCCGGATTCTAAAGCTCGCCCGGCACTCAACAGGTTTACAGTCCTTGGGGTTTACACTGAGGAGGAGTTACAATGAACTTGGATTACTCATCTTGTTTTTGGCTATGGGCATTATGATCTTCTCCAGTTTAGTGTTTTTTGCAGAAAAGGATGAGGATGATACAAAATTCAAGAGCATCCCAGCTTCTTTCTGGTGGGCAACAATCACCATGACAACAGTTGGCTATGGAGACATTTACCCCAAAACTCTTTTGGGTAAAATAGTAGGAGGACTCTGCTGCATTGCCGGTGTGCTGGTGATAGCTCTTCCCATCCCAATTATTGTCAATAACTTCTCCGAGTTTTACAAAGAGCAGAAGAGGCAGGAGAAAGCCATTAAGCGCAGGGAAGCTCTTGAAAGAGCAAAAAGGAATGGCAGTATTGTTTCCATGAACATGAAGGATGCGTTTGCCCGTAGCATAGAACTGATGGACATTGTGGTTGAAAAGAATGGAGAAAGCATAGCCAAAAAGGATAAAGTTCAGGACAATCATTTATCTCCAAGCAAATGGAAATGGACCAAGAGAACACTCTCTGAAACTAGTTCTAGTAAATCTTTTGAAACTAAGGAGCAAGGATCTCCAGAAAAAGCCAGGTCATCTTCAAGTCCCCAACACCTGAATGTCCAACAGCTCGAGGACATGTACAACAAAATGGCAAAGACTCAGTCCCAGCCAAACCTTAACACTAAAGAGTCGAGTCAATCGGGAAAGCAAAAGGAAGAGCTAGAAATGGAAACCCTTCCTGGCCCTATGGTGCCCCTGCTGGCAACTCGCACTGATGGGATCATCGACATGAGGAGCATGTCCAGCATCGACAGCTTCATCAGCTGCGCAGCCGAGTTCCCCGACTGCGGGCGCTTCTCGCACAGCCCGCTCACCGCCCTGCCCTGCAAGGGCGGCGTTAGCCTCATCCAGGAGCAGAGCAGGCCGGAGGGCAGCGGCGCCAGGTATGTGGAAATGAACCCAAGCTCCGACAGCAGCCACCGTTCTGCTTTTTTCATTGAAAGTCCCAAAAGCTCCATAAAGGCCAGTAACCCTTTAAAACTAAGATCTCTCAAAGTCAACTTCATGGAAGAGGACACCAGCACATTAGTACCAGCATCAAATGTACTGAGAACGTATCCAGACCCTCTCAAGAGCCGGGGAGCTGCTGCTGCTGCCACAGATACTTCCTTACTCTCTGACAGGTCTCTCATGAGCCCAGAAACCTCGATCTACACAACTGCAAGTGCGAGAACCCCCCCAAAGTCGCCAGAGCCGCAGGCAGCCATAGCTTTCAACTTCCATGATGCTGGTATACACAAATATATAGATGCTGACACTGATGATGAAGGTCAGCTGATGTATGATTCAAGTCCGCCTGGAAATGTGAGTCCCAAGTACAATGTTGCAAACAGTGGCTATCTAAAGCAAAAGGACCATGTTTATAGAACAGAGAAGAACCATCTAGAAGCTGCTGCTTTACCCACCTCCCCTAAGCTGATAGGGCAGAACTGCATTTACTCTATGGAAGGTATCACTGGAAGAACCCAGGGCAATCAGGAGACTGTCAGACTAGAAAATCACATTTCCCCAGAAGTCCATGTATTACCAGGCAGCGGAGGACATGCTAACACACATGATCAGAGCATCTGAGGTGGGGTCTGAAAGAATTTACTGAGAGTTTGAAGGAATATCTTCACAGTCAACACAAACAAAAGAGCTTCTGCATGGCATGAACTTGGCTGAAGCCACCTGTTTCTAAAAGTCTGGGGGAGGTCCAGTGTGGGTTTGTGAAAATGTCCTTCTCTGAAACAACTCTAAAGACATTGCCCACATCAGTCAAAAAAATGATTGCAAGTCATGATCACACATTGATCTCCTTTCATGTTGTCCAGTGAAGCCAATGTGACCAAATATCCATCCATTCCCCTTGAACGCTAGAGCTCCTTTTGGAAATATTAACATCTGATTTGCATTAGTTCCATAAAGGATGCCAAGGCAGCCAGATTTGAACTCTGGAATAAATTGCTGGGGTTGGTATAAAGCTTTCAAAAACACAATGCTCACTGCTTCAGGGCAGCTGTTCCCCATCTACAGCTTTCTCTGATGGATATTATGTCTAAAGGTAACAGGGAACACTTGCATTATTGGAAAATCCAAGTGAAAAGCATTTGAAACAAATAATGGTCTAGAGAAACCAATTTTTTAAATGCTCTTTGTGTGTTTAACAATCTGATATCCTGTAGGACCTGACGTTTTCTTTGAAATATCAGCAGGGTGAGTTGCACCACTTGTATCTAATTCCAAACACGCCCTAAGACATAGTGAGACTTGCACTTACCCTCTGCTAAAAGCCGGTACCTGCCCCAGGCCCAGCGCGTGGCCCGCGCTGGGAAGGTGTGGAGGAGCCATGCAGAAGCGGGACTCTCCGAGGCATCGCAGCCAGAGCCCCTTCCCGGCGCCGGGGAGCGCAGGGCCCGAGGGAGAGCGCGGCTCTCGCCCTGCCCGTGCGGAGGGGAGCCGGGGCTGCCCTGCCCGGCCCGGG